>JAGFNQ010006420.1:0-32516 GCA_024364735.1 Boesenbergia rotunda
AAACTGTATAGTAGAGTTTTTAAAGCATAAATGTTAGCTTAAACAAGCTTAAGTTACTTAGTAGGTTTTGAATCACTTTGTACTTAACAAATTTGAAAAAAAACTTTAGTCTTTAGAGTAAAAATAATTTTGACAAGCTTAAGTAGAAAACCTTTTGAAGGCTAGAGTACTTTGCAAAATTTGAAGGCTTGAAAAAAAATTTGAAGCTAGAGTACTTTGCAAAATTGAAAGCTTCAAGTAAAGAATTTTGAAGCTAGAGTACTTTGCAAATTTGAAAGCTTTAAGTAAAGAATTTTGAAGCTAGAGTACTTAGCAATTTTGAAAGCTTTAAGTAAAGAATTTTGAAGCTATAGTACTTAGCAAGATTTTGAAAGCTTTAAGTAAAGAATTTTGAATCTATAGTACTTAGCAAGATTTTGAAAGATTTAAGTAAAGAATTTTGAAGCTATAGTACTTAGCAAAATTTTGAAAGCTTTAGTAGAAGTTTTGAAAGCTTAAGTATCTTTCAGAAAGTTAAACTTTTGAATACTTTTTGAATAAAGGATAGAGTTAAGAAAATTTTGAAAAAAAAAATTTACTCTCTCCTTTCCTATCTCTCCCCCTTTGCCATATATCAAAACAATTAAATACAGCATAAATAAGGAAATAAGTAAAATTTTTGCTGTACTGAATCAATCCATACTTAAATTTATACTAAATCAATCAATTCTCTCTGTAGGGGCCTGTCTAACCCAATTAGCTACTTACTAACTGTTATAAACAGTAGTTTTTGCTAGGGTTAGTCAAGTTAAGTGTTTTTGTTCAAGTTAGATTTTCTAAACTTGACACTTAACTTGATTGCTGTATAAGTTGTATTTAGTGCCCCAATTACTGCAGATGCACTGACTTAAAGCATCTTGAATTGAGGCAAAGACCTAAGCATCTCAACCCTTTCTAGGTTATCAATCATAAGTACCCTAAGGTGCTTGTGAGATGCTGGCTTCTAAGTCTATAGGTGCATGCAGTTCTAGGGTTAAAGCCTAGGCTAAGTCCATTTTCGAAAAATCCCTAGTTTTGAAGGGGGTAGTTTTAAAAATAAATATAAAACTAAGTCGAAAAGATTTTTAAAATTGATTTTTGAAAAATGCTATGTTGAAAATGAAAACTGATTTTGAAATTTAAATAAAACAGTTTTTCAAAATTCTAATTTTTAGAAAACTTATTTTTGAAATCAAGTAGAGTAAAAACAATTGAGTTAAACTATTCTACTGAACACAATCCTAACTGCCTTCTTAGTGAACTGAACTCAGATTCAGGTAAGGGTTTTATGAATATATCAGCTAGGTTGGATTTAGAGTCAATATGCTTAAGTACTATTTCACCCCTGGCTACATGGTCTCTTACAAAATGATGTTTGACTTCTATATGTTTGGTTCTGGAGTGTTGAATTGGGTTCTTAGTTAAATTAATTGAACTTATATTGTCAATAAATACTTGAGTTTGGGTGTAGTTGAGCTGAAAGTCCTTGAGTGTGTGCATCATCCATAAAAGTTGAGCCACACATTCTCCTAATGCCACATACTCAGCTTCAGTTGTGGATAGAGCTACACAGTGTTATTTTCTGCTGCACCAACTCACTAGACTCTGACCTAACAGTTGGCAGCTTCCACTTGTGCTCTTTCTATCTAACTTACAGCCTGCATAGTAAGAATCTGTGTATCCTGTTAAATAAAAAGTTGAAGTTCTAGGATACCAAATCCCTACATTTAGGGTGCCCTTTACATATCTTAAAATTCTTTTTAGGGCTGCTAAGTGCGTTTCCTTAGCACAAGTTTGGTATCTCGCACACATCCCTACAGCAAAAAGAATATCAGGTCTACTGGCTGTAAGGTACAGTAGGCTACCTATCATACTCCTATAGAGTTTAGGATCCACTGGTTTACCATCAGGGTCACTATCTATTTTTACATTAGTGGCCATGGGGGTACTTATGCTTTTAGAGTTATCCATTTTAAATTTCTTTATTAATTCTTTAGCATATTTGAATTGATGAACATAGTTACCATCCCTAGTTTGTTTGATTTGTAGTCCTAGGAAAAATGTAAGCTCACCAACTAAGCTCATTTCAAATTTATCTTCCATTATCTTAACAAATTCTTTTAGAAAGTTGGTGTTGGTGGATCCAAAGATTATGTCATCTACGTAAATTTGGGCAATAAATATATCTTTTCCTAGGGTTTTAATGAATAGGGTTGAGTCAATTTGGCCTTGTTTAAATTCTTTAGTAGTTAAGTAAGTTGATAGTCTTTCATACCAAGCCCTAGGTGCTTGTTTTAATCCATATAGGGCTTTAGTTAGTTTATAGACGTGGTTAGGTTTGTCTAAGTCCTCAAACCCGGGGGGTTGCCCTACATAAACTTCTTCTTTAATAAATCCATTTAAAAAGGCTGACTTTACATCCATTTGATATAACTTGAATCCTTTATGGGATGCAAAGGCCAATAACATTCTAATGGACTCAAGTCTAGCTACTGGGGCATATGTTTCATCATAGTCTAGTCCCTCTACTTGGCTGAATCCCTTAGCTACTAAGCGGGCTTTATTTCTGACTATTTCTCCTTGATCATTTAGTTTGTTCCTAAAGACCCATTTAGTATCTATAATGGATTTACCTTCAGGTTTAGGCACTAGTTCCCAGACTTGGTTCCTCTCAAATTGGGCTAATTCTTCTTGCATAGCTATGATCCAATCAGGGTCAGGTAGGGCTTCATCTATAGTTTTGGGTTCTATTTTTGATATCATAGCTATTTGACTGAGGTTTCTATAGGAGGACCTAGTCCTGACTCCTAGAGTTGGATCACCCACAATTTGATCGGTTGGGTGACTAAGTCTGGGTTTCTTTGTTCTTCTAGTGCTTGGTTCAGCCTCAGGTCCGGCTGGTCGGTTTGGTTCACTATTTGTTTCAACTGGTTGATTTGTTGGTTCGATTCTTGGTTCAGTTGATTCATTGGTTGGTTCAATAGTTAGTTCATTTAGGGGTTCAATTAATGGTTCAATAGTTTGTTCATTATTTTCTTGGTCAGAGTTTGATGAAATTGGTTCTGGATTATTAGAATTTGAATTGATTTCTTCATCAAAAATTAAGTTGGTTGTTTCTTCAATTTTCTTAGTTTGTCTGTTGTAAACTCTATAGGCTCTACTTGTGGTTGAATACCCTAGAAAAATGCCTGGGTTTGACTTGGATTGAAATTTTCCTAAATAGTCTTTGGTGTTTAGGATATGGACTTTGCACCCAAAGACCCTTAGGTAATGTAAATTTGGTAGTCTATGGTAGTATAATTCATAGGGGGTTTTGTTGTGTCGCTTGTTAATTAACACCCTATTTTGGATGTAACAGGCTGTACTAATTGCTTCTGCCCAAAATTGGTTTGCTAGATTAAATTCGTTGAGCATAGCCCTAGCGGCTTCTTGTAAGGTTCTATTCCTTCGCTCAACTATCCCATTTTGTTGGGGGGTTCTAGGACATGAAAATTCATGTAAATACCCATTTATTTTACAGAATTCTTCGAATCGTTGATTCTCAAATTCTCCCCCGTGATCACTCCTAAGTCTTTTTATTTTAGTGTCGTTTTGATTTTCAATTAGTTTACAGAATTCATTGAATAGGTTTAGGGTTACATCTTTGGTTTTTAGGAACCTAACCCAGGTAAACCTAGAGTAATCATCAACTATTACTAAGCAGTATCGGTTCCCGCTTAGTGACTTGGCTCCATGTGAATCAAATAGGTCAAGGTGCAGGAGCTCAAGTGTGGTTTGAGTTAAATCAGACTGAATTAGTTTGTGATTGGATTTGGTTTGCTTACCTTGATTGCATGATTCACATATTAGGTTTTCATTATTTTTGATGTTGGGGATACCTTTGATTAAGCCAAGTTGGGTAATTTTTGAGATAGTTCTCAAATTGGTATGTCCTAATCTCCTATGCCAGAGGTTTGATTGTTCTAATTGTGTTAACATACATTTGGGTATAATAGGAAGATTTATAGTGTATACATTATTTTTCCTAGTGCCCTTAAGTATGATTTCTGAGTCTTGTTCATTTCTAATTAGGCAGTTGGAACTGTTGAAAGTAACTCTATAACCAGTATCACATAACTGACTTATGCTAAGCAAGTTAAAATTAAAGTTTTCAACCAATAGAACTTTCTTAATAATGAAATCAGATTTAAGCTCAATGTTACCTGACCCAATTACCTTGAGTGTGGCATTATTGCCAAATGCCACTGAGCCTAGGTTTTTGAGTTTGAGCTTGGTGAACTTCAATTTGTCTCGAGTCATGTGTCTGGAGCAACCGCTATCCAACATCCATTGGTCCAAATCTTTATATTCCTATGCATAAAGAATTTTCTTGATTTGGATCCAATTAGAAGCAGGAATAGCTTAAATTGAGTTTCACTACCTAGTCTGTCTCACCCAAATCTAGGGTTTTCAATCACGTTAACCTTATAGGTTTTGTGAGACAGGTTTTGATAGTTTGAGAATTTTGAAATTTTTGATTAATTTTGAAGGATAATTAAATTTTGAAAACTTAATTAATTAATTTTGAAATTTTTGAAAAGATGTTTAATTCTATACTTAGTTGAAATTTTGTGTTAGATTCGAATTTGATAAAAATTAATTTGAATTTGAATTTCAAAAATTGGCTTCCAGGTCTTGGCGAGGCACTAGGCCTTCTTTGGCCGAAGCCTTATGGGATCATCCACCCTTTCCTTGACAAAGCCTTTTAATGAAATTTCATTTTCAAAATTATTTTTTGAAAAATTTCTGGTCTAACTAGTTTGGATTTTGGATCGGTAGCTTCGGCTAGTTCCGCCAAATTGGCTTCCCTAACGTACTATCATCTCACCTCCACCCAATACTATATTGTCAAATTTCAGCTAAGTTTGTTCAGTCCTTAAGCTAGCCTAAGTCTAAGCATGGTATATTGCAGAAAATAAACAATCAATCAATCAAGCAATTTAAATCAAGAATAACAAGTTTATCTAATAAAAATAGTTTTCAGTTTGGCTCCCCCTGGACTAAAGCCACGGTGATGGTTTGGCAAGATGTGAATCTTGTCCTTGGGGATCCAATACTGATTTAATCCAGTAGGTTGGTTCAGGCATAGTTTAGGTACCCATGCCTGAATTTTTCCTCTGGACTGATTCAGTACAGACAAATATGATCTTTGTCGGGATTTGGTTCGGTAGCCAAGTCCAGATCGATTTAGAACTGATTTCTGTTTTCCAAGGATCATATCAAGACCCTTGGAACCAGATGTAAATCGTTCTAAAACTGTTCTAAATTCCTTAACCTGAGTTTTCAGGGAGGAGTTTTCCTTTTCAAGTTTTTCAACTTGAATAGAAGTTCCTTCCTGAACCTTCTCGGTTAAGGGTTTAGAGTCAGCTCCCTCTTTCAGGAGTTTTACTTCCTGTCGAAGGGATTCGACCCGGAGTTTGGCTTTTGCCAAATCACGAGAAAGAAAAGAAATCAATTCAATTAACTGTAATCTATTAAAACCAGTTACCTTAATTTCTCCGTCCTCTGTGAAGTTCAGCTCGCCGTCCTCTTGTTATGATTCTGACTCTGTCTCGATTTTATCTGAGGCGGTCAGAGCTAGGAGGTTGGACTGGGGTGCCTCTTCTTCTTCTTCTGAGGAAGACTCGTCCCAGGTTGCTTGTTGCACCTTCTTTCTTCTCGGCTTCTTCATCGCCTTTAGGTTAGGGCACTCTGACTTGTAGTGGCCCTTTTTCTTGCACTCGTAGCAGGTTACATTGGGCTTGTTTGCTGGTTCAGTTGGTTCATCCTTTCTTCGGCCGGTTTTTCGTTTGTTGGTTCGGTTCTTCAGCTCCTTGTAGTAGCTTCGAGCGAGCCGGACCAGTTTAGTTTGATCTCCTTCTTCATCTTCTAAGTCTGTGTCAGACTCGGGTTCAAGTTTAGTTTTCTTCTTCGTTGTCTTCAAGTTTTTACCTGCAATGAAAGTGATACCTTTTTCGACCGAATTGGTGTTAGTCTGTTCGTACAGTTCTAGTTCAGAAAATAATTCATCTAGTTTTATTTTAGAGAGATCTCTAGAGACCTTGTATGCATCTACCATAGATGCCCACAAGGTGTTTCTAGGAAAGGCGTTTAGAGTATACCTTATTAGGTCACGGTTTTCAACCTTGTGACCAATTGAGTGAAGACCGTTCATTACCTCCTGGATTCGTGCGTGGAGTTGGGCTGCTGTTTCGTTGTCGGCCTTCTTGATAGTGTAGAGTTTATTCAGTAGCAGATCCCTTTTGCTGATCCTGGTGTCCGAAGTCCCTTCGTGCAGCTCGATCAGTTTTGTCCATAGCTCTTTTGCACTGTTGAAGGGGCCCACTCGGTTCAGCTCTTCCTTTGTCGGCCCGCATTGTAGGGTTTGCGTTGCTTTTGCGTCGGCTTCTATCTTGCGCTTTAGAATGTTGTCCCACTCCGAGTAGCTTTGTGGAAGTCCTTCTGCATTTCGGGGGATCTCCAGACCGGACTGGATAATGATCCACATGTCCACCTGAGATTTCAGGTGGACCTCCATGCGACTTTTCCAGTAGGAAAAGTCTTCTCCACTGAAGAGTGGAGGTCGAGCGGTGCTGAATCCCTCTTGCATAGACATTTGTTCTATAAAAGGAAATTTTATAAAAAAGGTGTCCCAAGACTTGGTCTTGGATTAGCAGTGCGGGATTAAGATAATTATAAGAAATTAATTAAAAAAAATCCGAAAAAAAATATTTCAAACTGGTGGTTGCACCAAGTTTGAATTCCCCGCTCTGATACCACTTGTTGGATCGTGAAAGCCGATAGAGGGGGGGTGAATATCGGAAATCGCTCTTTTTCGGAAAACTAAGAGTAAGTGCACAGCGGAAACAAAAATACGAGACACAGCAAAAAGACACAGTGATTTTTACTTGGTTCGGAGCCTGTGTCGACTCCTTCTCCAAGGCCCACGGTCGTTGACCGTTTACTTTGGGCAATTCTATAGTCGCGCAAATAGGTTACAATGATTTCAATTACAAAGAGAGTGCAATCAAATAATAATAAAATATTAAGCTCTTCGTTACCGACGTCCGGAGTGTGTCGATTCTTTTTCGGGGCAGCGGGACGTCGTCGGCTCGAGGTGAGGCGTTTCTGGAGCAAGGCACGAGCGTAGAAGAGCGTGGAAGCTTTGGAATCAAGTTGATGTTTTGCTTGGGGTCGAGGGGGTGCTATTTATAGCCCCTAGGGCGCCCTGGACATCGGGGGCGCCCTGCCAAGTGTCATCCGATCCGCAGTTTGCTCGGTCAAGCTTTATCCCACCTAAATAGGGATGAAGTTTGACCTCTGGGGCGCCCTGGTCGCTGAGGGCGCCCTGGTTGACCCGGTCTTCTCGGCTGGATAGATTTGATCGGCCTCGCTGTCGTAGGCGCGAAGCGCCTTGGCTCCTGAGGGCGCCCTGGGCGTTCAGGGCGCCATGGCTGCTGAGGGCGCCCTGGATGGAGAGGGTGCCCCGGCCAATGGTTAGCCGAACTCCTTTTTGCCTTACTTGTTTCTTGTTCACCGTGGGGGCGCCCTAGACACTCAGGGCACCCTACTCAGTTGCCGCCTCACTCCTTTGAGGCTCTCTGAGCTGCAGACACACGTTCCTTTGGTCCTGCATCCAGGGTTAGTCCGAAAACAAGATAAAGCATTAATTTATACAGCCTTAGCTGTCTTGGTTCTAACTTTGGTCTCCAAAATGGAGCCCTAGGTCGAACCGACGCCTACTGTTCCCTCGACGGGGAACGCGTCCTCACCTACTCCTCTCGGGAGAATTTACCTGTTGCCAACCGCTCCTTTGGTTGGACTTTTGCCTGACGGTCCTTTGTCAGGGCTTGGATGCCGAGCTACCCTTCGCCCGGTGCCTAGCAGTCCTTTGCTAGGTCTTCAGTCCCAGACTGTCCTTCGCCTGGTGCCTAGCAGTCCTTCACTAGGGCTTTTAATTCTGGCATTCCTTCGCCAGTGCCTAGCGGTCCTTTGCTAGGGCTTTCACTGCACACTTGATTAACTTGTTAGAAAACAAGACGGACTTAACTTTTGATCTATGTTGCCATTATCAAAACACAGGTTTGACTTAGGTGCATTCTGCACCAACAATTTATTTCTGTGTGAACATTGCCCTCTGGTAGGCTAATGTTGTAACGTCATGAGGCCCTAAAACTCATTTTCTATTGCTTCCAACTTACGACAACTTTTTACAATATCGACCCATTTATGGTCTTTCTTCCATAGATCAACTGCAACTTAAGGTTTGCAGTCTATTGTTGAATTAATTCTAGGAGTCAATCATGATGATTAATGATCCCGTCGCGAAGTGAGGTGGACTCCCAAGATCACGCGATCTCCCGAAGATCACGAACTGCTAAGACTGGCTCCGATCTGCAAGAAAGAAACCATTAGAACCTGCCGGAAAAAGTCCCCGATAAGGCACTCCGACGGTCAAGTCAGTCCCCGATGGTGGAAGAGAAGTGAAAGCAATAGAACAATAGAGAAAATACGATTGCGCATACCTGGGGGATTCGGAGTGGAGAGGCTTATATAGACAGGGAACCTGGCAGCTTCTGCCCCATCAGCCACCTATTTGTCGCATATGAGGACAGGATAAGACATAGCAAGGGTGGCAGGATATTTTGTCACATACCGGAATAAGAAAAGAGGCAGTGTCAACATAAAGGCGAGCGTCGTCAGGCGCCCCTCGGCCTGACCCAGACATAGGCGAGTGTGGTATGGGGTTCCAGGGCATGGCAGGAAGATCATGACATCAGTGGGATACTCACAATTCGGACCTGAAGGGTATCAGGTATGTGGAAACCCCGTACTCCTTCTGCTAGTCCGGTGTTAGGGAGTGATTGTTCGGATGAGTCACGACAAAACCTCGAATGCTAGTGCCGACTAGTAGCTTGGTGCCGAATGGCGACTTATAGTATTGAGGCCGACTGAGGGCCTATAGTGTTGAGGCTGACTGAGGACCTATAGTATTGATGCCGACTGAGGGCTTATAGTATTGAGGTCGACTAAGGGCCTATAGTATTGAGGCTGACTGAGGGCCTATAGTATTGAGGCCTACTGAGGGTCTATAGTATTGAGGTCGACTGAGGACCTATAGTATTGATGCCGACTGAGGGATTATAGTATTGAGGCCAACTGAGGGCTTATAGTATTGAGACCGACTGAGGACCTATAGTATTGATGCTAACTGAGGGCTTATAATATTGAGGCCGACTGAGGGCCTATAGTATGGAGGTAGACTGAGGGCCAGTATTAATGCCGACTGAGGGCTTATAATATTGAGGTCGACTGAGGAGCTATAGTATTGAGGCCGACTATGGGCCTATGGCATTAATGTCAACTGGCGGCTCAGAGTGACGGTGTCGACTGAAGGTTGGGGATGAACTCGGGCCCAGAGGGCATTGTTATTGAGAATAACTATGCTTCCCGAGTCAGGGTATGTCTGAGTGGCAATACCCCGACTGGGTCTGAAGTGAACCGGCTGAAGGCTCGGCCCCCTTGCCGCTTGGGCCTTCACTATAAGGAAACTTTGGGGCGTCGTTCGAGCTTCCTCGGTCTCAGACCCACGCCTTCCTGAAACCCTGGGGCTTAGTCATCCAGTGACTCAAGAATTATTCTCCAGTCTAGGCCGAACTGGTCGCTTGAACTGCCCATTTGCCCATTTGATGAGCCCATGGAGGACTTCGACCCAGATCCCTACTAACGGGGCACTAGGAGGGCCGGCCGGCTTACCCGCGCGATGGGCCAGACCCCTAAACATGGGTTAGGATCATAAGCATCTCCCTCGAGTCCAGTCGAAGGAGGCGCTATGTCCGAATGACTGGGATGCCATTCTTGCACAAGCATGGCGCATCCGCGCAGCATGCCGTCGTGGCATATATCCCCAGTCGACCCCTCATCAGCTGCTCACCCGACCGGTAAACCTTCCCATCAAACGACTCTTCGATCTCCCCACATCTTTTCCTTGATTGCCTCTTTAATTGCCAGGGTCATGTGTCAACCATCCATTCATCTCCCGAGCAACGATGAGTCTGCCAACCATCCCTGTGAATGTCCGATCCACACGTGTGCTCTGTCGCTTCTGGAGCCGCCTCGTGCCTGATCGGACGATCGAGGCACGATCCCGCCTTTTCCTAGTTCGCCATCGGACGGCTGGTGTCGTTCTCTAGGCCCTATAAATAGGCCTTCTACCCCACAGTTTTTACCATCGCGTTTTAACTCTAACACTGTCCTGTTGCTACTTCGAGCACTGCTAGGGTTTCGGCGAGTCCGTCCTTCCGACCTTCTTCTCTGGCGGTTTTCTCTTTCCCCGGTTAGTTCCTTCGCCCATGTCTCTCTTCATGGAGTCGCCCTCGTCATCTTCTTCACCCCTCGAGCCATGGAATTCTGCCATGGTGACCGACCATCATGCCCATGACCTTGACCAACTCCAATCTGACTACCAAATTCCCGCCGACCACAGACTTCACTTGCCTGACTCAACCGACCGACCTGACTCTGCCCCTTCGGGCTTCATTACCTTGTCCAGAGACCACCTACAAGCTAGCCTTCTATTCCCAATCCATCCTTTCATTTCTTCCATTTGCACCTACTTTTGTATACCACTGTCCCAACTAGCCCCGAACGCCATTCAGTTGATGTGTGGTTCAGCTATCATCTTTGCTCTGTACCGAATTCCCCTCCAACCTGAATCATTTCATTATTTTTATTACCCCAAAAAACAAGAGTCGGGCGACTTCATCTTTCAAGCCTGAGCAAAAACTTCTTTCCTATTGAAGCTTCCTTCCTCCAATAAAGGTTGGAAGGAACGCTATTTCTTTGTTAAGCCTACCCTGACCCCGAGCTGGCCCACAACCTGGGTCGAGGATCTCCCTTCCTCCCCTCCTCGTTCCAAAAACTACCACACCTCTGCGGCCTACCAGTCGCGCGCTGTCAAGCTTGGCAGTAGGTGCTTCCACGGAGTAAACCTGCTGAAGGAGGAGCTCCTTTCCGCCTTCGGCCTCAGTCCCGTGCAGATTCCCCCATCGACTTCATTCGGTAAGCATTGTGATATTTTCTTAGAATATTGTGTAGCTCTAACTAAGATTGTGTTGTTCTTACAACCCCGATAATGTTGGCAGCGACCTTAGCAGAAGGCTTCGACCAGGATGACGCCGAGTTGGAGGCTTGGGTTGCCTCACAGCTACAAGAGGGGGAGGGTGCCCCGACTGGGGCTACTTCAGTGGACGTGGCTCCAGCTGCCCCCGGGCAAACACCTGCCGTCCCCATTCTTGAGACACGACTACCAGAGGCTGGTGCACGACCTCCCACCCTGAGACGCTGATGCACTTCACCCTTGACTGGGGATTCCACCCGACCTTCCCCCAGTAAACGCCCGAAGAAGAAGAAGAAGAAAACGACTCCTGACTCGGGAGCTCCCCGAACCTCCTCCGATCTCGTCCTTGCTACCGCCCCCTCAGTCTCCTCCGGCACACCAGACCTTCCCCTGCCAAAGAGGTCGGGAACCCTACCAGTGGAAGGTCAGATCTACCGGCCAGCGATGCACCTTCTGGTGCCTACTCGATCAGACTACCGTCTGGGTGTGCCACGGGATGAGCTACCCGACCAGCGCTAGGAGCTTCACATGTACAGGTCGGTAGTCGACCGCTATGTGTAGGGACTTGAGGGGTCCTACTTCTGGGGGTCCGGCAGCAAGGCCGACTCCTTTTTCCTGGAGACCACTCAGGTATGTATAGGATTGTCTCCTTTCTTTTTTCTTGCTTATTACATAGTTTTTTGATCTCAGGCCCTTGGTCTTTTTGCAGTTCTGGGGGTTATGCCATAGTTTCTCTATGGCACTCCGGACCCACGCCACGCCCTGGGAATGAACCAAGAAGAGGGTAGAATTCTTTGAGACCTGGCTTAAACACACTCGGCTTGTCTCCAATGAATCTACCCTAGCCGACCTGCGAACCGAGGTGGCCGCCCTCCAAGACCGGTAGACTTATTCTGAAGAGCAATTGGGGGTCGCTCGCAGCCAGGTCAAGATGGTTGACTTGGCCATCGCCCAGTCGAATGTTAGGATCTCCAACTTGGAGTATACTGAGCTCAAGGCTTGGGCCCTCCATGTGAAAACCCTGGACAAGCTAACAAGAACCGAAGCCGATCTCCGCGAAGCCTCTGGAGTTGCCGAGTCTCTCAAGTCACAGCTCGAGGCCAAAGAAGAAGAGGTAGCAGCCCAGGCGAAGCGGGCTGAGGAGCTGGCAACCGAGCTAACCTCCCGGGATCAAGCACTGCACGATCAAAGGAGGAGCTCGAGCGGATGAGGGTCGGGAAGGCCGAGTTGGAGGCATCCCGGGCAGGGCTCGAGGAACTGCGCTCCTACAAGGAGGGGGAGACCAGTCAGCGGGACACCGTAGGGTTGTGTACATCAACTCTGCGGAGTTCAATCAGCAAGTCTCCGAGCGGCTTCGGGCTATGTTGAAGCATCAAAGGCTCAACATGTTCGAGCAGCTCAGGCAAGGCGGGCACATAGCCCCCGACTTGCCCCCTTCAATAGTCAAGATGTCGAGCATGTCCCAAGATATGCCCAAGGTGGTCTGCCGACCCTTCAAATGAGGGTCGGGCTTTTTTTTCTTTATACGCCTTTTTTCATATTGCAGAGGCTTGCCTCATGCTTTTGAACTGATGTCATTGTTAATTCAAGTCCTCTTTCGCAACGCTCTTTCCTGTGCCCTTGTCTTTACTTATGTGTGTTAACGTCTCAGAGGTTAAGAGTGAGAATGACTCGAGTGAGAGAACGATTGAGTAACTTGACCTCACGAGTGATTGGGATGGGCACTAGAGCATGAGAGTTTCTAAGTGTTGGCCATTCGGGCGAAAGCACAAGCGAGTGATTCAACCCCGCGAGCAACCAAACTAGACACTCAAGCATGATAGCCTCTAAGTGTTGTCCACTCGAGGAACCTAATAAAGAATCCAACCACCAGAACTGAGCCGAGTATGTAAACCTACCACCTCGGGCAGTAAAAATCCCACTGGGGTGGATACCGAATGTCTAATCTCTCGCTAGGGGGGGTGAATAGTGTTTTTCCGAATTCTTGTTACCTACGTTGTTAGTTGCGCTAACAAACTAGATTTTACTTGGTATCCACCCCGGACGGGTGACTAATCCAAGAATCCGTCGGTGGATCACTCTCCGGATAACCTCTGGCTAGCCCTCGTCGCTCCTTGTGGGTGGAGAAACCTCGCCACAGCACCAAGCAAACCTCTGAGCACAAGGAGACTACTAACAAGCCTTAACCAAGCTTGTTTCGTCAAGAGTCTCAGCCTAAACCGAGTTCTCTTTAAATAGAACTCGGGCTGAAAACCCTCGCTGGCAGTCGACTGCTCCTAGGGTAGTCGACTGCCCCACTCAGAATTCGACCGTTGACACCCTAACGTTCGAATTCTGCCAGCTCACCAGCCGCTACCAGTCGACAGCTCCCAAGGCAGTCAACTGGTCCCTTAGTAATCCTAGTGTTACACTCCCTGAGTATATTTCACTCCGCACTCAAACCCTAGAACTTCCCGAGTACAATCACACATCACTCGTACCCTCACGACTCGACTGACTCCTCATCAGCAGCCTCGACTATTGCCTTCGCGCCCTCTTCATCTTCGGCTCCCGTCCCTCAGATGCACGCAAGCCTCCAGCTTGCCTCCATGCCATCCTTCATGCATGCCTCGAAGGCTGCGCTCATTAGCTCATCATCCCTGCTCTCCAAGTTCCCTCGGGTAAACACAAGCCTCCAACTTGTCTCCATGACACCCTTCACCGTACCGAGGTCGTCTAGTCAAGTCCATATGTGTAACCTGCGCAACCTGCACACTCAACATTCACATATAAGAACACAAGGGTAAACCTAACTTAAACCCTTTGCCTAAATATCAAAATACTTGGTCACTCCGGAGCACATATTGCCCCAACAATATCCCCCTTTTTGATGTTTGGCAATACGTTTATGTTAGATAAAGTAAAATAGTAGTCAATAGCAATATCAATGCATATGCAATGCATGTATGGATCCTATCACAAGGCATCCTACACCTAACCCTCCAAGTTAGGATTTTTCCGTAACGGGCTTTTTAAAACCTATCCCAAGGCTCCTCATGTTGAGATCTCCCGACTCCAAAACACAAAACGCAGCGGAAACAAGATCCTTCAAGAGATCCATGTGAAATAAAAACTCGTATGAAGTTCATCTATCTAATAGATCTATCTAAAGTGTATACCTTAGGGGCGTGCCCTTCGTTTATTTCGCTCGTCCAAGATGTGCTGGATCTCTTGCACGTTCAAGTGTCCGTGCCTCTATTTGTATCCACACGGACATGATCTCTCAACTTCGGGAAGAACTACCTTAGTTGTGCAAGCAACTTGAGGTAGTTCGAAGACCTCCAAGAACCCAACAAGGGTTTTGGCCAAAGGGGAGAAGAGGATCGAAGAGAGGAAGAGAAGAAGGGAAAGACAATCCCCTTTTTATTCAAAATGACTAGACTCTCTTTTATACTCATCCCATGAATATGAAGAGTCTTTTGTCTCTTTGACTTCCCTTCATTAAAGCCACTAAAGAGCACATCTTTTCATGTGACTCTTCACCTTCTTTTTATCCAATGAAGAGAGACTTTTCTCTTTCCTTCATTAAACACTTTAAAGAATTTCCCTATGCAATTCCGACCGGGCCTCTCAGATTTCCGACCAGGTCTCCCGACCAAGTCTGCCGAGCAAGTCGCTGAGCTCCCGACCCAGTCTGCCGAACTCCCGACCAAGTCCCTGAGGTCCCGACCCGAGCTCCCGACCCGAGTCTCCTGAGCTCCTATCCCGAGCTCCTGAGCTCCCGAACTAGTCTCCCGAGTTCCCAACTCGAGCTCCCGATCAGATCTCCCGAGTTTCCAACTTGGGCTCTCGATCATATTTCCCGATCAGATCTCCCGAGATCCCAACTCGGGCTCCCGATCATATTTCCCAAAGCATCATGTCCTTAGTGCATGACCCAATAGGTTCTCGTGACGTTGGCAATGTGCCTAATCACCTTAGACACATAAGCAATGAGCGGCATCTAGCAATGCATCATTGCTACCCAAGTAACAAGAAAAGTCGCCTCCGTGACTATGATAATGTATGACCTTGTCCTTCTATCCTTGATATCTAGATTGACCAATGAGGCATAGACCGTGTCATCCTCATTCAATCTTGTGTTTCTTGATCCCCGAGTAGACTCACTCAAACAAATAAGCTCAATATCTCATATTGACTCATTTGAGCATGGTCATGCGTTTTAGTAGTCCTACTCGATCAAGGTGCCCACAGACCGTCATATGGGAGGGATAGATCCCATCTACATCACTCACATCCCTCCTCATAATTCATTACATACCCAGTGTTCGCCTTTATAGTCCACCCTGTTACGGGTGGCGTTTGATTATACCAAAGTACATAACTCCTTATGTAGGGAACCGTAGTGACTTCAAGTCTAAGAACTATTCATACTAATAGTCACATGAGAAAGTTTATGACACTCATATGACAATCTATGAAACTTTCTAATGGCGGGTCAATTCAGTACACATTCTCTAATGTCTACCCATGTGTCAACTTGATATCACATATCTATGACTTGTGAGCTCAAGTCATCAATTGACCTACATGCTAGTCTCCATGCATTAATATTGTCTCTGAATACTAATGCTTGACAAGGAATAATTTAGTGTAGTGTTCTCTACATTATCTCACTATCGATTTAACCAATCGATATAATGTAGATAAGAACCCACAACACAAGGACATTATTATACTTAGTTATTTGACACAAAAATACAGTAGTATAATAACCAAACATGCCTTTATTAATGATAGAATATGATACAAAAAGTGTCTAGTCAATCATCACATAATTGGCTCTAGGGTTCTTACTAACACCCAACACCTAACCTTCCATGTTAGGACTTTTTCACACCTAACTTCCCAAAGTTAGGATTTTCCACACCTAACCCTTTAAGTTAGGAATTTCCCACACCTAACCCTCCAAGTTAGGAATTTTCCACACCTAACCCTCCAAGTTAGGATTCCCACACCTAACCCTCCAAGTTAGGATTTTTCACACACCTAACTTCCCAAGTTAGGAATTTTCACCAAAACGGGCTTTCTAAAGCTTCTCCAAAGCTTCCTCTACATTGGAGTTACAAAGGCTTTTTATGAACCTCTCCAAGGTTCCCCTTACGCCAAGAATGGAGCAACCATGCTCCCCCTTAATCTTAGCTCCCCCTAAACCTAGGGTTTCTTGCAAAGGTGTGTTTGGTTTCCCAACTTAAACCCAACACTTCTCCCCCTTTGCCTAACATCAAAAAGAACCCAACAATATCCCAATCATTGGTTCATTTAATCCCTAATGACCATAAACAATGTGTACTAGCCCCCCCCCATACACATGTTTTGCTTTATTTGGACACATACCCAGCTGCTGATACAAAAATCAGCCCTGACCAGTCGACTGCCGCCCAAGGCAGTCGACTGATACTCTGAAAATCAGAATTTCAGCCTTTCTGGTGAAATTCAGAAATGCGCCAGAAATTTCACAAATCTCTAAAAATTCTCAAATTTTGTGGAGACATTTGTGGTACCCCTACCTACTTGGAAAAAATACATTCCACAATGTATCTATCACCGATCCCAAGTTGGACACAAAACTCAAAATTTTCATATGAAAAATTAAGGCAACTAGGAGGCAACCTCCCCCTTAACCTATGCCTTCTCCTATTTTTCATTTTACCAAGGTGAAGTTCTACCCAACTTAACACCATAAACTCAAGTTAAGTTCTACCCAACCTAACTTCCATGTTCTTCCCCCTTTGACACTATCAAAGAATTGCCCCAAGCAACCTTTCCCTTATTGCCAAAAAGAACTCTACAAAACCCGAAAACAATCTAAAAAGTTTGCAAGCACATTTGCTAGGATACACCCTATCCTAGAAAAATATGATTCAATAAAAATTATCAAATATGTTTGACTTTTGGTACAACTTCTAATTTCCTAAAAGGATTGACATTTGGTATCAATTTTCAAATCCATCTAGAATTCCATGTGTTTGCTAAGACTTATCATTATAATTTGACACATGGAATTGTCCTCAATTTTCTCAACCCTAGATGCCTATGGACTTATCAATCTTCCCATTCAACAAGCATTTATCATTTAATATCATTCACTTAAAGCACTTATCAATTTTCCTTAAATTCCATGATATCCATATGACCTTATTTCATATAATCACCATTAAACCCTGAGGCCAACCTCTGTTCAAAGAGTATAATTAAAGTCATATTCTATCATCCAATAGTCTTTTCATCTTAACAACTCTGGATCAGTCGACTGCCCCTGGGGCAGTCGACTGCGAAAACTCACAGAATGTTTCTGGGATCTAACCAGTCGACTGTCCCCAAGGCAGTCGACTGATACCTGAATTTCAAGTTTTTCAGTCGAATTTCAGACGTCACTAAATAATTCTACAAATCTCCAAAAATTCCGAAATTTTGTGGGGAGATTTGTGAGGCCTATATCTACTTGGGAAAAATAGGTTTCAAAATAAATATACTTCATATCCCAAGATTGGCACGAAATCCAACTCTACCTAAATTGTATCATTTTAACTCCTCAAAAAGTTCAAATTAAGGCTTCTCCTCAATGTATCTTCCACTGTTTGATCATAGTTCATTTCTATCACTGATATATATGGTTTTTGCCCATTAAACCTTAATTTTATCAATTATAACCTCATTTTCACCTTTTTCTCCCTAAGTTCCCTTTTTAATGAGCCAAAACCTAGGATTAAGACTTACCCATGTCTTCCAACACTTTTTGGCACATTTTACCTAATTTCCTAGGAGAGAAACTCTTTAGATCAATTTACCATGGGCCCCAAAGGCTCCTAGAGCTCCCCCTTGAGCTCTTAGCCCTAGCCACCTCCCAAGGTGACTCAACCCACACTTGGCCACACCGGTGTGCCACCGGTGATTCTTAGCCTACAAAATGAACATTCTTAACCTTGGACGCCTTGTCCTTGGTTAAGCCATTCTTTTTACCTTTGGATATCACCCCTTGCCATCCTTTGACTTTCCCTCCTTGTCATAACCATATGTTACCCTAGCATTTTTCTTTCCATTGGCCTTGGAGGTCTTAGACCGGTATCCCAAACTCGATCTATCATAGTTGGGTTTTAAGCTACCCAACACCATATCCAAACTCTTAGATCCAATCTTGAATCTTTCTAGGGTCTTTTCTAATGTATCAGGCCTTGTCCTCAAGACTTGATTTTCCCTTTCTAAACTTCTAACCTTAGTGTCCATATGCCCACTTCGGACATTCCTAGACCTACCCTCCTTTTTAGGCACATTCCTTCCCTTCTTGGGCTTAGTGCCTTGATCCTTAGGTACAAAGGTCCTAGATTTACCATGATGCATGCTTTTCCTAGGGTTTTGATCTACCTTGTTATCCCTAGTCCTATCTTTGTATCTAAAACCATGATTTTGCACAAATAAGTAATTTCATTAATCCTAGCATGCATGGATGAATAGTTAACATGATTTTTAATATGCAAGGAGGAACATGAAATTGAATTGCATTTTAACCTAGGGTTAAGAATTACCTCCCTTACCCTGGTAATTCCTCCTTGTTGTGAGCTACTTCTCTTCCTTCTTTCCTCCTTCTCCCATCTTCTTAGATGCTTCATTTTCTTGATTTCACTTTTCTTTGGGCACTTGGTGTGGTAGTGCCCTAGCTCTCCACATGTGAAACATCTAATTTTTTTCCTTTTAGCTTGGGCTTCTACATTCCTGCACCCCATATTAGATTTAAAAGGAATTGAGATTGGTTTAGGGGCTACCTCATTTTTCTTAGCCTTTGGACACTTATCCTTGTAGTGTCCTTTTTCGTTGCACCCAAAGCATATAATGTGTTCCTTTTTCCTTACTTAGGTGGAGGTAGAGCCTTCTTCTTGTTCTTGTATGATTAAGGGTCTCTCCTCCCCCTCAATAATGTGTTCCATTTTTCTTCTTCCTCTAGCGTATGCTCTCTCGGTGGTTAGTCCGATCAAGAGTGGTCCTCGCTCTGATACCAATTGTAGGATTGATTCCATATGCTAGAGGGGGGTGAATAGCATTTTTCCGAATTCTTTTTACCTACGTTATTAGTTGTGCTAACAAACCAGATTTTACTTGGTATCCACCCCGGACGGGTGACTAATCCAAGAAACTGTCAGTGGATCACTTCTCGGATAACCTCCGGCTAGCTCTCGTCGCTCCTTGTGGGTGGAGAAACCTCGCCACAGCACCAAGCAAACCTCTGAGCACAAGGAGACTACTAACAAGCCTTAACCAAGCTTGTTTCGTTAAGAGTCTCAGCCTAAACCGAGTTCACATTAAATAGAACTCGGGCTAAAAACCCTCGCTGGTAGTCGACTGCTCCCACGGCAGTTGACTGCCCCACTCAGAATTCGACCGTTGACACCCCAACGTTCGAATTCTGCCAGCTCACCAGCCGCTACCAATCGACTGCTCCTAGGGCAGTTGACTAGTCCCTTACTAATCCTGGGGTTACACTCACTGAGAAGATTTCACTTCGCTCTCAAACCCTAGAACTTCCCGAGTAGCCTCACAACTCGACTGACTCCTCATCAGCAGCCTTAACTATTGCCATCGCGCCCTCTTCATCTTCGGTTCGCATCCCTCAGATGCACGCAAGCTTCTAGCTTGCCTCCATGCCATCCTTCACGCATGCCTCGAAGTCTGCGCCCATAAGCTCATCATCCCTGCTCTCCAAGGTCCCTCGGGTGCACACAAGCCTCCAGCTTGTCTCCATACCACCCTTCACCGTACCGAGGCCCTCCAGTCAAGTCTATATGTGTAACATTCGCAATCTGCACACTCAACATACATATATAAGAACACAAGGGTAAACCTAACATAAGCCCTTTGCCCAAACATCAAAACACTTGGTCACTCCGGACCATAGATTGCCTCAATAGACGAGAGTCTAGACACTCGGTCGGATGCTACCCAGGGAACGTGTGCCGCCATGCGTCCAACTGGGAGCGGAACCGAGGGTTGTGCGGGGGCATGCCCGCTTATAACTCATACGGAGATGAGAGTCTGGACACTCGGTCGGATTATACCCAGGGAACGTGATCCGCCACGCGTGTGACTGGGAGCCGAGCCAAGGGGCGCATGGGGGCATGCCCACTTATAACTCGTACGAAGACGAGAGTTTGGACACTCGGTCAGATGGTACCCAGGGAGAGTGGGTCACCATGCGTTCGACTAGGAGCCGAGCCAAGGGGTGACGGGGCAAGCCTGCTTATAACTTGTATGAAGATGAGAGTTTGGGCACGTCGGTCAGATTGTACCCAGGAAGCGTGGGCCGCCACGCGTCCGACTAGGAGCCGAGCCGAGGGGTGCGCAGGGGCATGCCTGCTTATAACTTGTACGAAGTCGAGAGTCTGGACACTCGATCGGTTGGTACCCAGGGAGCGTGGGCTGCCACGCGCCCGACTGGGAGCCGAGCCGAGGGGAGCATATAACTTGTACGAAGATGAGAATCTGGACACTCAGTCGGATGGTACCCAGGGAGCATGGGGTGCCACGCGTCCGACTGGGAGCCAAGCCGAGAGGTGTGAGGTGGCATGCCTGCTTGTAACTCATACGAAGACGAGAGTCTAGACACTCGGTCGGATTGTACCCTAGGAGCGTGGGCCGCCAAGTGTCCGACTGGGATCCAATCCAATGGGTGTGCGGGGGCATGCCCGCTTATAACTCGTATGAAGACGAGAGTCTGGACACTCGATCGAATAGTACCCAGAGAGCGTGGGCCGCCACGCGTCCGACTGGAAGCCGAGCTGAGGGGTGCACGGGAGCAGACCTGCTTATAACTCGTTTGAAGTCGAGAGTCTGGACACTCGGTAGGATTGTACCTAGGGAGCGTGGGCCACCCCGCGTCTGACTAGGAGCCGAGACGAGGGTTCCGCGGGGGCATGCCCGCTTATAACTCATATGAAGACGAGAGTCTGGACACTCGGTCAGATTGTACCCAGGGAGCATGGACCGTCACGCGTCCGACTGGGAGCCGAGCCGAGGGGTGCGCGGGGGCATGCCCGCTTATAACTCGTACGAAGACAAGAGTCTGGAGCACCTACAAGTTAGACGTGGACCCCCTTTTCCACTGTCATTATAGTTTAGGCACTACATTTGTTTTACAAGCTCTCATTCTTCCTCGCGATAGGGTTGGAGGTGGATCGCGCTCCATGGCCGATCGAGCCTCTTTCCCTATTCATTCTCCAGGTAATAAGCTCTGGAGGTTAGTTTTTGCACGATCTTGAAAGGTTCTCCCCACCGCGGCTCCAGTTTGTTGACGTCCCCGACCGGCTTGATCCTTTTCCAGACAAGGTCCCCGACCTAGAACGCTCTCACCAGCACCTTCCAATTATACTGTTGTTTCATTTTCCGGCGATAAGCAAATATTTGAGCGGCTGCCATATCGCGAATTTCGTCGACCAGGTACAGTTCCAGATGTCTTCTCTTTGGGTTATCCTCATCATAAGCTCTCCGCTGATCTGACTCGCATCCGACCTCGACTGGCACCATGGCCTCACTTCCATAGACCAGCTGGAAAGGGGTGTGACCCGTAGTTTCTTTGGGTGTGGTTCAAAGAGCCCATAAGACACTCGGCAGTTCGTCCACCCAAGTTCCTCCTGCATGATCCAGTTTAGTCTTCAGCCCTCTCAGTATCTCTCGATTGACCACTTCTTCTTATCCATTACTTTGTGGGTACGCCACAGAGGTGAATGGTTGTTTGATGTCATAGGCTGAGCATCATTCCTGAATCTTTCGGCCCTGGAATTGTCTTCCATTATCAGAGACAAGATTATGAGGAATTCCATACCAACATAAGATATTCTGCCACAGGAACATGATCACAGCCTGCTCGGTGATGCGCTCCAGGGCCTCCACTTCTATTTATTTGGAAAAATAATCTACGGTCACTAGCAGGATCTTCTTCTGAGATGCGGCAGTCGGGAATGGTCCCATGATGTCCATGCCCATTGGTCGAATGGGCAGGAAACTGTCGATGCCTTCATCATCTCTATGAGTCGATGCAAGAGGCAGTGGTGCTTCTGGCAGGACAAGCAGGTGGAGACCATCTTGTCGGCGTCCTTCTGCAGGGTAGGCCAGTAATAGTCGGCCAGTAGTGCTTTTCGGGCCACAACCCGAGCCCCCAGCGTGGCTTCCGCAGACTCCCATGTGGATCTCTCTGAGCACATAGTCTGCATCTTCCTCGTCTAGGCACTTGAGTAGAGGTCGGGCAAAGGACCTCTTGTATAGCACGTCCCCGACCATCGAATATCGGATCACCCACTTCCTGAGCAGTCAAGCCTCTTCTCAGTCGTTTGGGACAACCCCCTCTGTCAGGTATGCGATGAGCGATGTTCTCTAGTCTGATCCTAGCTCCAGCTCAGCCTGTCGTTCTATATGCATCGCCATCATTACATGACCGCTTGCTTGAGGAAGTACCCAAGCGTTGACCGAGCTGGCCAACATGGCCAGCTCGTCCGCCCTTAGGTTGCTCTCCCTGGGGATTTTCAATACCTGCACTTCCTGGAACCCAGCTTTCAATTTCTCATAGGCCTTGACAAAGGCCTGCAATCGATCACTATTAATTTCGAATCACCTTGCGATCTGTTGGGTGACCAGCTAAGAATCGGAGTATAGTATCACCCGGGCGACTCCTACGTACTTGGTAGCCTGTAGTCCGGCTATAAGGGCTCCATACTTGGCATCATTATTTGTGGCTCGGTACTCCAGTCGGACGGATAAATGTAATTGTTCCCCATTCGTGGAGACCATCAAGATGCCGATTTTGCTACCCGATCGAGCCGATGAACCATCCACATACACATGCCAGGCTTCTTCGAGGTCTTTCGCGTGCAACTCGCTTAGAAAATCTGTCAAGGCTTGCGCTTTGATGGCGGGGCGAACCTGGTACTGGATGTCGTATTCGCTCAACTCAGTGGTTCATTTGATCAATCGACCTGATGCTTCTAGATTGGAGGCTACCCGACCTAGGTTACTGTTGGTCAGGACCACGTTGGAGTACGCCAGATATTAAGGCCTGAACCTCCGAGCACCCAACATCAATACATATGTCAACTTCTCGAGTGTCGTATACCGGCACTCGGCTGCTTTCAGCAAGTGGGCAAAAAAGTACACAGGCTTTTGCTCGGTCGCTTCCTGCTTAACCAAAACCATACTAACTGAGTCAGTTGAGGCAGCTAAATATACAGAGAGCACCTCCCCGACCTCGGGCTTGGCTAACACGGGTAACTCAGCAAGATTTCCCTTCAGCTCCTCAAACACCTTGTCACAGTCGGCATCCCATTGAAACTTGGTGGCTTTGCAAAGGGTCTTGAAGAATGGTAGCCCGTGCTCAGCCGACCGGGAGATGAAACCGGATAAAGGTGTGATCCGTCCAGTGAGTCTCTACGCCTCTCGGAGATTTCGGGGTGGGGGCATATCTAGCAGGGCCTTGACTTTGCTGGGGTTGGCCTCGATGCCCCTCTCGGTCACAATGTACCCCAGAAATTTTTCGCTCCGAGCCCCAAAAAGACACATGGCAGGGTTTAGCTTAAGCCCATACCTGCGCAGGATTTGGCAAGTTTCCTCCACATCAGCTACCAGGTCTTCCGCCCGGCCGGACTTGATTAATATGTCATCTATGTACACTTCAATGTTATGACCGATCTGCGCCTAGAAGACCTTGTTCAACATCCGCTGATAAGTAGCCCCCACATTCTTTAGCCCGAATGGCATGACGGTGTAGCAGTAGGTGTCGTCTGCCGTGATGAAACTGACTTTTTCTTAGTCCTCGGCGGCCAGGGGCACTTGATTGTACCCTTGATATGCATCCAACATGGAGATGACCTCACTACCGGCCGTCGAGTGGACCATCTGGTCGATCCGGGATAAAGGATAACAATCTTTTGGGCAGGCCCGGTTGAGGTCCCTGAAGTCGATGCAAACCCTCCAGTTATTGTCGGGCTTGGCCACCAACACTACGTTGGCCAACCAAGCTGGGAACTTGACCTCCCGAATGTGGTCGACTTCCAGCAGCTTCTGGATCTCGGCCCGGATCACTTTATTTTGCTCAGTGCTGAAGTCCCGCTTTCTCTACTTGACTGGCCGAGCATTGGGATATACATGGAGGTGATGCTCTACCACCTCCGGTCGGACGCCTTTCAGCTCTTTGACCGACCAGGTGAACATATCTTGGTTTCGAGTCAAACATTCCAGCAGGGGCTCCTTCAGCTCATTAGGTATCCCAGCCGCAATCTTGACTCGGGCTTCCTCCCGATCGGGGAGCAGCTGGACCTCCTACTTGTCATCGCGCAGTTCAGCCCAAGGCGAGGCTTGCACCATATTGCAGCTTGAGAAGGGACGAGGGGCCTTCTGCTTTCCACCCAGACGTCGTCCACGTAACATCTCCAGGCTACCCTCTGGTCCCCTCTAATCTCTCCTACCTTGTCCCTAACTGGGAACATAATCTTAAGGTAGAAGGTGGAGGTGATGGCTCTGAAATCATTGAGGGTCGGTCAGCCAAGAATGGCGTTGTAGGCCAAGGGAGCGTCGACTATCAGGAAAGTGGACCATCTGGTCCTCTTCAGCGGCTCCTCGCCTAAGGAAATGGCCAAACAGATCTGGCCGATGGGCTGCACCTGGTTCCCCGAGAATTCGAACAACGGGGTTGCCACCAACTCCAGCTGGAACATCTCAATCTGCAGCTGGTCAAAAGCTTTCTTGTATAGTATATTGACCGAGCCGCCCGTGTCCACGATAGACCAGTGGACCTTGTAGTTGGCGATGACGGCGGTGATGACTAGGGCATCATCGTGCGGGACTTCCAATCCCTGTAGGTCTTCAGGCCCGAAACTAATCTGGGGCCCTGCTGCTTGTGCCAAGCTAGTGCCGACTTGGTGAATCTCCAAGCGACGCACCTGTGCCTTCCTAGCTCGATTGGAGTCTCCCCTGGTCGGTCCGCCTGAGATGACATGCACCCCTCCCCGGACGATATTCTGCCGATTGGCTTGCTCCTCCTCTATCTCCTCATCCTCGACTCAATTCTCCTGTGGGAACAATTTGCGAGCGACCGAGGGATTCCTTCAGGGTTCTTCAGCTGGGGCTATGGCTTGGCTACCCCGACCTGAGCCACGCCCGGGAGATGCTTATGGCCCATGCCCTCGGGGAGCAGGTGCCTGACCCCGGCCGGCTTGTCGGCACTCCTCCATGGCGTGGTTGTGGCTCTGATGGAACGCGCAGTAGGGCCTCTATCGGGTCGACAGGCACCCCCGGTCCACTTGCTACATGTGTCGTCATTCTGTTCCCGCTCGATCAATGGGTTCGCGCGGGCTACGGATGGGCCCGCCCGGAGATTTGTTGCTTTGGGCGGGGTTTGGGGTCATCGTGTTGACCGACTCCTTCCTGGTGGCCTGCATCTCTTCAACATTTATGGATTTGCAGCCTTTCCCAGTAGGTTGTCGAAGTCCTTTGGTTGCTTCCTGATCAGCAAATGAAAGAAATCTCCCTCTTGTAGTCCTTGGGAGAAGGCACTGATCAAGACCTCAGGTGTGGCTGTTGGCACGTCCAGTGCCACTCCGTTGAATCTTTTGATGTAGGTCCGGAGAGATTCCTTTTAGCCTTGCTTCAATGTGAACAGGTTGAGGCTCGTCTTGTGGTGCCTCTGACTGCTGGCGAAATGTTGGAGGAAAACCCTCCTGAGCTCCTCAAAGCTCGTTACCGACCCATTGGCGAGTCAGTTGAACCATCTCTAGGCCGGGCCCGAGAGAGTCATTAGGAAGGCTCGACACTTGATGCCCTCCGGGTATTGGTGGAGTAGAGCAGCACTCTCAAATTTCATTAAGTGCTCCTCGGGGTCGGTGGTCCCCTCATACTCGGGGATTGTAAAGAATCGAAGATGTCTGGGCACTGGATCCTCCATGATCCAGTAAGAGAACGACCTGCGTACCAGGGTAGCTGGAGAAGGGTCGGTCGGGGCCTTTCCCTTATCGAGATACGGGCCATGCATCTGGTTGGGCGCTGACGTCTCCGCCAGCATTGATTCGACTTCGTCATCCCGACCCCAATAAAAAGTCGTGGGGAAGGGAACAAAACTCCCTTCAAATCGGGTTGGCCTTCCCCAACCTCCTGAATGTCCGGGCGCCGCTGGCTCAGGGAATCGAGACGCTTGGCTGTCAACCTGTGAAGGCCTCTGGGGGGCTTCTGAGCTTTGGCAGCCATCAAGAGCTCATATTCCTCAGGCGTGACAACCATCATGACTCGATTGGGATGTTCCATCTTTCACATCCGATCAGGCTAAGTGCCCCCTCCTTCTATCGCCAAATTTGATCCTGTTGCGAAGTGAGGTGGGGTCCCAAGAGCACGCGGTCTCCCGAAGATCACTGGTTCCATTCTGTAAGAAAGAGACTATTAGAACCTGCCGAGAAAAGGCCCCGGCAAGGCACTCTGACGGTCAAGTCAGTCCACGGTGGTGGAAGAGCAGTGAAAGTAATATAACAGTAGTGAAAATACTATTGCGCGTACCTAGGGGATGCGGAGTGGAGAGGCTTATATAGCGGGGGAAGCTGACAACATCTGTCCTATCTGCCACCTGTTTGTTGCATACGAAGACAGGGTAAGACAAAGCCAGGGTGGCAGGGTACTGTGTCGTATACGTGAATAAGGAAAGGGGTGATGTCAACATAAAGGCGAGCGCCGTCAGGCGTCGCTCAGCCTTATACAGACATAGGCGAGTGTCGTACGGGGTGCCATGGCATGGCAGGAATATCATGGCGTCAGCAGGATACTCGCAATTCGGACCTGAGGGTATCAGGTTTGCACCGACCCCGTACTCCTTCTGCTAGTCCGGTGTCTGGAAGTGGTTGTTTGGATGAGTCACGACAAAACTTCGAATGCAAGTGTCGACTAGCGGCTTATAGTATTGATGCCGACTGAGGGCTTATAGTATTGAGGCCGACCGAGGGCCTATAGTATTGAGGTCGACTGAGGGCCTATAGTATTGATTTCGACTGAGGGTTTATAGTATTGAGGTTGACTGAGGTCCTATAGTATTGATGCCGACTGAGGACTTATAGTATTGAGGCCGACTGAGGGCCTATAGTATTGATGCCAACTGAGGGCCTATAGTATTGATGTCGACTGAGGTCAGGATCTGGGGTCAGGATCTGCCTCGTGGTAGCTCGGATCCTCAAGATGTGCAACGGATGGTCCAGATCAACTCAATCTGTGAATGGACGCTCTAGAGCCCTCCTTGCTTGATCCAACGGTTGATTTAGCTCTGATTGGAATGAAACCCTCAGATCTTGATCATAGAGCTTGATCAACCCTAACCCTAGCTCGGATTGCTTCAGATCGTCCCGGATGGCTCAGATCTAGCCGCTCTTGAATCGGACGGCCCAGATTAATTGTAAGCTTGATAATTCGATCCGGTTCACTTCCGACTCAAGTTTGACCCAATATGCTCTAGGTCCAGGATCCTTTCATGCCTACAAAAATATATCAGAAAATTAGTGGCCAAATAATCCAAAAATATGTAAATTTGCAATTAAGTTCAAAATAAGAGGAAATCCTAAAACCTACGGCAATTTCACAATTAAACAATAAAAACATAAGTCAAACATGGATTTTAGCAATTAAAATAATCAATAAAATGGTATCTATCAGTGGTTAGTTTCCTTTCTTCTCTCTTGATCTTCTAGTTGTGCCTTTAGAGAATCTAGTAGTTCTCGTCGGCACAAAACTCGTGACTTTGCGAAGTCATCCCGAAGAGAACTCGGCGTGGACGCGAATAGAGGCGGAGTTTCCAAGGGACGCTACGGTTGAATCTCGTCCCTTACTTCGAGTTACGCGAGGTATTGAAGTAAATTAGTTTACTTTTCACAAAATTTTAATTTATGATCATGTCCATACATCATAAGGTCGCATGCTAGATACGTGGTTGAAAATAATTTAAGAAATTATTTATGTTAATTCTTCCGCTGCACGTAAATATTTTAAAATTTACGAACCCGTATCCTTGTCAACATGCACCCGGTCCCAACAGTGGTATCAGAGCCGGTTAGTGTTAGACATAATCATATAATTGTTTTGCGGAAAACTTTGTCATAATCTCAATTTTGGAAAAAAAATTTCAATTATGGAAATTTTCCAATTATTATAAATTTTAGATTTAGGAATTTCAAGGTTTGGAAATCCTCATGAAATTTCTCAAACGTTTGAAATATCCTAGTTTCTGAAATTTTATGATAATTGTGAAAACTTCCCATCTTTGGAAACTTTCCAATTTTGGAAATTTTCTATTTTAGAAAATTTCCAATTTTAGAAAATTTCCAATTTTGGAAATATGTAAGTTTTCTTTGTACCAGAAACTTACAATTATTCTGAAAACCAATTATGAAATCTCGCAATTTTGGGCACTTTCTTTTAAGAAAGTCTAGACAAATTTATGGATCATTAGTTGACAATTAAATTCGAATTGGTGTTAAATTATTAACAAAATTCTTTATTTTGGATTGAGCCTCGGGGAGCCGTCCAATTTAAAGTTAGTTGTTGTAATTTAATTTCCCATTTTGAATAAAATTGTCATGTTTAATTTGGATTGAGCCTCGGGGAGCCGTCCAAATTGGATTTACGACAAATTTCTTTTCTTTGGGTATCTAAGCCTCGGGGAGCCACCCTTAGAAAACAATTTGTTGTAATTAATTAATCCATGAATAAAATATGTGATCAAATTTTGGAAATTTTATTTAAGAGGTGATGCTCTACATATTGTTGTCTCCAAAATTAATTAGGAAAATGGTTTCCTATAGAGTTTTCTTAAAAGGGATTTTCATGAAAATAATATATGGTTGAATTAAGGGAATTGTCTCTTAATTTAATAACATTTGATTTAGAGAAATCAAAGTCTTAAACATATTATTTCCGAAATTGATTATGACAATTTAGGAAATTGTTTCCCAAAGCAATTCCTTCAATAAAGTATGAAATTAGAATTAGGAAATCCGGTTCCTAATCCAATTAATGAGACTTGATAAATTAAGTCACATACATACTTATTAAAGAAATCGTTAGTCATGACATAATTATATGTCATGAATGTGCATTAAAAGGAAAGGATGAGACCCAAAACCCCTTACAAAATATTAAGGCCAACACCTTCCATAAATATGGTTAGAACCAGAGTTTTGTTTCTCGTTTGGGTTGATGGACACATCCATGCCCAGCTTGAACCTCAACATGTTCAAACCATGGAATTAGTTTATGATTAATATAGTTGGAGTCAGAGGTCAATTCTTAGTTATGGTTGTTGGACACATCCAAGCCTGACTAAACGGTTGAATGAGCTCCAACCATATCAAAACTACTTCTTGATTAATGGGTCAGCCTTAAGCTTGGAGCATCGATTTGTTGGCCACAGCCAAGGTCGATGTAAAGAGAGGTGCAGTTGGGTGCTATGTATAATGTTGCATACTTGTTAATGAGTTAACAACCCAATGATTTATGCAAACATTCAATTAGTTGATAGCATAAAGTGATAGTTATATATATGTGATATGTAATCGGTATAATTACCTACCTTCATAGCTAAGAATAACTTGATGGCCACAGCCATGGTGATTCTTATCTATGGTTGGATATCAACCTATTTGGAGATGTTCCTACGATCTCCCGAATTGATAAAAAGGGTTATTCAATTTGAAAAATAAATAGGATTTTTTATTAATGTATGTTGATACATTCTTTAATCATTCTTCTCACATAAGCTCAATTTGCATTTCTAGGATAATCACTCGATCATGTCTTCTCTGAATTTGCGTTCCATTTTGGACACCAATAAACTGACTAGGCCAAACTTCATGGACTGGCTTCGAAACCTGAGGATAGTCCTCAAGGCAGAGAAGCTTGCCTATGTCCTTGAAGATCAACTTCTCAACCATCCTCCAGAAGGTGAAACTCCAGACCAGCTAGTGGCCTATCAGAAACATGTGACCGATTCTAAACTTGCGAGTTGCATCATGCTAGCCTCTATGATACCTGAGCTGCAAAAGCAGCATGAGCATATGGATGCTTATACCATCATCTTCCATCTTCATGAGTTGTTTGAAGAGCAGGCGAGATCCGAAAGGTTCGAAGTCTCCAAACTCCTCTTCACCACTAAGATGTAGGAAGGCACTTCTGCCTCGCAGTTTGTGTTAAAGATGTTGGGGTACTTTGAGCGACTGAGCACACTCGGTTTTGCAATGGATCATGAACTAAGTATTGACTTAATTCTGAGTTGTTTGCCCAAAAGTTATTCACAATTTGTGATGAACTATCGGATGAACAAACTAGAAACTACCATTCCTGAGTTGCTCAACCTGCTGAAGACTGTGGAGCCTTCTGTAAAGCCGGATCAAAAGATGGTACTGTTAGTTGGTTCCTCGAAGAAAGTTTCTAAGAGGAAGGCCAAAGAACAGAATAAAGGGAAGAAGAAAAAGGTCAAAAAGACTGAAAAGAAACCAAAAGGAACTTGTCATCATTGTGGCAAGGAGGGTCACTAGCGAAGAAACTGCAAGGTTTATCTTGAGTCCTTGAAGAATAAGGCATCTGATGCCCCATCCTCTTCAGGTATCTTCGTTATTGAATGTCACTCTATTTCCTCAAATACCTGGGTACTTGATACTGGGTGTAGCTCACATATATGTAATGACATACAGGGGCTAAGGAATAGAAGAAAACTCGTCAAAGGAGAAGCAAATTTGCGAGTTGGAAATGGAGCAAAGATTGCTGCTGTTGCCATCGGAACATATTTGCTAAAGCTCCCCACTGGACGTGTCTTAGAATTGGATAATTGTTATTTTGTTCCTTCGTTAATAAAGAACATTGTATCTATTTCATGTTTGAATGAAAAGGGTTATCATTTAACTTTTAGTAACAATTGTTGTTACATAACTTTAAATGACATTTTTTATGGTAATGGAACTTTGTGCAATGGTATCTACACGTTAGATTTATCCGGTGACGTTTTCAATATCGAAGTTAGCAACAAACGTGCTCGAATAGATAATCGAATAGACTCCTACACGTGGCATTGTCGTCTTGGCCATGTAAGTAAGAAATGCATGACCGAATTACACCGATGTGGAATTCTGGAATCGTTTGAACCCGGTTCATTTGATATATACGAATCATGCTTAAAAGGCAAGATGACCAAATTACCCTTTTCCAGAAAAGGTAATCCAGTGGGAGAATTGCTTGGTCTAATACATACTGATGTATGTGGGCCAATGTCAACTCTAGCACAAGGAGGCTATAGCTACTTCATCACCTTTATCGATGATCACTCACGATTCGGGTACGTGTTCTTGATGAAACACAAATCTGAAGCCTTTGAGAAATTCAAAGAGTTCAGAAATGAAGTAGAGAAACAGCTTGGCAAAAGTATTCAGATACTTTGATCCGATCAGGGTGGTGAATACTTAAGTCAAGAGTTTCAAGATTATCTTAGGGACAATGGGATATTGTCCCAATGGACTCCGCCGTATACACCACAGCATAATGGTGTATCTGAGAGGCGCAACCGAACCTTGATGGACATGGATAGGTCGATGATGAATCATGCAACTCTCCAAGATCCTTTTGGGGCTATGCACTTAAGACAGCTGTTTACTTGCTAAACGGAGTCCCGACCAAGGTAGTCTCTACTACTCCATATGAGATATGGAATAGTAAGAAACCTCACTTAACTCACCTTAAGATATGGGGTTGTCCTGCTTACGTGAAGCGGACTATATTAGACAAATTGGATGCTAAGTCTGATAAATGTCTATTTATTTGATACCCTAAGGAAACGAAGAGTTACCAATTCTATCATCCCTTGGAACAAAAGGTGTTTGTTTCAAGGCATGCTGTTTTTCTGGAAAAAGAATTTCTTTTACAAGAAAACAGTGGGAGTGACATTGAACTTGATGAAATTCAAGAAACTCCAATAGACTTTGCAGAGACACCTAGTCTAGACCCACAACCAATAACTCATAATGATGAGCTATCAGTTGAACCTAAAACAACACCACCTCTTCGTAGGTCTGATAGGACACTCAATATTCCAGAGAGATACGGATTTCTCATAAGCGAATCGAATGACGTGTTACTCATAAGCGATGACGAACCTATCAGTTATAAAGATGTTCTGAAAAATTCAGAAAGGGACAAATGGCTTGAAGCCATGAAGTCGGAAATGGATTCCATGTACGAAAATCAAGTATGGGACTTGGTTAACCCACCTGAAGGGATTAAGCCCATAGGGAGCAAGTGGGTTTTCAAGAAGAAAACCGACATGGAAGGT
>JAGFNQ010006420.1:33696-55635 GCA_024364735.1 Boesenbergia rotunda
TCTGGATCAAGAAATTTGTCTCCGAACTTGGTGTGGTTCCAACCATTGATGAAGCAGTGCCGGTTTACTGCGACAACAATGGAGCTATTGCACAAGCAAAGGAACCAAGGTCTCATCAGCGATCCAAACACGTGCTTCGCCGCTATCATCTAATCAAAGAGATTATAAGTAGGAATGATATACAAATTGAGAAAATTCCCACTGAAAGGAATTTAGCGGATCCTTTAACTAAGGTCTTGCCTCAGAGCAAGTTTGAGGGTCATGTTAGAGCCTGTGGTATTGGATACCGTAGCGATTGGCATTAGGCCAAGTGGGAGTTTGTTAGTGATATGAGAGAAGTGTCCTAAGGCAATCGCCTTATGATTGTTGTAACGACCCGGAAAATTCTCTTGATATTTTATGAAAATATTGAGCATGTTTAGATAATTTTCGAATGATCTAGAAGTATTGATACGAACTTTGGGCTAGAAAACCTATGTTTTCTCATTTAAGTTGAGAAAACTAAGTACTAATGGGCCTTATATGGGCTTTTTAGTACATTGATTATAGGTGGATTTTAGGTAAAAATTAGTATAAATATAAATAGGATTTATGTAGGCATATTAGCATAATTGTGGGTAAGTCTTGGCCTAATGTTCCTATTTAAATTGAGAAATTAGGTACTAATGAGCTGTAAATGGGCTCCAAAAATGGGTATTAATTGGGTAAAATTTATATAAATATAAAAGAATTTTATTTAGGAATATTAGCATAATTATGGGTGATTGTTGGGGAATTTTCGAAATAAAAAGGGAATTTTCGAAAATTAGAGGAAAAGGTTTAAATAAAATGAAAATAAAATAAAAATAAAGGTGCATGGGCCAAGGATTGAACCTTGCACCTCTTGTATAACCATGAATGCTTTAACCAACTCACCTAGCAAGGAATTCGTATGAGTAAATGAAGTAGAGGTTGGTTAAGAAGTAGAAGGAGATGAAGGGTCATGGAGAGACTCTTCATTTGCCTCTTTAAAGGAGCTATAAAAAGGGGGTTTGGGGGGTTACTTCTCTTCACCATCAAGTGAATTTGCTCCTCTCCTCCCTCCTCATTCTAGCCGAGACTCTTAGGGAGAGTTCTCCCTTGGAAAGGCTTCCACCAAGGCTCCATCACCTAAGATCTAAAGTTCTTACAAGGATCCAAGGACTAGGTGTGGTCAAGAGACATCAAGTCTTCTTCCTTCTCTCCGTCCAAGGTCAAAAAATTTAGAAACCCCAAGGTAAGACTCCCTCACCTGTGGTATAATAGTTATCTATGATTTCCATGATTTTTAGCATGATATATGGGTTAGTTTTTGGATGTGATGTTGAAAGGAAAGAAAAACCAAGGTCCTTAAGTTTATGGATTTCGGCCAGCATGATTTAAAAGTCTGTAAATATGCTAAAAATCCTTATAATGTTATTTGATGTTCCCTTATGATGTGTAGAAGTTAAGTATAATTTTTGGGAATTTTTGGAGTACCCTAGAGACCCTAGGGGTTTCGGCCAACAACAAGGAAAGGAAACCAAGAACCCTAGGTTTGTGGGTTTCGGCCACCATGATTTTGGGGTCTATAATTATGCCAAAAATCTTGATAATGTTTATTAATGTTCCCTTATGATGTGTAGTAAGTAAATATAATTTTTGGGAATTTTTGGAGTACCCTAGAGAGCCTAGGGGTTTCGGCCAACAACAAGGAAAGGAAACCAAGAACCCTAGGTTTGTGGGTTTCGGCCACCATGATTTTGGGGTCTATAATTATGCCAAAAATCTTGATAATGTTGATTAATGTTCCCTTATGATGTGTAGTAAGTAAATATAATTTTTGGGAATTTTTGGGGTACCCTAGAGTACCCTAGGGTTTCGGCCAACAGGAAGGGCCCATAGGTAGGGTTGGTTTTAAACCCTAAGTATATGTTGTATGTTTTATCATGATATAAGGGAGGCGAAGGGTGTTTATATGAATGTTTCACATGGGCTAGAGACCCTATAGGTTTCGGCCAGGTAACCTATTAGGGTGGAAAGCTAGGACTTATTTCAAGTAAGGGCCCAATGACCCTATGGTAAGGTATGAGTAGGGTTTAAGCAATTGATTTGGGGTTTTAATGGAATTTCTCCATGCCCCATGGCCTGGAAGTTTCGGCCAAGGATCTAACCTAGGACTAGGGTTGGGTTAAACCTACCAAGATGCTTGGGTATAGGTGATTAGGAGGTATGCTTAAGTAAGGTGGAAGAATACCATGTTAACTAAACCTTTAGCTTATATGTCATGAAATATATGTTAGGTTATAGAATGCTTAGACATGTGCCATGATTTAGGAATGATATGTAGGTATGCCATGATGTATGAATGATGTGTATGTATGCCATGTCTTACGAATGATATGAATGTATGCCATGCTTATGTATGTATGTCATGCTATATGAATGATGTGTACCTGTGCCGTGTCTAAAAAAATGAAAATGATGAATGAAGGTTAAGTATGATGAATGAATGACTATGCTATGAATGATGATGCCTTTAAGGCATAATGGTGATGAAAGAATAATGAATGAATGAATATGCCATGAATGATGATGAATGAAGAAGCATATGAAAGCATTTATTTTATTTTATGGGCTTGTACCGGACCTAAGTAGGGTCTACGGTTCTGGACTACCGATGATGCTGTCCACGGTTCGGGACTACCGATGATGTTGTCCTTACGGTTCGGGACTACCGATGAAGCTGTCCTTACCCTAGTAGGTCGAGATTAGCTACCTCGTATTTACTTAGGGATGCGCGCATATGATGAATGAATGTGGTACAAGCCAGGGCCCAATGAAAGTTATGATTATGTTAAAAGCATGTTTTCAAGATTAAGCATCCTTATATATATATATATATATGCACGATTGCCACATGCATCCATTCATGTTATGCATTATGTTATGAAAAGTATGTTTACGAAAAGTATGTTATGAAGGTATGTTCATGCCATGATTTTATTTATGTTTATGTCATGATTTTATTTATGTTTATGCCATGATTTGATGCTAGTTTAGAATGTCATGCTTTAATTATGTTTATGATAGTTTAGGATGCCATGATTTTATCTATGTTCATGTTAGTTTAGGATGCCATGATTTTATGCTAGTTTAGAATGTCATGCTTTAATTATGTGTATGCTAAGTTAGGATGCCATGAGTTTATTGATGTTTATGTTAGTTTAGGATGTCATGGTTTAATTATGTTTATGTTACGTTAGAATGCCATTATTTTGTTCATGCTCATGCTAGTATGGGATGCCATGATTGTAATTAGATTTATGCCATGATTTTATTTATGTCTATGTCAAGTATTATGTCATGCTATGAATGTTTACGATGTTTATGTTATGTCAAGTATTATGCCATACCCGAATGTTTATGGTTATGTTTATGTCATGCTATGAATGGGGTGAAGCTATGTCCATGACATGTCAAATGAATGCTAAGTGATGTTAAGGATGATGTTCTTAGTAAAGCGCTAAGTGTGCTAATGTTTCATATGTTTATGATTAAGTGACGGATGGTTTTAGTGAGTAGAAAAGAGTCTTACTAAGCCTGTGTGCTTATAGTTTTATTTTCTTATACCGCAGATCACGCAAAGGAGCAGTAAGGAAGCAGCAGGAGGGCATTGCAGAATGTATGTGATAGTGACTTGGCCAAGAGACCATATGTTTGCTTGTCTTATGATAGAACTTTACCTTTACTACTAAAGTACTTGAATATGACTCTATGACATGATGCTAAAGTATGACTTGATGCTAAGTATGACATGATGCTAAAATATGACATGATGCTAAGTATGTTATGATGCAAAGTATAAGGTTAATATGCCCAGCTTCCATGTTATGATGCTAGGAATGGTAGTAAGTGCATGTAGGTGTAAGTTTGAAGTTTTCTGCTGCGTTATGATGTCTACATGCCCTAAGTATGTTAGCGTAACGCCGCTTTATGATGGTCAAAAAAAAAAAGCGGGCGTTACAATTGTAAACATTTATTTTAATAAATGATAATTCACTATTTGAGTATACATGTTTGTGTATTTGATTGGGATCTTAAACTCATCTACTGAATGTCTGCAATACAATTCACAGCATAAGAGAATTTGTGATGGGATCACAACTAGTGATTATCTCTACATGTGCAATTGTGAAGTATTGAAAATATCCCTAGTCGATGAATTGATAAAAACGGACACTATCGATTCTGTTGAGACTAGCATGGGTTATTCTCTAATCAGCTGATTCTCACTGGCTGGTGACATTGGGATGTCCGGAGATAAACATGGATGCTAGTTAAGGGAACTAGTTCATTGGAATGACTAGCTGTTAAACTTCATATGGTAATCTACATATAGATATGTCAATGAAGTTCTTACTGCAGCTTAAGTGCGATGTTCCTTTGACTTGCGGTGTTCAAGTCATCTTGGTCATGGAAACTTATACTTTAATATCTTAAGCAAGCATCTCCAAGGAGGTGTGGACCCAGGGTGATTGGGTATAAGCCGAAGTGCCCGAAGATGTTTGAACAGCCTACAAAAGATTCACCACTCCTTGCGAGGAGATGTATACCCAGGCCTATCGTCGGATTGTTACTCAAAGCCTCTGGCCAGAGCATATCATGTTTAGAGTATGAGTCTCTTTAATACATGAGAGTAATTAGAAATCCAAAGGACGAGAAAGACACTACTTGGGCTAGGTATGACGTAGTCAGCCTAGTGGGGACTGACACACACAGACCATGTCCTGAACCAAGTGGGTATAAGATGGTGAAGGGAATGAGGCACGATTCATTAGAGCTGCTGAAGGATTTTAGAATTACTTCTGAGGTCAACCGTTGATCTTTCGATTAATTGGGGGTCATGATGTACTAATAGGTGCCACTCATGATCGTTCTATAATTAGTTGATTATAGACGGCCAACATAAATCGAAAGCCTATTTAGTCACACGCACTACGAGTAATCCAAGGGATTTAAAACGAGTTGAAAATTAGATTTTCCGATCAAGAGAAATAAGACGAATCTGAGTTAATCAGAGGCGCAAAGGAAGCTTAAAATGACTAAGCCTTTTGAAGGCTTATTGGGCGAATTAAATGAGTTTAATTCGCGATGGGTTCGGCTCGGTTTGGCCGGCCAAAGAGGGTGCCAACCCTCTTTGGTTTGGCCGGCCAAAGCAATGGGGAGAAACCAATTTATTTGGTTTAATTAATAAAATAAATCTAGCGCGATTTGTTTTATAAATTATGGATAAATAAATTTGTATAAAGAAATTTATAGAAAGAAATTTATAGAAATTTATTCTTTTTATGGAAATTAAAATGATCTATGGAATAGTTTATTTTAATTTTATAAAATCAATTATGAATTGATTTTTCCATAATAAAGAAAATTTATAAATTTCTTGTAAAATTTATTCCATAATAAAAGGAGAGATGTATTTGTTTTATTATAAAGTTAGTTATAATAAAACTTGGCTTAAACGGAATAATTCATAAGAAAATTTATAGGATAAATTTCTTATGAAAATTTCCATTAAAGGGGAGAGTTGGCAAGGGAGAGGATACTATATAAAGGAACCAAGGCTAGGCTTGAATTCCTTAATAGAGTAATCAAGAGATTAACTCTCTCCCTCTCTCTCCCTTAATCTCTCCCTCTCCTTCTCCTTTCCTCCTAGGGCCGGCGCCCTCCTCTACTTGCTAGGGCCGGCGCACATCCACCCTAGGGCCGGCGCACCACCCTCCCTTGAGGTTGCCGTGGGTCATCATCACCAAGGAGAAGCCAACCAAGAAAAAGAAGAAGCGGATCGCAACTCCTTCCTTCCCGGAATTTAGATTTCTTTTCTTGGTGGTTAGTTTCCTTTCTTCTCTCTTGATCTTCTAGTTGTGCCTTTAGAGAATCTAGTAGTTCTCGTCGGCACAAAACTCGTGACTTTGCGAAGTCATCCCGAAGAGAACTCGGCGTGGACGCGAATAGAGGCGGAGCTTCCAAGGGACGCTACGGTTGGATCTCGTCCCTTACTTCGAGTTACGCGAGGTATTGAAGTAAATTAGTTTACTTTTCTCAAAATTTTAATTTATGATCATGTCCACACATCATAAGGTCGTATGCTAGATACGTGGTTGAAAATAATTTAAGAAATTATTTATGCTAATTCTTCCGCTGCACGTAAATATTTTAAAATTTACGAACCCGTATCCTTGTCAACATGCACCCGGTCCCAACATGGGCACCTTAAGAATGCCTTGGTTCTGGACTACCGTAGTTGTCCCTAGGTTGAAGGTAACCTAGTACCCTAGTAGGTCGAGACTAGCTACCTCGTATTTACTTAGAGATGCGCGTAAATGATGTATGTATGTATGTGGTACAAGCCCGGGCCCCCTATGATGTTATGATTTATGTTCAAGTATTTAAAATTATGATTTTCAAATAAGCATCCTTATGTTATGTGCATTTAACTCATGCATTCGTTCATGTTATGCATCTATGCCATGTCATGTATGTCTTATGCTTATGTTTATGTCAAGAACTATGTCATGTCAAGTATGTCTTATGTTTATGTCAAGAACTATGTCATGTCAAGTATGTCTTATGCTTATGTTTATGTCAAGAACTATGTCATGTTAAGTATGTCTTATGCTTATGTTTATGTCCAGAACTATGCCATGTCATGTATGTCATATTCTTATGTTTGTGTCATGAACTATGTCATGTCAAGTATGTTCATATGCTTATATTTTATTTCAAGTACTTCTTATGCCATGAACTCTATGCACCTTCATTTGATGTTAAGCTCTTCTATATGATTATGTATTTTCATGTACATCTATATGCCTCTTCATGTCAAATGCTTTATGAATACCCTCTCATGATATGTTTTGTTTTATGTTACACTCTCCTGTTATGTCTTTCTATTGACTATTTGTGACGTATGGTTTTAGTGAGTAGGAAAGAGTCTTACTAAGCCTATGTGCTTATAAGTTTTATTTCCTTATACCGCAGATCAAGCAAGAGGATACTAAACTATGGGAAGCAGCAGGAGAGGCAAGTGTGTGTGTATGGCAGTGACTTGGCAAAAGAAAAGAAAAGATCCTATTACCCATAATTGTCACATGTCTTATAGTTTGCATTGTTATCATTAGTTTCATGCTAGACTTATAATGATCCTCCTAAAGATCAATTTATTATGTTTTGCATTGTCAACTCTAGTTTCATGCTATACACTATGATGGTTTTTTCTAAGAACAACATATGTTGATAAGTTATGTTTAATGCAAACATATTCAAGAATGTTAAGTCTCACATGCTATGTCTTGTTTCTTTTATGTTATGACAATGTTAAGTTTACCAAGTAACCATGTTTAAGAATGATAGCTAAGACAAGTTTACATGATTCAAGTATTAGTTGCATGGTTTAAACGCACATGTATAAAATTTTAAATTATTCCGCTGCATTAAGATATCCATATGCATGTATGTATGTTAGCGTAGCGCCGCCTCCCGCCTACATCGAAGGCCAGGAAGGGCGAGCGTTACAAATAGTCACCTATGTATGCCCATACACTAGTAGTACGTCTGATAATCTGTCTCAACCTCTAGAGAGCCATGGGCTGCCTACATATGCTACGTGTAAAGTGTTGGATATGGCTTGGCGGGTTTCCTGGTTAATCCGAGAAACCTCTCCATGCCTACGGAATAAAATTTAATCCGAAAAGAGAGTCGTCTCCCATCGACCGTCTCATGTCGTATCGAACGATCCAAAGTTGCAACTTAGCCAATCACCAAAATTGGCCTTGCACTTTGCTCAATCGTTCGACCGCCGAAAAGGCGACGAGTTGATCGCCGACTTTTGCGTTTATGGTTGGGGTCCAGTTAAGAATTTATTAAATATATTTTGCAAGCAAAACATAAAATTCTTACACATAAAATGACGAGACATATCCACACAACACATGTATGACATAAGGAAATACAAAAGAGCTTATGGAAAGTTATACCTTTCCGATCACCTTGAGGTCTTCTACCTTATGTCCCTCCCTTCGCAGACGTCGTGTGGGCGATCTGAGATCACCAAAAGCCCCAACCAAACCCCTTCTTCAACCGGCCACAAAACCCTAATCCCTAGGGTTTGCGCCACCGAGTCCTCCTCACCTTCATTTGCGCCGCCATCCGCCGAAGCTAGCTCCAAGCCCTCCGGATCGGTGGTACACCATGAGAGGAAGATGAAGAAGAAGGAGAAGACAAGGAACAACCTTCTTCTCAGCCACAAAGCCCTCAAAACCCATTCTTCTTCCCTTTTGCACCGCCGCCGCAAGGTGGCCCTGGCGCCGCCTTCTTCTCCTCGCTGGCACATCCTCAGCCCTTCCCGAGCCTCAAGCAAGGTAGAAGAGATTCCTACCTTGCTTCCTTGAGTCTCAGCCAAAGCTTGGTGGAGGAGGAATCAAGGACACCTTAGGGAGAACCCTTGTCCCTAGTCGGCGCCGAGAGAGGAAGAGAGAGGGAGAGGGGGAGGGTTTTTCCTTGGCTCTTGGGTTTGATTAATTGGTTTGGATTCTTGATCTCATAGGGTATTTATAGGGCTAAGGCAGGGACCAAGAGGAGGAGTTGGTTCTTGGCCCGCTAATGGTTCCAAACCCGATCCATTAATTAGGATCCATTCCACTAAAGGATCCTAATTGAACTCACCTCACCAACTCCCATATTTTCATATGGGCTCCACATATTACGAGTCGTCCATCCCCCCGTGTTTAAGATCGTGCATGCCCGATCTTTGATTAGTATCACTCAACCTTATCAGCATGCCAGATCAAATCCACCTGCAGGGTTTGGCACGATGAACCTTTTGAGCTCATCAAGGGGGCATCATCATCCTGACTCTCCAGGACACGGATTCCGTCAATAATCATCGGCACATCATATCATTAATATTGTTTCCCAACTTACCGGGTCTGTCGATCTAACAGAATAGATCTCGCCCATTAGTAAATCAAAGAAACAATAATTTATAATATATGCCCGATATTATTTCGTGATTAAGGGATCGTACTCCATAATATCAACTGAGGTCCTATCCAATTAACTAGTCAGTACAAATCGGACAACCTCGGTTTTCGATCCTACTCAATGTACTCATAGCACACTAGTGTAGTCCTATGGTCAAGACCAACCATACCTGACTATACTACAAACATCCCGATGGGTTGTCCAATTCCATCTAGGTTGTGAGCCTCTATTTATGCTAAGGCACTGATAACATGATCTTCCATGTGACACCACACACCATGTTATCTACAATACTAAGCAATGGGACTTCGTGTATGTATTATTATAAACAAACACCTAGTGTAGTGTGATTCTCTTTTCATAAAAGATGTTCATATAGTAAAAGTCATGTCTTTCAGTATACACATCTTACAATCTCCCATTTATACATAAAGACATTGTTGTTCTCCCACTGCCATACATCTGACTCTTATTCCCTCCACATGCCTGTCAAAAGCTCTAGATGGAAGAGCCTTAGTGAAGGGGTATGCCAGGTTGTCCTCTAATGCAATCTTGGTGACAACCACTTCTCCTCGCTTTACGATTTCTCATATCAGGTGGTACTTGCGCTCTATGTGTTTACTCGCCTTATGGGCTCGTGGTTCCTTCAAGTTTGCAACTGCACCATTGTTATCACAAAAGATTGTGACAGTTCTGGACAAACCAGGAATCACATCCAAGTCCATCATGAAGTTTCTGAGTCATACAGCTTCTTCGGCTGTCTCTGAGGCTGCCACATACTCAGCTTCCATGGTGGAGTCCGCCGTGCACTTCTACTTGACACTCCTCCAGCCAATGGCTCCACCTCCTAAAGTAAACACAAAACCTGAGGTAGACTTACGTTTGTCCTTATCTGACTGAAAATCTGAGTCCGAATAACCCATAGGGACTAATTGGTCTGCCCGGTAAACCAGCATATAATACCTAGTCCGTCTCGGGTATTTCAATATATGCTTTACCGCTGTCCAATGTCCTTGTCCAAGGTTACTCTGATATCTGCTAACCATGCCCATGGCAAAACAGATATCAAGTCTCGTACATAACATAGCATACATGAGGCTTCCGACCGCTGAAGCATAAGGAACAACCTTCATCTCCTCTATCTCCTTTGATGTCTTCGGACACATCTCCTTGGATAGAGGGACTCCATGTCTGAAGGGTAGAAAACCCTTCTTAGAGTTTTCCTTGCTAAAACAAGACAAGACTGTGTCAACATATAAAGCTTCGGATAAGCACAACATCCTTTTCTGACGATCCCTTATGACCTTGGTCCCAAGGATGTGTGTTGCTTCTCCCAAGTCCTTCATATCAAACTGCTTTGATAGCCAGACCCTTACGTCTGATAACACTTTGACATTGTTGCCAATTAACAAAATGTCATCTACTTAAAGTACAAGAAACACCACGATGTTTCCGTCACATCTCTTATACACACATGACTCATCCGGACTTTGAGTAAACCCATTTGACTGGATTACTTCGTCAAAACGGATGCTCCAAGACCTTGAAGCTTGCTTCAATCCATAAATAGATCGATGAAGCTTACACACTAGATGCTCTTTTCCCTTGGCAATGAAACCTTCTGGTTGCTGCATGTACATGGTCTCATTAAGACTCCCATTAAGGAAGGTCGTCTTGACATCCATCTGCCAAACCTCATAATCCTTATGAGCTGCAATAGATAAAAGAATCCGAATCGACTTAAGCATAGTTACTGGCGAAAAGGTTTCCTCATAATCGATACCCACTTTCTGAGTGTACCCTTTCGCAACAAGCCTTGCTTTGAAGGTCTCAACCTTCCCATCTGATCCACTCTTTCTTTTGTAGATCCACTTGCATCTAATGACTATTATACCATTGGGTGGTTCTACTAGCTCCCAGACATGGTTAGAATTCATTGATTCTATCTCGGATTTCATTTCCCTTTGCCTAGAATCTGCATCATTGTCTTGGAGGGCCTCGTCATTGGTCCAGGGATCCGGTTCATGTTTTCCCGTGATTAAGTCCGAAGACTCACCCAAAAACATGTACCTTTCAGGCTGTCTCACAACCCTCCCACTGCGACGAGGTACTACTGGTGTGCCCTGAGTGACACGTGGTGCAGTAACTTGTGGTGTGTCCTCTTGTACACTTGGTCTTAAAGTCAGAATGTCCCCCCTTAACTCATCTAGCATTAGTCTACTCTTTGGCTTATGGCTCATCATATAGTCCTCTTCCAAGAATCTGGCATTTGTGCTAACAATTACCTTCTGATCCTTAGGACTATAGAATAGACCACCCTTCGTTCCCCTGGGATAGCCTACAAATAGATGTACCTGCGTACAAGATTCCAACTTATCAGTATCTCCCTTCAGCACGTGTGCCGGACTACTCCAAATTCGAACATGTCCTAGACTGGCCTTGCGCCCAGTCCACAGTTCGGTGGGAGTACAAGGGACTGACTTTAATGGAACCAAGTTTACTATGTACGCTGTCGTTTCCAGAGCATATCCCCAGAATGAATCAGGTAAGTCTGAATAGCTCATCATTGACCTAACCATTTCCATAAGTGTCCTATTCCTTCTTTCTGCAACTCCGTTCTGCTGGGGTGTGCCGGGTGCAGTTAGCTGGGACTGGATCCCAGCTTCTAACAGGTAGCTCCTAAACTCCCCAGAGAGGTACTCGCCACCTTGGGACCGGGTGCACGTTGACAAGGATACGGGTTCGTAAAATTTTAAATTTTTACATACAGCGGAAGAATTAGCATAAAATAATTTCTCAAATTATTTTAACCACGTATCTAGCATGCAACCTTATGATGTGTGGACATGATCATAAATTAAAACTTTGCGGAAAAATAAACTAATTTACTTAGTACCTCGCGTAACTCGAAGTAAGGGACGAGATCCAACCGTAGCGTCCCTTGGAAGCTTCGCCTCTATTCGCGTCCACGCCGAGTTCTCTTCGGGATGACTTCGCAAAGTCACGAGTTTTGTGCCGACGAGAACTACTAGATTCTCTAAAGGCACAACTAGAAGATCAAGAGAGAAGAAAGGAAACTAACCACCAAGAATCGGAATCTAAATTCCGGGAAGAAAGGAGATGCGACCCGCTTCTTCTTCTTCTTCTTTGGCACCTCCTTGATAGATGTAGCTCACGCCAACCTTGAAGAGGAGGAAGGTGCGCCGGCCCTAGGGAGGGGATGTGGGCGCCGGCCCTAAGGGGAAGGGAGAAGAGAATTAGAGAGAGAGAGAGAGGGAGCTAGTAATCTCTTGATAACTCAATTGGGAATTAAAGGCTTGCCTTTGGTTCCTTTATATAGTAGCATCTCCCTTGCCAAGTCTCCCTCTTAACGGAATTTTCATAAGAAATTTATCCTATAAATTCTCTTATGAATTATTCCGTTTAAACCAAGTTTTATTATAACTATCTTTATAATAAAACAAATTCATCTCTCCTTTTATTACGGAATAAATTTTACAAGAAATTTATAAACTTTCTTATTATAGAAAAATCAATTCATAATTGATTTTATAAAATTAAAATAAACTATTCCATGGATCATTTTAATTTCCATAAAAGAATAAATTTCTATAAATTTATTTATATAAATTTCTCTACACAAATTTATTTATCCATAATTTATAAAACAAATCGCGCTAGATTTATTTTATTAATTAAACCAAATAAATTGGTTTCTTCCCCTTGTTGTGGCCGGCCAAACCAAAGGGGGTTAGCACCCTCATTGGCCGGCCAAACCAAACCGAACCGATCGCGAATTAAACTCATTTAATTCGCCCAATATGCCTTCAAAAGACTCAGCCATTTTAAGTTTCCGTTGCGCCTCTGATTAACTCAGATTCGACTTATTTCTCTTGATTGGAAAATCCAATTTTCAACTCGTTTTAAATCCCTCGGATTACTCGTAGTGCGTGTGACTAAATAGGCTTTCGATTTATGTTGATCGTCTATAATCAACCAATTATAGAACGATCATGAGTGGCACCTAGTAGTACATCATGACCCCCAATTAATCGAAAGATCAACGGTTTGACCTCAGAAGTAATTTTGAAACCCTTCAGCAGCTCTAATGAATCGTGCCCCATTCCCTTCACCATCTTATACCCATTTGGTTCAGGACATGGTCTGTTTGTGTCAATCCCCACTAGACTGAGTACGTCACACCTAGCCCAAGTAGTGTCTTTCTCGTCCTTTGGATCGCCTAGCCCAAGTAGTGTCTTTCTCGTCCTTTGGATTTCTAATTACTCTCATGTATTAAAAGACTCGCACTCTAAACATGACATGCTCTGGCCAGAGGCTTTGAGTAACAATCCGACGATAGGCCTGGGTATACATCTCCTCGCAAGGAGTGGTGAATCCTTTGTAGGCTGTTCAAACATCTTCGGGCACTTCGGCTTATACCCAATCATCCTGGGTCCACACCTCCTTGGAGATGCTTGCTTAAGATGTTAAAGTATAAGTCTCCATGACCAAGATGACTTGAACACCGCAAGTCAAAGGAACATCGCACTTAAGCTGCAGTAAGAACTTCATTGACATATCTAAATAGATTACCATATGAAGTTTTACAGCTAGTCACTCCAATGAACTAGTTCCCTTAACTAGCATCCATGTTTATCTCCAGACATCCCAATGTCACCAGCCAGTGAGAATCAGCTGATTAGAGAATAACTCATGCTAGTCTCAACAGAATTAATAGTGTCCGTTTTTATCAATTCATCGACTAGGGATATTTTCAATACTTCACAATTGCACATGTAGAGATAATCACTAGTTGTGATCCCATCACAAATTCTCTTATGCTGTGGATTGTATTGCGGACATTCAGTAGATGAGTTTAAGATCCCAATCAAATACACAAACATGTATACTCAAATAGTGAATTATCATTTATTAAAATAAATATTTACAATCATAAGGCGATTGCCTTAGGACACTTCTCTCATATCACTAACAAACTCCCACTTAGCCTAATGCCAATCGCTACGGTAACAAATACCACAGGCTCTAACATGACCCTCAAACTTGTTTTGAGGCAAGGCCTTAGTTAAAGGATCCGCTAAATTCCTTTCATTTGGAATTTTCTCAATTTGTATATCATTCCTACTTATAATCTCTCTGATCAGATGATAGCGCGAAGCACGTGTTTGGATCGCTGATGAGACCTTGGTTCCTTTGCTTGTGCAATAGCTCCATTGTTGTCGCAGTAAACCAGCACTGCTTCATCAATGGTTGGAACCACGCCAAGTTCGGAGACAATCTTCTTGATCTAGACTGCTTCCTTTGCTGCTTCCGAAGCTACGATATATTCCGATTCCGTTGTAGAATCCGCTACGGTGTCTTGTTTGGAACTTTTCCAACTCACTGCGCCTCCATTCAAAGTAAATACGTATCCAGACTGCGATTTGGAGTCATCCTTATCTGTCCGGAAACTGACATCTGTATAGCCACGTATTACCATATCTCCTTCCTCATATATTAGGAACACATCCTTAGTTCTTCTTAAGTACTTAAGGATTGTCTTGACAGCCGCCCAATGATCCATTCCTGGATCCGATTGGTATCTGCTTGTGACGCTCAAAGCATACGATACATCGGGCCTTGTACATAACATAGCATACATGATAGATCCTATCGCGGATGCATAGGGAATCTTATTCATGCAAATCCTCTCGTCTTCTGTGCGCGGACACATAGACATTGAAAGGTTGATCCCATGCCTGATGGGAATGTAACCTTTCTTGGATTCCGACATGCTAAACCTTTTTACCACTCGGTCTATATATATAGACTGCGAAAGACCAAGCAACCGTTTTGATCTATCTCTATAGATTCTAATCCCAAGGATATAGGTTGCTTCTCCCAGGTCTTTCATGGAGAAAGTTTTGGACAACCAAATTTTAACTGTCTGTAAAACTGATATATCGTTTCCTATAAGTAAAATGTCATCGACATATAATACTAGGAATACGACTGCACTCCCACTAACCTTCTTGTATACACAAGGTTCGTCAGGATTTTATGAGAAATCAAACTCTTTGATTGTCTCATCAAAACGGATGTTCCAGCTCCTAGATGCTTGCTTCAGTCCATATATGGATCGTCGAAGCTTGCATAGTTTGGTTTTATCAACCGATGTGAAACCTTCAGGTTGTATCATATATACATCCTCAAGCAGGTTTCCATTAAGGAAAGCTATTTTCACATCCATTTGCCATATTTCATAATCATAATGAGCTGCTATGGCTAGGAGCATCCGAATGGATTTAAGCATAGCTACTGGCGAATAGGTTTCGTCATAATCAATTCCTTGTTTTTGACGATATCCTTTTGCCACTAATCTAGCCTTAAAGCTAACTACATTACCTTCCATGTCGGTTTTCTTCTTGAAAACCCACTTGCACCCTATGGGTTTAATCCCTTCAGGTGGGTTAACCATGTCCCATACTCGATTTTCGTACATGGAATCCATTTCCGACTTCATGGCTTCGAGTCATTTGTCCCTTTCTGAACAATTCAGAACATCTTCATAACTGATAGGTTCGTCATCGCTTATGAGTAACACGTCGTTCGATTCACTTATGAGAAATCCGTATCTCTCTAGAATATTGCGTGTCCTATCAGACCTACGAAGAGGTGGTGTTGTTTTAGGTTCAACTGATAGCTCATCATTATGAGGTATTGGTTGTGGGTCGAGACTAGGTGTATCTGTAATGTCTATTGGAGTTTCTTGAACTTCATCAAGTTCAACGTCACTCCCACTGTTTTCTTGTAAAAGAGATTCTTTTTCCAAAAATACAGCATGTCTTGAAACAAACACCTTTTGTTCCAAGGGATGATAGAATTGGTAACCCTTCGTTTCCTTAGGGTATCCAATAAATAGACATTTATCAGACTTAGCATCCAATTTGTCTGATATAGTCCGCTTCACATAAGCAGGACAACCCCATATCTTAAGGTGAGTTAAGTGAGGTTTCTTACTATTCCATGTCTCATATGGAGTAGTAGAGACTACCTTGGTCGGGACTCTGTTTAGCAAGTAAACAGCTGTCTTAAGTGCATAGCCCCAAAAGGATTTTGGAAGAGTTGCATGATTCATCATCGACCTAACCATGTCCATCAAGGTTCGGTTGCGCCTCTCAGATACACCATTATGCTGTGGTGTATACGGCGGAGTCCATTGGGACAATATCCCATTGTCCCTAAGATAATCTTGAAACTCTTGACTTAAGTATTCACCACCCCGATCGGATCGAAGTATCTTAATACTTTTGCCAAGCTGTTTCTCTACTTCATTTCTGAACTCTTTGAATTTCTCAAAGGTTTCAGATTTGTGTTTCATCAAGAACACGTAATCGAATCGTGAGTGATCATCGATAAAGGTGATGAAGTAGCTATAGCCTCCTTGTGCTAGAGTTGACATTGGTCCACATACATCAGTATGTATTAAACCAAGCAACTCTCCCACTGGATTACCTTTTCCGGAAAAGGGTAATTTGGTCATCTTGCCTTTTAAGCATGATTCGCATGTATCAAATGAACCGGCTTTAAACGATTCCAGAATTCCACATCTGTGTAATTCGGTCATGCGTTTCTTACTTACATGGCCAAGACGACAATGCCACGTGTAGGAGTCTATTCGATTATCTATTCGAGCACGTTTGTTGCTAACTTCGATATTGAAAACGTCACCGGATAAATCTAACGTGTAGATACCATTACACAAAGTTCCATTACCATAAAGAACACCATTTAAAGTTATGTAACAACAATTGTTACTAAAAGTTAAATGATAACCCTTTTCATTCAAACATGAAATAGATACAATGTTCTTTATTAACGAAGGAACAAAATAACAATTATCCAATTCTAAGACACGTCCAGTGGGGAGCTTTAGCAAATATGTTCCGATGGCAACAGCAGCAATCTTTGCTCCATTTCCAACTCGCAAATTTGCTTCTCCTTTGACGAGTCTTCTTCTATTCCTTAGCCCCTGTATGTCATTACATATATGTGAGCTACACCCAGTATCAAGTACCCAGGTATTTGAGGAAATAGAGTGACATTCAATAACGAAGATACCTGAAGAGGATGGGGCATCGGATGTCTTATTCTTCAAGGACTCAAGATAAACCTTGCAGTTTCTTTGCCAGTGACCCTCCTTGCCACAATGATGGCAAGTTCCTTTTGGTTTCTTTTCAGTCTTTTTGGCCTTTTTCTTCTTCCCTTTATTCTGTTCTTTGGCCTTCCTCTTAGAACCTTTCTTCAAGGAACCAACTAACAATACCGTCTTTTGATCCGGCTTTACAGAAGGCTCCACAGTCTTCAGCAGGTTGAGCAACTCAGGAATGGTAGTCTCTAGTTTGTTCATCTGATAGTTCATCACAAATTGTGAATAACTTTTGGGCAAACAACTCAGAATTAAGTCAATACTTAGTTCATGATCCATTGCAAAATCGAGTGTGCTCAGTCGCTCAATGTACACCAACATCTTTAACACAAACTGCGAGGCAGAAGTGCCTTCCTGCATCTTAGTGGTGAAGAGGAGTCTGGAGACTTCGAACCTTTCAGATCTCGCCTGCTCTTCAATCAACTCATTATGATGGAAGATGATGGTATAAGCATCCAAATGCTCATGCTGCTTTTGCAGCTCAGGTACCATAGAGGCTAGCATGATGCAACTCGCAAGTTCAGAATCGGTCACATGTTTCTGATAGGCCATTAGCTGGTCTGGAGTTGCACCTTCTGGAGGAGGGTTGGGAAGTTGATTTTCAAGGACATAAGCAAGCTTCTCTGCCTTGAGGACTATCCTCAGGTTTCGAAGCCAGTCCATGAAGTTTGGCCCAGTTAGTTTATTGGTGTCCAAAATGGAACGCAAGTTCAGAGAAGACATGATCGAGTGATTATCCTAGAAATACAAATTGAACTTATGTGAGAAGAATGATTAAAGAATGTATCAACATACATTAATAAAAATCTTATTTATTTTTCAAATTGAATAACCCTTTTTATCAATTCGGGAGATCGTAGGAACATCTCCAAATAGGTTGATATCCATCCATAGATAAGAACCACCATGGTTGTGGCCATCAAGTTATTCTTAGCTATGAAGGTAGGTAATTATACCGATTACATATCACATATATGTAACTATCACTTTATGCTATCAACTAATTGAATGTTTGCATAAATCATTGGGTTGTTAACTCATTAACAAGTATGCATCAATATACATAGCACCCAACTGCACCTCTCTTTACATCGACCTTGGCTGTGGCACAACAAATCGATGTTCCAAGCTTAAGGCTGACCCATTAATCAAGAAATAGTTTTAATATGGTTGGAGCTCATTCAACCGTTTAGTCAGGCTTGGATGTGTCCAACAACCAAAACTAAGGATTGACCTCTGACTCCAACTACATTATTCATAAACTAATTCCATGGTTTGAACATGTTGAGGTTCAAGTCGGGCATGGATGTGTCCATCAACCCAAACGAGAAACAAAACTCCGATTCTAACCATATTAATGGAAGGTGTTGGCCTTAATATTTTGTAAGGGGTTTTTGGTCTCATCTTTTCCTTTTAATGCACATTCATGACATATAATTATGTCATGACTAACGACATCCATAATAAAGTATGTATGTGACTTAAATTATCAAGTCTCATTAATTGAATTAGGAACCGGATTTCCTAATTCTAATTTCATACTTTATTAAAGGAATTGTTTTGGGAAACAATTTCCTAAATTGTCATAATCAATTTCGGAAATAATATGTTCAAGACTTTGATTTCTCTAAATCAAAACTTGTTAAATTAAGAGACAATTCCCTTAATTCAACCACATATTATTTTCATGAAAATCTCATTTAAGAAACTCTATAGGAAACCATTTTCCTAATTAATTTTGGAGACAACAATATGTAAGAGCATCACCTCTTAAAACATATTTTATTCATGGATTTAATTAATTACAACAAATCGTTTTCTAAGGGTGGCTCCCCGAGGCTCAGATACCCAAAGAATAGTAATTTGTCGTAAATCCAATTTGGTCCGCTTCGGAAGCGCAACCAAATTAAACATGACAATTTCATTTAAAATTGGGAAATTAAATTACAACAACTAACTTTAAATTGGATGGCTCCCTGAGGCTCAATCCAAAATAAAGAATTTTGTTGTCAATTTAAAAACCAATTCAAATTTAATTGTCAATTAATTGTCCATAAATTTGTCTAGACTTTCTTGAAAGAAAGTGCACAAAATTGCGAGATTTCATAATAGGTTTTCAGAGTAACTGTAAGTTTCTGGTAGAAAGAAAACTTACATATTTCCAAAGTTGGAAAATTTCTAAAATAGAAAATTTCCAAGATTGGAAAGTTTCCAAAGATGGGAAGTTTTCACAATTATTATAAAATTTCAGAAACTAGGAAATTTCAAACGTTTGCGAAATTTCATGAGGATTTCAAACTTTGAAATTCCTAAATCTAAAATTTATTATAATCGGAAAGTTTCCATAATTGAAAATTTTTCCAAAATTGAGATCATGACAAAGTTTTCCGCAAAACAATTTTATGATTATGTCGAACACTAACCTCGCTCTGATACCACTGTTGGGACCGGGTGCACGTTGACAAGGATACGGGTTCATAAAATTTTAAATTTTTACATGCAGCGAAAGAATTAGCATAAAATAATTTCTCAAATTATTTTAACCACGTATCTAGCATGCAACCTTATGATGTGTGGACATGATCATAAATTAAAACTTTGCGGAAAAGTAAACTAATTTACTTAGTACCTCGCGTAACTCGAAGTAAGGGACGAGATCCAACCGTAGCGTCCCTTGGAAGCTTCGCCTCTATTCGCGTCCACGCCGAGTTCTCTTCGGGATGACTTCGCAAAGTCACGAGTTTTGTGCCGACGAGAACTACTAGATTCTCTAAAGGCACAACTAGAAGATCAAGAGAGAAGAAAGGAAACTAACCACCAAGAATCGGAATCTAAATTCCGGGAAGAAAGGAGATGCGACCCACTTCTTCTTCTTCTTCTTTGGCACCTCCTTGATAGATGTAGCTCACGCCAACCTTGAAGAGGAGGAAGGTGCGCCGGCCCTAGGGAGGGGATGTGGGCGCCGGCCCTAAGGGGTAGGGAAAAGAGAATAAGAGAGAGAGAGAGAGGGAGCTACTAATCTCTTGATAACTCAATTGGGAATTAAAAGGCTTGCCTTTGGTTCCTTTATATAGTAGCATCTCCCTTGCCAAGTCTCCCTCTTAACGGAATTTTCATAAGAAATTTATCCTATAAATTCTTCTTATGAATTATTCCGTTTAAACCAAGTTTTATTATAACTAACTTTATAATAAAACAAATTCATCTCTCCTTTTATTATGGAATAAATTTTACAAGAAATTTATAAACTTTCTTATTATGGAAAAATCAATTCATAATTGATTTTATAAAATTAAAATAAATCATTCCATGGATCATTTTAATTTCCATAAAAGAATAAATTTATATAAATTTATTTATATAAATTTCTCTACACAAATTTATTTATCCATAATTTATAAAACAAATCGTGCTAGATTTATTTTATTAATTAAACCAAATAAATTGGTTTCTTCCCTTTGTTGTGGTCGGCCAAACCAAAGGGGGTTAGCACCCTCTTTGGCCGGTCAAACCAAACCGAACCGATCGCGAATTAAACTCATTTAATTCGCCCAATAAGCCTTCAAAAGACTCAGCCATTTTAAGTTTCCGTTGCGCCTCTGATTAACTCAGATTCGACTTATTTCTCTTGATTGGAAAATCCAATTTTCAACTCGTTTTAAATCCCTCGGATTACTCGTAGTGCGCGTGACTAAATAGGCTTTCGATTTATGTTGGCCGTCTATAATCAACCAATTATCGAACGATCATGAGTGGCACCTAGTAGTACATCATGACCCCCAATTAATCGAAAGATTAACGGTTTGACCTCAGAAGTAATTCTGAAACCCTTCAGCAGCTCTAATGAATCGTGCCCCATTCCCTTCACCATCTTATACCCACTTGGTTCAGGACATGGTCTGTTTGTGTCAGTCCCCACTAGACTGACTACGTCACACCTAGCCCAAGTAGTGTCTTTCTCGTCCTTTGGATTTCTAATTACTCTCATGTATTAAGAGACTCGCACTCTAAACATGGCATGCTCTGGCCAGAGGCTTTAAGTAACAATCCGACGATAGGCCTGGGTATACATCTCCTCGCAAGGAGTGGTGAATCCTTTGTAGGCTGTTCAAACATCTTCGGGCACTTCAGCTTATACCCAATCATCCTGGGTCCACACCTCCTTGGAGATGCTTGCCTAAGATGTTAAAGTATAAGTCTCCATGACCAAGATGACTTGAACACCGCAAGTCAAAGGAACATCGCACTTAAGTTGCAGTAAGAACTTCATTGACATATCTATATAGATTACCATATGAAGTTTTACAGCTAGTCACTCCAATGAACTAGTTCCCTTAACTAGCATCCATGTTTATCTCCGGACATCCCAATGTCACCAGCAGTGAGAATCAGCTGATTAGAGAATAACCATGCTAGTCTCAATAGAATTGATAGTGTCCGTTTTATCAATTCGTCGACTAGGGATATTTTCAATACTTCACAATTGCACATGTAGAGATAATCACTAGTTGTGATCTCATCACAATTCTCTTATGCTGTGGATTGTATTGCGGACATTCAGTAGATGAGTTTAAGATCCCAATCAATACACAAACATGTATATTCAAATAGTGAATTATCATTTATTAAATAAATGTTTACAATCATAAGGCGATTGCCTTAGGACACTTCTCTCATATCACTAACAT
>JAGFNQ010006421.1:0-48760 GCA_024364735.1 Boesenbergia rotunda
GGACATGGTTAGATCCATGATGAACCATCAACTCTTCCAAAATCCTTTTGGGGTTATGCACTTAAGACAGCTGTTTACTTGTTAAACAGAGTCCCGACCAAGGTAGTCTCTACTACTCCATATGAGATTTGGAATAGTAAGAAACCTCACTTAACTCACCTTAAGATATGGGGTTGTCCTGCTTATGTGAAGCGGACTATATCAGACAAATTGGATGCTAAGTCTGATAAATGTCTATTTATTGGGTACCCTAAGGAAACGAAGGGTTACCAATTCTATCATCCCTTGGAACAAAAGGTGTTTGTTTCAAGGCATGCTATATTTCGGGAAAAAGAATTTCTTTTACATGAAAACAGTGGGAGTGGCATTGAACTTGATGAAGTTCAAGAAACTCCAATCGACATTACAGAGACACCAAGTCTAGGCCCACAACCGATAATTCATAGTGATGAGCTATCAGTTGAACCTAAAACAACACCACCTCTTCGTAGGTCTGATAGGGCACGCAATATTCCAGAGAGATATGGATTTCTCATAAGTGAATCGAACGACGTGTTACTCATAAGCGATGATGAACCTATCAGTTATGAAGATGTCCTGAAAAGTTCAGAAAGGGACAAATGGCTTGAGGCCATGAAGTCGGAAATGGATTCCATGTACGAAAATCAAGTATGGGACTTGGTTAACCCACCCGAAGGGATTAAGCCCATAAGGTGCAAGTGGGTTTTCAAGAAGAAAACCGACATGGAAGGTAATTATGCTTAAATCCATTCGGATGCTCCTGGTCATAGCAGCTCATTATGATTATGAGATATGACAAATGGATGCGAAAACAGCTTTCCTTGATGGAAACTTGCTTGAGGATGTATACATGATACAACCTAAAGGTTTCACATCGGTTGACAAAACCAAAATATGCAAGCTTCGGCGATCCATATATGGACTGAAGCAGGCATCTAGGAGATGGAACATCCGTTTTGATGAGACAATCAAAGAGTTTGATTTCTCACAAAATCCTGACGAACCTTGTGTGTACAAGAAGGTTAGTGGGAGTGCAGTCGTATTCCTAGTATTATATGTCGATGACATTTTACTTATAGGAAACGATATATCAGTTTTACAGACAGTTAAAATATGGTTGTCCAAAACTTTCTCCATGAAAGACCTGGGAGAAGCAACCTATATCCTTGGGATTAGAATCTATAGAGATAGATCAAAACGGTTGCTTGGTCTTTCGCAGTCTACATATATAGACCGAGTGCTAAAGAGGTTTAGCATGTCGGAATCCAAGAAAGGTTACCTTCCCATCAGGCATGGGATTAATCTTTCAAAGTCTATGTGTCCGCGCACAGAAGACGAGAGGATTTGCACGAATAAGATTTCCTATGCATCCGCAATAGGATCTATCATGTATGCTATGTTATGTACTAGGCCCGATGTATCATATGCTTTGAGAGTCACAAGCAGATACCAGTCGGATCCAGGAATGGATCATTGGGCGGCTGTTAAGACAATCCTTAAGTACTTAAGAAGAACTAAGGATGTATTCCTAATATATGGAGAAGGAGATATGGTAATACGTGGGTATACGGATGCCAGTTTCCAGACAGATAAGGATGACTCCAAATCGCAATCTGGATACGTATTTACTTTGAATGGAGGCGCAGTAAGTTGGAAAAGTTCCAAACAAGACACCGTAGCGGATTCTACCACGGAGGCGGAATATATCGCAGCTTCGGAAGCAGCAAAGGAAGCTGTCTGGAACAAGAAGTTTGTCTCCGAACTTGGTGTAGTTCCAACCATTGATGAAGCAGTGCCGGTTTACTGCGACAACAATGGAGCTATTGCACAAGCAAAGGAACCAAGGTCTCATCAGCGATCCAAACACGTGCTTCGCCGCTATCATCTGATCAGAGAGATTATAAGTAGGAATGACATACAAATTGAGAGAGTTCCCACTGAAAGGAACATAGCGGATCCTTTAACTAAGGCCTTGCCTCAAAACAAGTTTGAGGGTCATGTTAGAGCCTGTGGTATTGGATACCGTAGCGATTGGCATTAAGCCAAGTGGGAGTTTGTTAGTGATATGAGAGAAGTGTCCTAAGGCAATCGCCTTATGATTGTAAACATTTATTTTAATAAATGATAATTCACTATTTGAGTATACATGTTTGTGTATTTGATTGGGATCTTAAACTCATCTACTGAATGTCCGCAATACAACTCACAGCATAAGAGAATTTGTGATGGGATCACAACTTGTGATTATCTCTATATGTGCAAATGTGAAGTATTGAAAATATCCCTAGTCGATGAATTGATAAAAACGGACACTATCAATTCTGTTGAGACTAGCATGGGTTATTCTCTAATCAGCTGATTCTCACTGGCTGGTGACATTGGGATGTCCGGAGATAAACATGGATGCTAGTTAAGGGAACTAGTTCATTGGAGTGACTAGCTGTAAAACTTCATATGGTTATCTATATAGATATGTCAATGAAGTTCTTACTGCAGCTTAAGTGCGATGTTCCTTTGACTTGCGGTGTTCAAGTCATCTTGGTCATGGAGACTTATACTTTAACATCTTAAGCAAGCATCTCCAAGGAGGTGTGGACCCAGGATGATTGGGTATAAGCCAAAGTGCCCGAAGATGTTTGAACAGCCTACAAAGGATTCACCACTCCTTGCGAGGAGAGGTATACCCAGGCCTATCGTCGGATTGTTACTCAAAAACCTCTGGCCAGAGTATATCATGTTAAGAGTGCGAGTCTCTTAAATACATGAGAGTAATTAGAAATCCAAAGGACGAGAAAGACATTACTTGGGCTAGGTGTGACGTAGTCAGCCTAGTGGGGACTGACACAAATAGACCGTGTCCTGAACCAAGTGGGTATAAGATGGTGAAGGGAATGGGGCACGATTCATTAGAGCTGCTGAAGGGTTTCAGAGTAATTTCTTCTGAGGTCAAACCGTTGATCTTTCGATTAATTGGGGATCATGATGTACTACTAGGTGCCACTCATGATCGTTCTATAATTAATGGGTTAATTATAGATGGCCAACATAAATCGAAAGTCTATTTAGTCACACGCACTACGAGTAATCCGAGGGATTTAAAACGAGTTGAAAATTGAATTTTCCGATCAAGAGAAATAAGTCGAATCTGAGTTAATCAGAGGCGCAATGGAAGCTAAAAATGGCTAAGTCTTTTGAAGGCTTTTTGGGCGAATTAAATGAGTTTAATTCGCGTTGGTTCGGCTCGGTTTGGCCGGCCAAAGAGGGTGCAGACCCTCCTTGGTTGGCCGGCAACCTAAAGGGAGAAAAACCAATTAATTTTGGTTTAATCAATAAAATAAATCTAGCGCGATTTATTTTATAAATTATGGATAAATAAATTTGTATAAAGAAATTGATATAAATAAATTTATAGAAATTTATTCTTTTTATGGAAGTTAAAATAATCCATGAATTGGTTTATTTTAATTTTATAAAATCAATTAAGAATTAATTTTTCCATAATAAGAAAGTTTATTAATTTCTTATAAAATTTTATTCCATAATTTAAAGAGAAGAAGAATTTGTTTTTATTATAAATTAGTTATAATAAGACTAGGCTTAACGGAATAAGTCATAAGAAATTTTATAAGATAAAATTCTTATGATAACTAATTCCGTTAATTCCGTTAAAAAGGAGACTTGGCAAGGGAGAAGCAACTATATAAGGAACCAAAGGGAAGCCTTTGATTCTTAATGAATAATTGATAGAGATTAATTATTCTCTCCCTCTCTCTCTTTAATTCCTCTCTTCTCCTTCTCTATTCCCTTTAGGGCCGGCGCCCTTCATCATCCCTAGGGCCGGCGCACACCAACCCTAGGGCCGGCGCATCCTCTCATCAAGGTGGTTGCCGTGAGCTTCAAGGAGAAGGAGAAACGAAACAAGAAGAAGAAGAAGAAGCGGATATCGACTCCTCTCTTCTCGGAATTCGATTCCGTTTCTTTGTTGGTTAGTTTCCCTTTCCTCTCTTGATCTTCTTTGTTGTGTCTTCCGAGGATCTAGTAGTTCTCGTCGGCACAAAACTCGTGGCTTTGCGAAGTCATCCCGAAGAAAACTCGGCGTGGACGCGAATAGAGGCGGAGCTTCCAAGGGACGCTACGGTTGGACCTCGTCCTCTTACTTCGAGTTACGAAAGGTACTTAGTAATTTAGTTTACTATTCCGCAATGTTTTATTTTATGATTATGTCAACACACCATAAGGTTGCATGCTAGATACGCAGTTAAAATAATTTAGGAAATTATTTTATGCTAATTCATCCGCTGCACGTAAAAATTTTAAATTTTACGAACCCGTATCCTTGTCGACATGCACCCGGTCGCAACATTGGCCAATGCCCTGCTATTTCTCAGCGCCTGCACATTAGTACAAATGTGAGAAGCACACCCAGTATCTAATACCCATGATGTAGAAATAGAAAGGTTGACTTCTATAACATTTATACCTGAAGTAGAAGTCTTACTTCTCTTCTTCTTCAGATCTTCCAGGTATACCTTGCAGTTCCGCTTCCAATGCCCAGTCTTACCGCAGTGGAAGCAGGTAGCATCCTTAGCAACCCCACTTTTAGGTTTGAGTGTTGAAGAGCTGGCTTTGCCCTTTGTTTGGGTCTTACCCTTACCTTTGGGCTTCCACTTGCCCTTACCCTTGCCCTTTTGTACCATTAGGACGGTACTGGACTTGGCAGTGGTGAGATTAGGCTCAGCAGTTCTTAACATGTTGAGTATCTCGGGCAGTGGTTTGTCTAATTCGTTCATGTTGTAGTTCATGACGAATTGACGGTAACTCACCGGCAACGATTGCAGGATCAGATCGGTAGCCAGCTCTTGGCCCAAAGGGAACCCCAACCTCTCGAGGTTCTCGACGTACCCAATCATTTTGAGTGCGTGAGTTCCTACAGAGGTTCCCTCTTTCATCTTGCATGAAAAGAGTGCCTGAGTCACTTCAAACCTCTCATGCCTTGCCTGCCCTTGATATAGTTGCTTGAGATGGCCAATCATATCAAAAGCATTCATTTTCTCGTGTTGCTTCTGAAGCTCAGGAGACATACAGCATAGCATTAGGCATGACACGTCTAACGCGTCATCTAGATGCTTCTGATGAGCATCTCTAACACTACGAGCAGCAGAGGCTGGTGGTGTATCAGGAACTGCTTGCTCCAGAACGTACAGCTTACGTTCCTGCGTGAGGACTATCCTCAGATTCCTGTACCAGTCCAGGAAATTAGCTCCTAGGAGCTTGTCCTTCTCAAGAACAGATCGTAGAGAGAGAGTGTTCGTGTTTGACATGGTAATCTACAACATAAAATGCAGAAAATAAATATCCACCATTGTATCATATTTTATTTATCATTTAACTAGGCCTTTAATTAAATGATGCTCCCACTGAATTATAGGGCTTTGGTAGAATCGAGTCATAGATGTGGTAAAACCACACTACTAGATCCACACCAACTAACTATAATTCTCGTAGGTCAAGATCCACATCATACTACGCCTTGAGTTAGCTTTGGCTAAATCGCCCAAGACTTAGTATGATCGGTAGGTACTAATTACCAATTACATCTCTATGCAACTCTTGTTTATAGGATCAAGAATTAACATTTATGAATAATCTTGAGTTAGCTTTGGCTAAATCTCCCAAGACTATTGATAAATGCGATCTTGTCCTACCTTTCCAACTATTGGAGTATGCCTATAGTTAGGCTCGATCCAATTGAGCTAACTAGTTACTCAATCTAATTGAGCTCAATCTAACCCAAGCGTGATAGGCGGGACCAAGGTTGTCCCTCCGCATCCCACCAAGATTAAATGCATTGCTCTGCTTTGGCAGATTCAACAATCGCATATGATTGTGGTAGTGATGGGTATCAAGGCTCGTTAGGCATATACGAGTTGATTTCGATTTAGATCTAATCTAATCGATGATGTGCATCGTATTTAGGCATTTATTAAATCTAATTTAACCTAAATGTGTATTAGGTGCACATCAAGATGTGGTTCCCACATTACATGTGCATCACATACACTCATGTATATTCTATTCTATACTAACATGCATCAAATACATATAAGGAAAAATAAAATATACAAGAAAATTAAAGTGTGATTAGTCATGGCCCTACTAAGATCTTCTCAAGCCAATGAGAAGATCCTTTGGTCAACCTAGGGTCTAGGCAGCAGCTTCTCCAAGCTCCTCCTTCCAGAACCCCATCTGTTGTCGGCTTGCTTCCCACGAGTCCGTCTTCTCCAGAATTTCCTTCATCTTCAATTTTGTACATTACAAAATTTATACTCGAGTTACATTCGAGTCTTAAACTAATTTTAACAGAAATAATAAATAAAAGGCCGACACGCAGGTCGCAATCACAATACAACACACACAACACAAATAACAGCACGCAGACCGTAATATGAATTACACACATATTTTAATCTAATTAAAATAGGGTCTTGGGCCATAACCATCACACTACAGTACATAATTTAAAATTATGTATTTTACAGAAATTTATCTAATTTTTCTATGTATTTTACGAATTTTATGAGTCACAACTCCACGGCGGTCCCGTTAAGCGGGTTTCGGGCACAATCACGTGACAAGGCCCCTTGCGGGGTTAGGGGCGGCGCCCCTACTCACGAAATTAATTTCGTGAGTGTCGTATCGCAATCTAACAGTGCCTAACCCGCTGTCCCAAAATCTATTTAGGCGAAACATGCCGTTTCGGAGAAGTTTTTCTCGGTGGTCGAAGTGTACAAGTGCTTCGCACTCGTTGCTTCGCCTCTACGAGAAAAATACTTACAAAATCCTAAAAATTAGAAAAATTACAGAATCATAAACTACTCTAAATTTTGTATCCCATACAAAAATAAATAAATACGTGCTTCGCACGTGGCTCTGTCGCGGAAACCCCGAGAACCCAAAGCCATGGATCTCGTGCGAAGAAAAATTCCAAAATAAAAATCACGTATTCATTTCATGCTCAAAACTCGATCTAAAGAGGGATAAATCGTTTTACCTTTGGTGCGTGCCCCGCTTAATCCCGCTCGCTCCTTTTGGATGTCGGATCTCTAGGACGTCAAGTGCCGTCCCTCTAGAAGTATCCACTCGAACAAAGTGGATGGAGGAAACCCTTTAGGTGTGCTAGCACCTTTCAAGGGTTCGGCCAAGAGGAGAAGAAGAAGAAGAGCTCCAACACTTGGAGGAGGAAGAAGAGAAGACACACCATTTTAAAAATAGAACCAAAACTTGGTTTTGTTCTCTCATTGTGGCCGGCCACATAATGGCCATTAATGGCCATTAAGTGGCCGGCCATAACCCCCTTTCAATTTGAATTCAAATTCAAATGGGGGGGTTACAACCTTTGGAGATAATGTGGAGCATCATCATTGGTCAAATACCAAGCCAAGTCATCACTTGGTCAAGTCAAGGTGAGGTGGCCTTTTGGTCAAGTCAAACTTGACCATTAATCTTCCTTGATGAGGTGGCATCCACACTTAATGCTCTTGATGATGTGGAGCATCATCAATGGTTGGCTCCATGCCAATTCATCACCATGATGTGGCATTAAGTCAAGTCTAACTTGAGGTGGATTTGGGTCAAGTCAAACTTGCCTTTTATGGACTTTCCATATTTAGTCAAGTCAAACTTGACTCCATTTCTTCTCCCATGTCAAGTCTAACTTGAAGTGGAACCAAGTCAAGTCAAACTTGATTTGGATTTGGGTCAAGTCAAACTTGCCTTTTATGGACTTTCCATATTTAGCCAAGTCAAACTTGACTTCATTTTTTTTTCTCCATCTATTTATTCTTTGTGTGTGACCCTATAGGTTCTTGTAACGTTGGCAATGCTTCTAACTTCTTAGAAACATAAGCAATGAGCGGTATCTAGCAACACATCATTGCTACCCAAGTTACAAGAATGTTGAGATCCAACATCACCAATGTGACTACTAATTATGACTTTCATAATATGTGACAATGTCCTTCTATCGTCGATATCTAGATTGATCTTCTATGAAGCATAGACCGTGTCATCCTCCAATCAATCTATGTGTCTTGAACTCCAAGTAGACTCACTATAATCAAATAAGCTCAATATCTCATATTGCCTTATTTGGGTATGGCCATGCACTTAGTGATCTCACTCTATCAAGACTATGATATCTCTCCCGTCATATAGGAGGGATAGATCCCATCTACATCACTCACATCCCTCGGTATAATTTGTTACATACCCAGTAATCGGCTTTATAGTCCACCCAGTTACGGGTGACGTTTGACGAAACCAAAGTACATAACTCCTTATGTAGGGAACTATGGTGACTTCAGGTCTACGGACTAATAGTCATACTAATAGTCACATGAGAAAGTATATGACACTCATATAACGATCCATGATACTTTCTCATGGTGGGTCATTCAGTATACATTCTCCAATGCATACTCATGTGTCAACTTGATATCTCATATCCATGACTTGTGAGATCAAGTCATCGTGTTGACCTACATGCTAGTCTCTATGCATTAACATTGTCCCTGAATGTTAATACTTGACTAGGAATAATTAAGAGTAGTGTTCTCTATATCATCTCACTATCGATTCAACCAATCGATTGATATAGATATGAACCTACTACCAAGGACGTTATTACACTTAGTTATTTGGCACCAATACAAGTAAGTATAATAACCATAATCAAATGCTTTATATATATATATATGAAATATGATACAATGAGTCCATACAACAACCATCACATGATTGGCTCTAGGGCTCTCACTAACAGTACGGCCCACATAGCGCGGACTTAGTTTCCCTTTCTTCCCAAATCTGGTCACCCCCTTCATAGGGGCCACTTTGAGAAACACCAAATCTCCAACATTAAATTCCAGTGGTCTACGCCGGACATCGGCATAACTCTTCTGCCGGCTCTGAGCAGTTTCTATCCGTTGTCGAATATTCTGTATAGCTCGGGTGGCGCCGTCAATAACATCCGTTGTGAGCCCCATCTCTTTCTTTTCACCACCCTCGTACCAACATATCGGAGACCTACATCTCCTCCCATACAAGGCTTCATAAGGTGTCATTCCGATTGTAGCTTGGTAGCTATTATTGTAAGCCAATTCCGCCAAGCATAGATATCGACACCAACTTCCCTTGAAATCCAGGGCACAAGCTCTCAACATATCTTCTAGCACTTGATTTACCCGCTCAGTTTGCCCGTCAGTCTGCGGGTGAAAGGCGGTGCTAAATCGTTATTTAGTGCCGAGAGACTTCTGAATGCATTCCCAAAAACGCGAAGTAAAACGACCATCCCTATCTGAGATGATGGTCTTGGGAACTCCATGAAGTCTGATTACTTTCTTAACATATCATTGAGCTAGTATCCTTAATCGCTCTATGCTGTAATTATATGCATATATCATACTTATATGTTATTATAATTATGGGTAAACCATAGTAGTATGCCTCCGATATATTAGTTCACTACATGAACCATGAGTTATATTGATAATAATCTTATATTAGTACATGCTCTCATATTATCATCATTTGCCTCATATAATTTGATACAATTGTGTGATACGATTGACACTTTATTGTTAATATCAGGTTCATGGGCATAAGATTGAAATACACACTCGACAACTAGTATTAGTATTAACTTATTGGTTCACAACCTAACCAAACTCAATGAAATAGATGGGCTGCCATCATGCACATAATAAAGAACATCATGGCAGTCACTGCCCCTCCTTCATTCATCTCTCCCTGGCCTACCTCAGGGTCTTCCACCGTCTCCATCGGCTCCTCTTCCTCTATCTCGGGAACCTCCTCGGCCCCTTCAGGGTCTTCCCCAAACACCCAGGGCTCCTCAAACATCTCGAGCATCTCGGGGTCTTCTTCGAACACCTCGAGATCGTCCTCGCTCATCGGGCCTTCCTCGAACATTTCGAGCATCTCCGGGTCCTCCTCGAATGGCTCGGGATCCTCCTCATACATCTCAGGATCCTCCTCTAACGGCTCGGGATCCTCTTCGTACATCTCCGGATCTTCTTCAAACATCTCCTGATCCTCCTCTGAGTCCCCCAGGTCCTCCGGGAACTCATGGCGGAGAAGCTGTCTACATAATTCCGTATAGCAGATACGGCATCCGTGCTGTCCCCAAATCTGATGAGCAACCACTCTCGCCCGGTTGGGCAATGAACGAAGTAGAGCCCCGATCCTATGATCATCCACGACTAGAAATCCCTCCTGCTCCAGTTTCCAAAACAGCCGGTCCAATTTCCCTATATTGCCCTGGACTCCAAGGACCGGGCTATACTCCACCTCCCCTATCTGCTCCAGCAACTCCCCACTCCGCCCCGGATAACCACTCCTGGTGCCAATCTCGTGCGACATCTGGAATTGCAAAAAAAAAACACAGTCCGTACGGAACTGACAAAAAAACCAGTACAAAACTAGTTTCTCTTTTTTTTCAATTCACAAATATATACAAAGAAAAACACGCAAGATATCACTCCCAAAAGTTTCTATATATACATGTTCCTACCCCTATTTTATTCTAAATATCAAATTCCTAAAATAAGATAAAGCATCATTCGTCGTTACCTATCGTAACGTACTTTTCATCATAAATATCGTTAATACTTGCATATCTTAATACGTTCATGCATGCATATCTTAAGATCATAAAGCATCTTAATACTATCAGATATGTAAAGAGGTACTTACTTGGAAGCTGCAGGAGAGGGCTTGATGTGTGTGTAGTGAGATGGTAACCGCTCTGATACCAACCTGTACCGCCCGCTTTTTTTTTCCTAAAGCGGTGTTACGTTAACATACTTAGGGCATGTAGACATCTTAATGCAGCGGAAACTTTTAAACTTACTCCTACATGCACTTACTACCCTTTCTAACCCCATAACATGGGAACTTAGCATATTAACTTTATACTTAGCATCATATCATGTCATACTTAGCATCATGTCATAGAGTCATATTCAAGCACATAATAGTAAAGGTAAAGTTCTATCATAAAACGAGCAACCATATCGCTCCTTAGCCAAGTCACTATCACACACATTCTTTGATGCCCTCCTGCTGCTTCCTTACTGTCCTTTTGCATGATCTGCGGTATAAGACAACAAGACTATAAGCACACAGGCTTAGTAAGACTCTTTCCTACTCACTAAAACCATTCATCATTCAATCATGAGCATATAAGACATTAGTATACTTAGTGCTTTACTTAGAACATAAGCCTTTTCATCACTTAGCACACCTTCGTCATGACATAAGCATAACTTCATCACATTCATAGCATGGCATAGTGCTGGGCGTAAACATAGACATAATACACATAATCTCATAAACATTCTTAGCATGACATGAACCTAAATAAAATCATGGCGTCCTAAATCAGCTTAACATACTTAAGTCATGGCATCATGAATAATTATGGATAGAATTAAAATCATGGCATTCTAACTTAGCATAAATATAAGTAAATCATGGCATTCTAACTTAGCATAAATATAATTAAATCATGGCATCCTAAACTAGCATGAACATAGATAAAGCATGGCATTCTAACTTAACATAAAACTAGTTAAATCATGGCATCCTAAACTAGCATGTACATAAATAATCATGGCATCCTAAACTAGTATAAACGTAAGTAAATCATGGCATTCTAGACTAGCATGTACATAAATAAATCATGGCATCCTAAACTAGCATAACCATAAGTAAATCATGGCATTCTAGACTAGCGTGAACACAATCAAATCATGACATCATATATTAACACGAAACATAAACGAAATCATTTGCATAAACATACCTTGCATAAACTTACTTTGCACAATATTCTTATCATAAATATAATGCATAACATGGATGGATGCATGTGGCAATTGCATATATATATATATATATATATATATATATATATATATATATATATATATATATAGATGCTTAATCTTTAAAAACATGCCTTTAAAATATCATAACATTCATTGGGCCCTGGCTTGTACCACATTCATTCATCATATGCGCGCATCCCTAAGTAAATACGAGGTAGCAAATCTCGACCTACTAGGGTAAGGACAGCTTCATTGGTAGTCCCGAACCGTAAGGACAGCATCATCGGTAGTCCCGAACCGTGGACAGCATCATCGGTAGTCCAGAACCGTGGACCTTACTTAGGTCCGGTACAAGCCCATAAAATAAAATATAATGCTTTCACATGCTTTCCATTCATCATCATTCATTCATCATACTTGTCATTCATCATCATTCATTCATCATACTTGTCATTCATCATCATTCATTCATCATACTTAACATCATCGTTATGCCCTAAAGGCATGTACTTTAACCTCATTCATAAGACATGGCACACTTACATCTTATTCATAAAACATGGCATATCATTCATAAACATGACATATCATTCATAAGACATGGCATACTTACATATTATTCACAAATCATGGCACATGTCTAAACATCTATGACTTAACATATAATTCATGACATACAAACTAAGGGTTTAGTTAAGCATCTTTGGAGATTTAATTCAATCCTAGCCCTAGGTTATGTCCTTGGCCAAAAGTCCCCAAGGAACCCTAGGTCCATGAAACTTCACATAACCTCCCAACTAACATCCCCTACATACATACTAGGCCATAGGGAACATTCAATCCCATACTTAAGGCCAACCCTAATCCTTTGACCCAACTCTTTCTCTTGGCTGAAACTTCAAGGCCATGGGGGCATGGAAAAATTTCCAATAAAACCCCAAATCAATTGCTTAAACCCCAACCATACCTTACCATAGGGCCATTGGGACCTTACTTGAAATAAGCCCTAACTTTCCACCCTATTAGGGTTCTTGGCCGAAACCTATTGTTGGGACCGGGTGCATGTTGACAAGGATACGAGTTCGTAAAATTTTAAATTTTTACGTGCAGCGGAAGAATTTGCATAAAATAATTTCCTAAATTATTTTAACTTCGTATCTAGCATGCAACCTTATAGTGTGTTGACATAATCATAAAATAAAACTTTGCGGAAAAGTAAACTAATTTACATTATACCTCTCGTAACTCGAAGTAAGGGACGAGATCCAACCGTAGTGTCCCTTGGAAGCTCCGCCTCTATTTGCGTCCATGCCGAGTTCTCTTCGGGATGACTTCGCAGAGTCACGAGTTTTGTGCCGACGAGAACTACTAGATTCTCTATAGGCACAACAAGAAAGATCAAGAGAGGAAAGGGAAACTAACCACCAAGAAAACGGAATCGAATTCCGGGAAGAGAGGAGTCGCTATCCGCTTCTTCTTCTTCTTGTTTCGTTTCTCCTTCTTCTTGAAGCTCACGGCAACCTTGCTTGGTGCTGATGGGGTGCGCCGGCCCTAGCAAGGAAGGTGGTAGCCAGCCCTAATTCTCCAAGAAGGGCGCCGGCCCTAAAGGAAAGGAGAGGGAGAAGAGAAGAGAATAAAAGAGAGAGAGAGAGGGAGCTCTATATCAATTACTCAATTGATTAGTTGATTGGGAATAAGGGCTTGCCTTTGGTTCCTTTATATAGTAGCAACTCCTTTGCTAAGTCTCCCTCTTAACGGAATTAACGGAATTAGTTATAAGAAATTTATCTTATAAATTCTCTTATTAATTATTCCGTTTAAGCCGAGTCTTATTATAACTAATTTATAATAAAACAAATTCTTCTTCTTTTTAAATTATGGAATAAATTTTATAAGAAATTTATAAACTTTCTTATTATGAAAAAATCAATTCATAATTGATTTTATAAAATTAAAATAAACCAATTCATGGATTTATTTTAACTTCCATAAAAGAATAAATTTCTACAAATTTATTTATATAAATTTCTTTATACAAATTTATTTATCCATAATTTATAAAATAAATCACGCTACATCTATTTTATTAATTAAACCAAAATTAATTGGTTTTCTCCCTCTATTGTGGCCGGCCATCCAAGGAGGGTTAGCACCCTCTTTGGCCGACCAAACCAACCCGAACCGGTCGCGAATTAAACTCATTTAATTCGCCCAAAAAGCCTTCAAAAGACTTATCCATTTTTAGTTTTCGTTGCGCCTCTGATTAACTCAGATTCGACTTATTTCTCTTGATCGGAAAATCCAATTTTCAACTCGTTTTAAATCCCTCGGATTACTCGTAGTGCGTGTGACTAAATAGGCTTTCGATTTATGTTGGCCATCTATAATCAACCAATTATAGAACGATCATAAGTGGCACCTAGTAGTACATCATGACCCCCAATTAATCGAAAGATCAACGGTTTGACCTCAGAAGAAATTATTCTGAAACCCTTCAGCAGCTCTAATGAATCGTGCCCCATTCCCTTCACCACCTTATACCCACTTGGTTCAGGACACGGTCAATGGTGTCAGTCCCCACTAGGCTGACTACGTCACACCTAGCCCAAGTAGTGTCTTTCTCGTCCTTTGGATTTCTAATTACTCTCATGTATTTTAGAGACTCTCACTCTAAACATGATATACTCTGGCCAGAGGTTTTGAGTAACAATCCGACGATAGGCCTGGGTATACATCTCCTCGCAAGGAGTGGTGAATCCTTTGTAGGCTGTTCAAACATCTTCGGGCACTTCGGCTTATACCCAATCATCCTGGGTCCACACCTCCTTGGAGATGCTTGCTTAAGATGTTAAAGTATAAGTCTCCATGACCAAGATGACTTGAACACCGCAAGTCAAAGGAACATCGCACTTAAGCTGCAGTAAGAACTTCATTGACATATCTACATGTAGATTCCCATATGAAGTCTTACAGCTAGTCACTCCAATGAACTAGTTCACTTAACTAGCATCCATGTTTACCTCCGGACATCCCAATGTCTCCAGCCAGTGAGAATCAGCTGATTAGAGAATAACCCATGCTAGTCTCAACAGAATTGATAGTGTCCGTTTTTATCAATTCATCGACTAGGGATATTTTCAATACTTCACATTTGCACATTTAGAGATAATCACTAGTTGTGATCCCATCACAAATTCTCTTATGCTGTGAGTTGTATTGCGGACATTCAGTAGATGAGTTTAAGATCTCAATCAAATACACAAATATGTATACTCAAATAGTGAATTATCATTTATTAAAATAAATATTTACAATCATAAGGCGATTGCCTTAGGACTCTTCTCTCATATCACTAACACCTATAAGGTCTCTAGGCCATGTGAAACATTCACATAAACATCCTCCATCTCTCTTATATTGTGATAAAACATAGAACATATGCGTGAGGTCTTAAACCCAACCCTACACATGGGTCCTTCATGTTGGCCGAAACCCTAGGGTATCCTAGGGTATCCCAAAAATTCCCAAAAATTATACTTAACCTATAAACATCATAAAGGAACATTAAATAACATTATAAAGATTTTTAGCATCATTATGGACCCTAAAACATGGTGGCCGAAACCATAGGATTTCTAGGGTGTTGATTCTATTCCTTTCATGTTGGCCGAAACCTTAAGGTGTCTTAGGGTACTCCAAAAATTCTCAAAAATTATACTTAACCTCTAAACATCATAAGGGAACATTAAATAACATTACACAGATTTTTAGCATCATTATGGACCCTAAAACATGGTGGCCGAAACCATAGGGTTTCTAGGGTGTTGATTCTATTCCTTTCATGTTGGCCGAAACCTTAAGGTATCCTAGGGTACCCCAAAAATTCCCAAAAATTATACTTAACCTCTAAACATCATAAGGGAACATTAAATTACATTACACAGATTTTTAGCATATTTATAGACCTAAAAATCATGGTGGCTGAAACCCTTAAGCATGAGTGTCTTGGTTTTCCTTCCTTTCAACATCAAATTCGAAAACCAACCACTATATCATACTAAAAATCATAAAAATCATAGGGAACTATTATACCACAGGTGAGGGAGTCTTACCTTGGGTTTCTTGATTTTTCGAACCTTGAAAGAGAATCAAAAGAACTCCTTAGACCTTAAGTCAAACTCCTTAGACCTTAAGTCACCTCTAGCCCTTGTAACCTTGGGAACCCTTTAGATCTTGGAGATGAGACCCTCTTGTGAAGCTTTTCCAAGGGAAATCTCCTCTTGAGATTTTCGGCTAGAATGAGGGAGGAAGAAAGAAACTCCCAAACCCCCTCTTTATAGCACATTAAGGAGGGTAAGTGAAGAGTCATAGTGTCTCTTCCTCTTCCCCTAAGCCTTAACCAAACTCCATTTCATTTCCTCATAGAAATCCCTTGCTAGGTGAGTTGGTTAGAGCATGCATGGTTATACAAGAGGTCCAAGGTTCAAATCCTTGGTGTATGCATTAATTTTTTATTTTATTTTTATTTTATTTTTCCTAATATTCGAAAATCCCCTAAAAATTCTCCCATAATTATGTTAATATTTCTCATTAAAATCCCTTTATATTTCTATAACTTTTTACCTAAAATTCATCAATAATCATGGTACTAGAAAGCCCATATAAGGCCCATTAGTGCCTAACTTCTCAATTTAAATAGGAAACCATGCTAAAACTCACCCATAATCATACTAATATTCCTAATTAAAATCCATTTATATTTATATTAAATTCTACCTAAAATCCACTAATAATCATGGTACTAGAAAAGCCCATATAAGGCCCATTAGTACTTAGTTTCTCAATTTAAATGAGAAAAATCATGGATTTCTAGGCTAAGGTTCGTACTAATATTTCTAGGTCCTTCGGAAAATTATTTAAATATGCTCAATATTTTCATAAAATATTAAGAGAATTTTCCGGGTCATTACAGAAATGTAATACCATCAATCACTATATGAAATGTATCCAACAATGCATCATATCCAATAAAATCAATTTTTGGTACCTCAGTGAATTTTTCACAAGCAGTTTCTACATAGGGTATATCAAGAAATGTTTCCCAGTCAATAAAATCAATCTCGGGTACCTCCAATAGTTCGTCACACTCAATTTCAGCATAAGAAATAACAAGAGATTCTTCATAATAAACAACTTCAATTTCAGGCTCTTCTAAAAATTTTTCACAATTAAATTCCATCAAAGGTATATCAAGAAATGTTTCATAGCCAATAAGATCAATCTCGGGTATCTCCATAAGTTTTCACATTCAACTTCAGCATAAGATATAGCAAGAGATTCTTCACAATAAACAACTTCAATTTTAGGCTCTTCTAAAAATTTTTCACAATCAGTTTCAGCATAATATGTATCAAGAATATCTTTGCAATGCATAAAATCAAGCCTGGGTGCCTCTATGGAATTTTCATCATTATTTTTCACAAAAGATGTATTAAGACATGCTTCACATGCAATTTTAGACACCTCTCTGAAATTTTCTAAAGGAAAAGGAAAAATACTTACCTGGTCGTGCTCAAGTTCTCGTGGACACTCAACTGGAATAGGTGATCCTTGGGTTCTTGCTCCCAACATGCAAGTCCCTACACTTTCTGGCTTGTCCTTTGAATTTTCTAATGTATCGGTCAATGGTGGTGGTCCCTGGGGCTCTGTGCAATCCCCTACACCTATAGAATCATCTTTTATGCATGCTTCTTCTGTAATATCTGCAACAACCATATTAGAAAAATTAGGACCATCAATAACACTATCATCACAAAATAAAAGATGAGAAGAGTCCTGTAGTGCTTCAGAATCTTTTTCTTGAGCTGAAAAATTTGGAATTGAATTTTGAACAGGAATCTCTAGAGGGATGCATGCTGTAGGTTTCCTGATTTTGATGACTTCTTCTTCTTCTTCTTCCACCAACCTCCAAGTTAGTTCACAATCATACCCCTTAAAATCTGAGTAGCCTGAGGAGATAATTGTCCTGATCTTTCGGCTTCTGTTTGATTAATTGATCAACCCATTTTTCAAGGCATCTTCTAAGGTTTTGATGCTTGGTGTAGAACTCCTGTTGGTCTTGAAATGTAGCAAAAAGCTGATGAAGTCCATGAGTAGGCTGTGAATTCTGAAAATCAAATAGTTAGGGCTGCTCAGATGGTTGAATAGGTTGATTAAACTGCTGAAAATTGGGTTGATAGCAAGGATGATGTTGCTGGAAATTATTGTTCTGAAAATTCTGAAGCTGGGGCTGACATTGTTGATTGAATTGAGGAAATAGTTGGGGCTAAAAATTCTGAGTGCCTTGCTGAAAATTCTGACCTTGAAATTGGAAATCTTGCTGACATTGTTGAAATTGTGGCTGAAAAAACTGATTTGTTTACTGAAATTGGTTGAGAGGCTGACATTGTGGCTGCCCTTACTGAATTTGATAGTTTGGTTGCTGAAAATTCTAAGTGCCTTGCTGAAAACATTGGTTTTGCTGCTGAAACTGTTGACATGGCGGCTGGTAAGTAGATGAATGACTGTTGGATCTTTGTTGGTTCACATAATTCACCCAAAACATTAACTCTAACAGTGCACTTGTGATCTCTTTATAGTCCTCTGGTGAAAACATTTTGATCTTGCAGCCCTGTCACAAAACAAATAAGAAAAATGGTAGCAACCGTATACAAAAGATAAAACAAAAGAAAATAGAATCAAATGATATGTCCATAAGCACACAAGCAAAAATCAAACAACTCAACTAGTGTGTTCCCCGCAACGACGCTAAAAATTTGATGCCCTCAGAATTAGGTGTCACGAATGTGGGTCTCAAATTTAGATATTTATAAAGCTGGAAACCCTTTTTGCAATCAAAGAATAAAAGCGTAGTAAAGGGGCCACAGGTCGTATTTTTCCTAGGGCTAGTTCAGATTGTTCGAATTAAGCTCGAGTTTATGTGTCGTCGAATCTTTTTGGGTTTCAGATAAAATCTGGTGTTTGGTTTCGAATAGACAAGAAAATGCAATGAAAAGGAAGAGAATTTAACTAAATGAACTAAACAAGGAATTTGCAATTAAGGACTCAAATAATGGGAAAATTATCCAACTAATGACTTAACCAATTTTGGAAAACCAATCTGAGTTCAAATTGCAAAACAAATGCTAAGCAAGAGAATCAAAATGATGCTGACATTTTCGAATTAAGCTAATACAAACATCTGCTTCATGACTCAAAATTAACACAAACCAAGGCTAAGCAATCCAAAACAAATTGATAGAAAGTAAATGCCGAAATTTCTGAAACTAAATGCAAGAGTAGTAACCAATCAATTCAGAATTGTTAATGCAGGAATGCAGATAGAATTGAAAAACAAGGACTGTTCACTTCAGACTCAAACCTAAAGCTGAACCTATATGCAGGAATGCAAAGCTGTGTGCAGAATTTGGCAATAGGTTGGACACAAGATAAGCAACTGAGCTGGAATTAATGCTCTATCCTAAGGATCAGTAAAGCTTAAGTAAAGCTCATGTTTACTTGGCACAAACTCATAAACTGGTAGCTGAATTTTCTGAAACAAAACTGAACTTGCAGAATTCTGAAATTTGATACGCACAGGCTGAAAACTAATGCAGAAATGAAATTAAAACCTTTTGGGAAGCAACCAGCTACAATGGAAATTCAGACAAGAAAACTAAAACAATCTTGATACAAAATTCCGAAGTGCTTACAGGAAATGAAACTGATATGCAAGGTAAAAGGACTAATACGCAGCTAAAGTATGAAACGGAGAAAACAATTCCGATACAAAAGAATCGAAATAAGAATTGGACTGAAAACGCAGAATTACTAAGCTGAATAAAGACTCAGAAATGAAACTAAGGTAAAAGAAAACTTAGATCAACTAAATTAACCTACTAAATGTGAAATGAACTGAAGAATTCAGAACTAAAATGAAGTTGCAGAAACAGAAATTGATACGCAGCTGGACAAACTGATACGCAACAGGAAATCAAGAAATTGAACTGAAACTGATGACAATGTTCACTAAACAAACTCACGAGCTAATTGACTTGCAGAATGGGACCTAATTAAGGCTTGAGAAATTCAGAAATGAAAACGAAATAGCTGATACAAAGACAAAACAGAAATGAATACAGGAATTGAAATTACAGCTAAGACAAGATGAAATACAACTAGAAACTAATCCTCGACCATTCCCTTGTCTCAAGACTTCCTTGCCGTCACACAAGAGCAAGTCAAGAACCCCTTCAACTCGCAAATCACTGGGAAAATGGCTCCAAGTTCAGATCTGCTAACAAACTGCACGCAGCTGGGAAATCCAATCCAATCTCCTTGATCTCACTTTAATGGATCGCGATGGTGATTTGAAAAGCTTCTGAGCACATCCAAGGACCCCTACAGATGGCTCAAATGGACGGAAATGGCACGCGGGTGAGATCCAAGCGATTGGATCACAGATCTGCCGAAACCCTCAAACAGCTCTGCATCCGGCGCAATCTTGAGCTAAAATCGCCATTGAAGCTTCCTCCCAACGATCCAAATCTTGCTCTAAGGTTGTGATCGAGATGGCCACGCCTTCTCTGATGAAAATCGCAAAAGAAACGGAGAACAAACGAAGAAAAATGAAGAACTAAGCTGCTGCTGGCGAAGACGCGACAGAGATCTGAACAGGGGAGTTCGGTTTATGTAGTTAAACAGTGAACGACTGAGATCTCTTCAATTCCATCCAACGGTTAATCCTCGTCCGATTTGACTCAAACTTCCCAGATCTTGATCAGAGGTCAGGATCATCCTCGGGGTAGCTCGGATCTGCCAGATCTACAACGGATGGTTCAGATCACCTTGATATTTGAATGGATGGTCTAGATCCCTCTGATCGTGATCCAACGGCTAGATGATCTCCGATTGGGCAGAAACCTTCAGATCTTGATCTGATCGCTAGATTAGCCTTAAGCCGAGATCGGATTGATCAGAAGTTCTTAGATGGTCTAGATCTAACCATCTTTGCATCGGACGGTCAAAATTAGTTGACGCTTGATCCCTTTGATCTGGATCCAATGCTGACTCAAGTTTGACCCAACATGACCTAGGTCCCTGATCCTTCCAAGCCTACAGAAGTAGATCAAAAATTTAGTGACAAAACAACTCAAATATATAAAAATTTGCAATTAGGTCCAAAAGAATATAAATCCTAGAACCTAGGGTAAATCCACCATTAAGCAAGTAAAACATGAGTCAAAAATAGATCATAGACCCTTAAATAATCAACAAAATGACACTTATCAACTCCCCCACACTTAAGCTTGAGCGTCTCGCGAAAAGTACTACATATGTATCCCTTAGATTTTCTTAAACATAAGTAGAAACAATTGAAAAGAAATTACCTAGGGTTGTTAATTCTCAAAAATCTAAGCTCTATGGATTAGTATCTTGTCCTTAAATCAACAACTTAGCAATTTCAACCTTCATGATTCATTGAGATGAATCTAACTCACTAGCCTTTCAAGGAAAGTTTTTGGTGGCTCTCTTCCTAAGTTCTAAGTTCATGATAAAAGTGGAGCTCACTCATACACACATGATTTTTGCACTACCATAGGCTTGCTTGTTATCTACTCTCCACCATTATTCATGATTCAAATCTACATCTATAAAAGTTTATTCAAAAGTGAAAGACATATGAAATGGTAGAAATGTAGTAACAACTAAGAAAATAGCAAAATTGATAAAGTGGAAGACTTGGATGTTCAAGGATATTCTTGATGCATTTTATCCTCTTGTCAGTCCTCATAATGAAGTCAAAGTGTGATGGAGTGAAGCTTTGGCATTGCCCTTCAAAAATTTGATGAAAAGACCTCATCAACTCTTCTGTGCCAATTTCACTCTTGTGTGCCAATCTTACTTCCTTTTCTTCCTTTTCTGATTTTTTTTTCTAGCAAAGTCAGAATGTAATGGAGCAAAGCTTTTGATTCGGATGAGAGCAACGTCACTAATTTTATGGTGCCAAGTCTTCAATTGTGTGCCAACTTTGCTTCTTTGTTTTTCTTGTTTTTTTTCAACTGTTTTCTCTTTTTCTGATTTATTTTTTCAAGTCAGCTGCTGGCTTCAGATTTGGTTGCAGCTGAGTATCTACTCATTCTTTCCTTCATTCTTCTCAGTTATATGGTGCCCAGCTCTTTTTCTTCTCATAGCTATTTTTTTTTCTCAGCTTACAAACTGTTTTTCTATTTTTTTCTGTTCTATTTTTTTTCTGTGTTTCATGTTTCAGATTCACGCCAAATGATTCAGACCTTGCAATCTCTGATTTCTCACAACAATTAGCCTCAAATAACAGTGGAAAGTTCACATGCTTCACTTGAGAATTTTAGCTCAGCAAATTTAAGTTCCATCCATGGCACAATCAATTTCAAGTTGATACAAACTGTTTTTTTTTCAGCTCCAAGGCATTTCAATTCAGATCCCGAAACAGCAAGCTCTTCATCCTTACAGTTTTCTGATTTCTTATTCAGCCCAGATTATTCAGATTTTCAAAACATCTTCTTCCACTTAATGGCTTGATACTTTGCTTCCTTCATTTTTTTCTGCTCATATCTTTTCCACTTGGGCTCAGTTTTTCTTTCTTCTTCACTGAATTCAACATGGCACACAATTTCTGCATTAGTTTCACATGCAATTCATCCTCTATCATAATGGCCGAAACATGCTCCAAGGCATTTTGATACATCTTCTTCATTTGCGTGCCATTTCTTTTCTTCATTGCAGATTTTTCTATTTTTTTTCTTCTGCCGAATAGCATGATGATTGCAAATGAGAGAACCACTTCACATGCAATTCACAACTGAATTCCCATTTATCTCGATACCAAGCTTAACTCAAATGGCCATTTTTTTTTCAAAATGAAGTACTTCCTTGATGCTTATTGATTCAAAATACTAGCCACTCCCCCACACTTAATCATTTGTCCGTCTCGGGCAAAATAACATCAAAGAACTGTTGGGACCGGGTGCATGTTGACATGGATACGGGTTCGTAATTTTTAAAATAATTACGTGCAGCGGAAGAATTAGCATAAATAATTTCTCAAATTATTTTAACCACGTATCTAGCATGCAACCTTATGGTGTGTGGACATGATCATAAATTAAAATTTTACAGAAAAGTAAACTAATTTACTTGTACCTCGCGTAACTCGAAGAAAGGGACGAGATCCAACCGTAGCGTCCCTTGGAAGCTCCGCCTCTATTCGCGTCCACACCGAGTTCTCTTCGGGATGACTTCGCAAAGCCACGAGTTTCGTGCCAACAAGAACTACTAGATTCTCCAAAGGCACGACAAGAATATCAAGAGAGTAATCAAATCGAAAGACTTACCACCACTCTTCTCCTCCGTTGTCGGCGCCCGAGCCGTAAGCAACTTGGTTTGTGTGGCGTGAACAATAATTGCATGCATATGGCAAAATAATTTGCTTCGACAAATTAATTGCTTGGAAAGCAATTTCTAATTTGCTTGGGCAAATTAATTGCTTTCGTGGAAAGCAATTTCTTGCATGCGGTAATTTGCTTGGGCAAATTAATTACTTTCGTGGAAAGCAATTTCTTGCATGCGGTATTCTCCACAGAGGATGAGCAGCCTTCTTGCTCACATGCACCATGCTTGGAGAAGATACAGCCAACGCCAAATTGCTTGCTCAACCGAACATGAAGGTTGTCGTGAGCAACCATCTCGGCCCCGCATAGAGAGAGAGGAGGAGAGGAGAGAAGGAGAGGCTAGGGTATCTTGTGATTTATTGGAATCAATCAAAATCCATGGCATCCTTTGGGTCCTTTATATAGTAGCCTCTCTATTGCCAAGTCTCCTCTTTAACGGAATTAACGGAATTAATTTTCATAAAAAATTTATCTTATAAATTTTCTTATGAATTATTCCATTATGCCTAGTTTTATTATAACTAACTTTATAATAAAACAAATACTTCTCTCCTTTAATTATGGAATAAATTTTACAAGAAATTTATAAATCTTCTTTATTATGGAAAAATAAATTTATAATTGATTTTTATAAAATTAAAATAAACCATTCCATGGATCATTTTAATTTCCAAAAAAAGAATAAATTTCTACAAATTTCTTTATATAAATTTCTTTATACAAATTTATTTATCCATAATTTATAAAACAAATCGCGCTAGATTTATTTTATTAATTAAACCAAATAAATTGGTTTCTCCCCATTTTTGTGGCCGGCCAAACCAAAGGGGTTTGGCACCCTCTTTGGCCGGCCAAACTGAGCCGAACCGGTCGCGAATTAAACTCATTTAATTCGCCCAATAAGCCTTCAAAAGACTTAGCCATTTTAAGATTCCGTTGAGCCTCTGATTAACTCAGATTCGACTTATTTCTCTTGATCGGAAAATCTAATTTTCAACTCGTTTTAAATCCCTCGGATTACTCATAGTGCGTGTGACTAAATAGGCTTTCGATTTATGTTGGTCGTCTATAATCAACCAATTATAGAACGATCATGAGTGGCACCTAGTAGTAGATCATGACCCCCAATTAATCGAAAGATCAACGGTTGACCTCAGAAGTAATTCTGAAACCCTTCAGCAGCTCTAATGAATCGTGCCCCATTCCCTTCACCATCTTATACCCACTTGGTTCAGGACATTGTCTGTTTGTGTCAGTCCCCACTAGGCTGACTACGTCACACCTAGCCCAAGTAGTGTCTTTCTCGTCCTTTGGATTTCTAATTACTCTCATGTATTTGAGAGACTCATTCTCTAAACATGATATGCTCTGGCCAGAGGCTTTGAGTAACAATCCGACGATAGGCCTGGGTATACATCTCCTCGTAAGGAGTGGTGAATCCTTTGTAGGCTGCTCAAACATCTTCGGGCACTTCGGCTTATACCCAATCATCCTGGGTCCACACCTCCTTGGAGATGCTTGCTTAAGATGTTAAAGTATAAGTCTCCATGACCAAGATGACTTGAACACCGCAAGTCAAAGGAACATCGCACTTAAGCTGCAGTAAGAACTTCATTGACATATCTATATAGATTACCATATGAAGTTTTACAGCTAGTCACTCCAATGAACTAGTTCCCTTAACTAGCATCCATGTTTATCTCCGGACATCCCAATGTCACCAGCCAGTGAGAATCAGCTGATTAGAGAATAACCTATGCTAGTCTCAACAGAATTGATAATGTCCGTTTTTATCAATTCATCGACTAGGGATAATTTCAATACTTCACAATTGTACATTTAGAGATACACTAGTTGTGATCCCATCACAAATTCTCTTATGCTGTGAATTGTATTGCGGACATTCAGTAGATGAGTTTAAGATCTCAATCAAATACACAAATATGTATACTCAAATAGTGAATTATCATTTATTAAAATGAATGTTTACAATCATAAGGCGATTGCCTTAGGACACTTCTCTATATCACTAACAAGAAGATCCCCAAACAAACAAGTCCATAGAAAAATGAAGTTAGAAGCAATATGAAGATTAGGTAGGGAAAATGAGAAATATGAAGTGATACAAGAGGAATTTATGAAAAATTGATATGAGATATGAAACAACATGATAGACTTCTGTAAATGTGATCCAATCATCGAAATATGGTTTTGAAAGAACCTAAGCAAGTTCTAAGTACAATCACATGTATGTGTCACAAAAATAAGGCTAATCCTCACAAGGTACAAATGATTCATCTCAAGTCCTCAATCAAGAATCCATAGCCAAGTAGTACTCAAGCATCCAAGATTTCATCCATTAGCTCAAACCTCAAGTTTTAACATCCAAATTTAATTTATTTTCAAGAGACTCTAATATGATATGAAGATAACCTAGAGGGATACATTTATTTCTATTCATTAAGGAAAAATGCCAAAAGACATAAAAAGGTATTTACAATGTCTATTTATTCATTCTACTCTATTCACACATTTATTAGCAAGAACTCTTTTTAAAAGAAAATTCTACTTCTAAGGAACATAAAAACAAAACAAGCAATGAAAGAAAATGCAAGAAAGAATAAACTCCCCTTTATTTCTGGCGTCGGAGTCTATCAAGAAATAACCTCCATCGTGGTAGTGGAGGAGTAGGAGTAGCTGAAAAATTTTCCTTCATTTGTTCAATTTTATTTTGCATTACTCCCCCACACTTAAACTTTACAAAAGAATGTTCAGGTGGATGAAGGCGATTTAGGTACACAAGCCATGTCAGAAGTGGATTGTTATAAATTACAATAAGATCTACTCCCCCCTCTTGATGTTTCTTGAAAATCCTTCTAGGAGGTTGGAGACTGTTTAGATGGAGCACCCACTCCAAAAGTCTTCTGGACCCTGCAAAACCATATAATACCTCTCTCATGCGTGCAGGGTAATATAGAAATGTAATACCATCAATCTCTATATGAAATGTATCCAACAATGCATCATATCCAATAAAATCAATTTTTGGTACCTAAGTGAATTTTTCACAAGCAGTTTCTACATAGGGTATATCAAGAAATGTTTCCCAGTCAATAAAATCAATCTTGGGTACCTCCAATAGTTTGTCACCCTCAATTTCAGCATAAGAAATAACAAGAGATTCTTCACAATAAACAACTTCAATTTCAGGCTCTTCTAAAAATTTTTCACAATTAAATTCAATCAAAGATATATCAAGAAATGTTTCATAGCCAATAAGATCAATCTCGGGTATCTCCATAAGTTTTTCACATTCAACTTCAGCATAAGATATAGCAAGAGATTCTTCACAATAAACAACTTCAATTTTAGGCTCTTCTAAAAATTTTTCACAATCAGTTTCAGCATAATATGTATCAAGAATATATTTGCAATGCATAAAATCAAGCCTGGGTGCCTCTATGGAATTTTCATCATTATTTTTCACAAAAGATGTATCAAGACATGCTTCACATGCAATTTTAGACACCTCTCTGAAATTTTCTAAAGGAAAAGGAAAAATACTTACCTGGTCGTGCTCAAGTTCTCGTGGACACTCAACTGGAATAGGTGTCCTTGGGTTCTTGCTCCCAACATGCAAGTCCCTACACTTTCTGGCTTGTCCTTTGAATTTTCTAATGTATCGGTCAATGGTGGTGGTCCCTGGGGCTCTGTGCAATCCCCTACACCTATAGAATCATCTTCTATGCATGCTTCTTCTGTAATATCTGCAACAACCATATTAGAAAAATTAGGACCATCAATAACACTATCATCACAAAATAAAAGATGAGAAGAGTCCTGTAGTGCTTCAGAATCTTTTTCTTGAGCTGAAAAATTTGGAATTGAATTTTGAACAGGAATCTCTAGAGGGATGCATGCTGTAGGTTTCCTGATTTTGATGACTTCTTCTTCTTCTTCCACCAACCTCCAAGTTAGTTCACAATCATGCCCCTTAAAATCCTGAATAGCCTGAGGAGATAATTGTCCTGATCATTCGACTTCTGTTTGATTCAATTGATCAACCCATTTTTCAAGGCATCTTCTAAGGTTTTGAAGCTTGGTGTAGAACTCCTGTTGGTCTTGAAATGTAGCAAAAAGCTGCTGAAGTCCATGAGTAGGCTGTAAATTCTGAAAATCAAATAGTTGGGGCTGCTCAGATGGTTGAATAGGTTGATTAAACTGCTGAAAATTGGGTTGATAGCAAGGATGATGTTGCTGGAAATTATTATTCTAAAAATTCTGAAGTTGGGGCTGACATTGTTGATTGAATTGCGGAAATAGTTGGTGCTAAAAATTCTTAGTGCCTTGCTGAAAATTCTGACCTTGAAATTGGAAATCTTGCTGACATTGTTGAAATTGTGGCTGAAAAAACTGATTTGTTTGCTGAAATTGGTTGAGAGGCTGACATTGTGGCTGCCCTTGCTGAATTTGATAGTTTGGTTGCTAAAAATTCTGAGAGCCTTGCTGAAAACATTGGTTTTGCTGCTGAAACTGTTGACATGGCGGCTGGTAAGTAGATGAATGACTGTTGGATCTTTGTTGGTTCACATAATTCACCCAAAACATTAACTCTAACAGTGCACTTGTGATCTCTTTATAGTCCTCTGGTGAAAACATTTTGATCTTGCAGCCCTGTCACAAAACAAATAAGAAAAATGGCAGCAACCGTATACAAAAGATAAAACAAAAGAAAATAGAATCAAATGATATGTCCATAAGCAGACAAGCAAAAATCAAACAACTCAACTAGTGTGTTCCCCGACAACGGCGCCAAAAATTTGATGCCCTCAGAATTAGGTGTCACGAATGTCGGTCTCAAATTTAGATATTTATAATGTGACGACCCGCCTTAACTCCTCTCCCTTAAAGCGTCACTTTCACTTAACCTTAACTTTACCTTATTCTTATCCTTAGGTTACAACTACTTGACTTCTCTTAACTTGCTCTGATTTTTTTTAAATTAAAAAAAAACTTTTATTTTATTTGCTTTGCAAGGATTTGACCCTTAGACCTCTTAGTTGTAAGACTGAAGCACTAACCAGCTACTCTATACCATTTTCTTTTCAATAGTACCAGTCGACTGCAATATAGCCAGTCGACTGGTATCGGCCACAAAAACTTTCTGGGCCCGGCACCAGTCGACTGGCCTCATGGCAGTCGACTGGTGCATCAAACAGGAGGTTCTGTTCGATATCGCAGTCGACTGGTTCTAAACCAGTCGACTGGCACGCCTGAAAACTGCATTTACAGACCTGAAAACCATTTCCAAAGCTTCACAATTCATATACTTTCAAGTATATAGATGAATAACTCCAAATCTATACTCTACACTAGTTTTATAAACATTTTAGCAACCCAAAACAAACTCATAAACTTGCAATTAGGATCTTTGCGGAAGTAAATAAGCTATCAAAATATGTGAAATCTAGACTAGAGTTTGTACCCAACTTTGTCTCTATGCAATGTTTAAACAAAGTCATTCGTTCTACCAATTCAAAACACCAAAACACATGTTCTACAAGAATTAACCCGACGATCTCTTCCACGGTTCCGCCGCCACTGAACATCAATGCAAGTCCCGCTCACCTCCCTAGCTTATGCTTTTTCTTTACCTTTGTCTGCAATAGAAGGAAATGCAACTAATAAGCGATTTGCTTAGTAAGTAAATCCTAACTCACAAATCCATGCGATCAATGATAAACATGCTCTTTTCAAATAATGCTTGCTTCAAAACACATGCACTTTGAAATACTTGCACATAGAAACTCTCATCTACTTATCATGCTCAATCATACTTGAAAACATTTACTAGCATCAAAACACTTGCAAACATAACATGCTCATGATTTCTTTTGAAACTTACTAATGATACATTTCCATACTTTAAAACACTAACTTCTTTGCTCTTTCTCTTTAACATGCTTATAACATAACCATGTTAACATACATCACAAAAACATGCACTTAAGGAAATTGAAACACTTACATATATTCATATACTTCAAAATAATAATCAACTTTCTCAGGCCTTGACACTGTACCATGGTATCAATGTACCAATGCGCGCATCCCTAATAGGTTTCGGGGCACCCTATTAGAGCTTCTTTCTAACTTTCTGTGGGCCTCTCTTTTGCCCGGTACATGTCACTTTACAAAAGTAAAATACTTTCTTACTCATAAAGCTTATACTTATCAAGCTATCTTTCTTTTTGCATAACTTTTTGCACTACAAAATTTTACCTTTCTTACTTGGAACTTTCATCGAGCACCTTGCGTGCCCTTAACCCAAAACTCATTTTTGGGACTTTCCAAGAACTTGGTCTTATCATCCTTAGGTCACACAAACAAAACCTACTCAAATTCAAGTTCTATGATAAAAACATATATTCTTTAGAAACTTAAATCACACAATAAAACAATATTCTCAAATCATGCACTTAGATCACAAAATCATGGTTCTACAACGAGAAACTACATACGAAACTACTTCTATTGCAGGTGAGTGATTTACTTACCCTTTTCTTGAAGAAAACTCACTAAGTATCTCGAAATTCCTAGCGTAGGGTTGTTTTCCTCTTCCTTTGCAAGAAAACTCCACTTCTTGGCCCTAGGGAAGAAGCCCTAGGTTCTCCACTCAAGAGGAGGAAGAGGAAGTAAGGAAACTCCTCTCTTTTCTCCCTATTTTCGCAGCCTCCCACCCCTGTTCGTGCAGCCTCCTCCAAGCCCTAATCGCGTCTTAACGTGACTTAAGTGGAAGTTTAAATACCTCTTCATGAAACGGGCTAAATCAACTATAATATTATTTCGCTTCATCCTTTTTTTGTGCTTGATACCCTTGCCCAGCTGGTTGCCCGGACGCCCTTAAGGCTTTGCTTGCCTTGTGGTCGCGGGATCAAACCCTGCCCGACCCTTTATATTTTTTTTCTTTTTATTTTAATCCGAAAAAATGCTATAAAATTCTGAAAAATCCCTAATAATACCAGAAAATTATTGGATGTTACAATCCTCCCTACCTTATAAAAAGTTCGTCCTCGAACTTAGAACAGCTCTGGATACCTTTGCCTCATGCTATCTTCTGATTCCCAAGTTGCCTCTTCATACTTCTGATTCAGCCATAAAACTTTCACTAGTGGTACCACTTTGTTTCTTAGCTTCTTATCTGCTCGATCTATTATCTGAATAGGTCGACTTTCATAACTGAGATCTTCTTGAACTTGTACCATCTGTGGCTTAATTGCTTGGTTGGCATCTGGATGTGCTTCTTCAACATCGAGACATGGAACACATTGTGTATTGCTGACATCTCTGAGGGTAGCTCCAACTCATAAGCTACTTTGCCAACTCTTTTCGTCACTAGGTAGGGTCCTATGTATCGTGGACTTAGCTTGCCTTTCTTGTCGAATCTCATTACACCCTTCATAGGAGCTACTTTGAGGAAAACTGTATCCCCAACTTCAAACTCTAACGGTCTACGGCGTACATCGGCATAACTCTTCTGCCTACTCTGAGCAGCTTCTATTCTCTGGCGGATGCTCTTTATAGCTTCTGTGGTATCATCTATAAGGTCAGTCTGAGACCCCATTTCTTTCTTCTCACTACCTTCATACCAACAGAGGGGAGATCTACACTTCCTACCATAAAGAGCTTCATAGGGTGCCATACCAATAGTGGCTTGGTAACTGTTGTTGTAGGCAAACTCAGCTAAACATAAATATTTGCACCAACTGCCTTTGAAATCTAATGCACAAGCTCTGAGCATAACTTCTAGAATTTGATTCACTCTCTCTGTCTGTCCATCAGTCTGGGGATGGAAAGCTGTGCTAAACTTCAGTTTGGTGCCTAGTGCTGTCTGTACGCACTCCCAAAAGTGTGAAGTGAAAGACCATCTCTATCAGAGATAATGGTCTTCGGGACTCCGTGTAGTCGGATCACTTCCTGTACATATAGTTGGGCTAATCTTTCAATCGAATAAGACACTTTGATTGCCAAGAAGTGGGCAGACTTGGTCAATCTGTCTACTATTACCCAAATAGCGTCATACCCATTAGTTGTCTTTGGTAGACCAACTATGAAATCCATGGCTATGTCTTCCCATTTCCACTCTGGAATCTGAATGGGTTGTAGGACACCTCCTGGTCTCTGGTGTTCTGCTTTAACTCTCTGACATGTCAGGCAGGTGTTGACATACTTAGCTATGTCTCTTTTCATTCCGGACCACCAAAATCTTCTTTTCAAGTCCTGGTACATCTTAGTGGAACCACGGTGCATTGAGTAGGGAGTTCTATGGGCTTCTTCAAGAATCTTCTTTCTCAGCTCTTCACTATTAGGGACACATAAACGGTCACCATAATAGAGTATCCCACTGTCAGATACTCTAAACTCTTTACTTTCTCCTTCTTGTATCTCTTGCTTGATCCTTTGGATATCAGAATCCTCAGCTTGCTCTTTCTGTATATCTTCAAGCAAGGTTGACTCTAGTGTCAATAGAGCTAACTGCCCATAAATGATCTCAACTCCATAATCTACTATTTCCTTCTGTAATTGTGGTGATAATGCTGACAAGGACATCAAGGTGGCACAAGTCTTTCTACTTAGTGCATCTGCTACTTTATTTGCCTTACCAGGGTGGTAAAGGATCTCACAGTCATAATCCTTCACTAACTCAAGCCACCTTCGCTGTCTCATATTGAGGTCTTTCTGAGTGAAGAAATATTTCAGACTCTGGTGATCTGTATAAATCTTGCACTGCACTCCATACAGATAATGTCTCCAAATTTTTAGAGCGAAGACTACAGCTGCCAACTCCAGATCATGAGTGGGGTAATTCTTTTCATAATCCTTGAGTTGCCTGGAAGCATAAGCTATGACTTTGCCTTCTTGCATAAGTACGGCTCCAAGTCCTAGCTTTAATGCATCACTGTATATATCAAAGCTCTTATCACCTTCGGGTACTGTAAGAATAGGAGCGCTTGTCAGTCTTTTCTTCAACTCAAGGAAACTCTGCTCACAGTCTTCAGTCCACTCATACTTCTTATTCTTTCTGGTAAGGGCTGTAAGTGGAGAAGCTATTTTTGAAAAGTCTCCTACAAACCTTCTGTAGTACCCTGCTAAACCCAGAAAACTTCTGATCTCACTAGCATTCGTTGGTCGACTCCAGTTACTAACTGCTTCAATCTTGGCTGGGTCTACCATAATGCCTTCTTTGGAAATGATGTGGCCTAGAAAGGCCACCTGGTCAAGCCAAAACTCACACTTTGAGAATTTGGCGTACAGCTCCCTCTGATGTAAGGTCTGCAACACTATCTTCAGGTGTTCGTCATGTTCTTCCTGAGTCTTTGAATACACTAGGATATCATCAATGAAGACAATGACGAACTTGCCAAGAAAATCCTTGAACACTCGATTCATTAGATCCATAAACGTCGTAGGGGCATTTGTCACTCCAAAGGGCATGACCACAAACTCGTAGTGCCCATATCTTGTACTAAAAGCAGTCCTTGGCACATCACTCTCCTTCACTTTGAGTTGATGGTAACCTGATCGCAGATCTATTTTGGAGAACACCGTGGCTCCCTTCAACTGATCGAATAAATCATCTATCCTTGGCAAGGGATATCTGTTCTTGATGGTTACTTTATTCAAGGCTCGATAATCTATGCACATTCGCATGGATCCATCTTTCTTCTTGACGAATAACACAGGAGCTCCCCAAGGTGAATGACTAAGGCGGATGAAACCCTTGTCGAGCAGCTCTTGTAACTGTTCTTGCAGCTCTTTCAGTTTTGCTGGTGCCATGCGATCAGGTGCCTTTGAAATTGGGTTGGTTCCTGGGACCAACTCAATTTCGAATTCAATTTCTCGATTGGGAGGGAGTCCTGGTAACTCTTCAGGAAACACCTCCGGATAATCACAGACTACCCTCACTTCCTCTTTCTTTAATCCTTCTCTTTGACTTGCATCCACTATATGAGCTAGAAAACCAGAACACCCCTTCTCTAGCATTCTCTGAGCTTGTAAGGTAGATAAGAACCTTTTTATCTTTCTCTTTGGGTCTCCAATAAACTCGAATGGAGGTTCTGCTTCTGGTGTGAACTTGACTTTTCTCTTGCGGCAGTCTATAGAAGCATTGTACTTGCTCAAGAAGTCCATCCCTAAAATGATATCGTAATCCTTCATCTCAAGGACTACCCAGTCACTGTAGAGCTCTCGGTTGCACTGCCCTCTGCCTCTCAGTAGAGGCCATTACTTCCCCCGACAGTAAAGTTGTTAAGAACTTCATCGTTCAATATTTCTGGTGGCCTTTATACTGTTTAAGTAGTGCTAGGTGATCAAAGCACTACTTATCAATTCTTCGGAGGTTTGCGGCCTCTTAACAACGCTAGCCCCATTTAACGCTATCTCAGGCCTTAACATCTTGAGCATTAGCCTGGCTATCCCTTTTTCTGTGCTAACTAGCTCTGGGCACAGACGAGCTAACCGATTAAACTTCTTCACTGCTTCATCCACGGATAAGTCTTCTTGTCTGAACTTCATGAATTCATCGTAATGCTTGTTGGTTACTCGCATGTGAAACTATTCTTCGAAGAACTCAGTCTCGAAGTCGGCCCATGTCATCTAGCTGATATTTCTCTTGGCCTTAACTTTCTCCCCACCACATCCTAGCATCTCCCGTAAGTCAGAAAGATGCACACTTTATCTTCTCTACCTCATGCCAGTCTAGTAGCCCTACTATTCTTTCCAACGTTTTGAACCATGCTTAAGCATCTCATGGTTTGCTTGTGCCTGGGAAGTTCCCTAGCTTCAGTTTCTTCTACTGAATGAGGTATGCTTCTTGCCTTACCCCCCCCCCCCTTGCTGGGACTATAGATGTAACCGATGGATCGTTGGTCACAACTGGTGCCACTATATTCTCCACCAGCGGGGTAATGGGAGCGGTCTACTGGTTAGTCATCATGGTGGCAATAACTTGATGCTATTCTACTACTTACCCTTGTAACCGAGCCACCACCTCTAAAAGATTTGGTGGTGGTACTAACTTTGTTGCGTCTTGCCGTTTAGGAGCTCGCTCCTCATTTTGGGCCTTTCTAGGACGTCCTCTTGACATTCTCTTACTCTATATCATAAAGAGACTATGTTGCCTCTTGCCCTCTAGGAGCTTGCTTCTCATTTCAGACAATTCTGTGATGTCCTCTTACCATTCTCTTACTCTATAGTGTAAAGAAAATAAAAACTCATTATCTCTTACTAACTTACTTCATTATCTCCATGCACATATTAGCATATAATAATACTAACATACTTCCATATCATCATGCACTTACTGATACTAGCAGTCAATAATGAAAAGCATACAAAACTACAACATATGAACTTCTTACTTGGCAGGCGGCAGGATTGATGCTTGATGTCAGGGTGGCGGAAGGATGGAAACTTGCTCTCATACCACTCTGTGACGACCCGCCTTAACTCCTCTCCCGTAAAGCGGACGTCACTTTCACTTAACCTTAACTTTACCTTATTCTTAGCCTTAGGTTACAACTACTTGACTTCTCCTAACTTGCTCTGATTTTTTTCTGAATTTAATAAAAAACTTTCATTTTATTTGCTTTGCAAGGATTTGACCCTTAGACCTCTTAGTTGTAAGACTGAAGCACTAACCAGCTACTCTATACCATTTTCTTTTCAATAGTACCAGTCGATTGCTATATAGCCAGTCGACTGGTATCGGCCACAAAAACTTTCTGAGCCCGGCACCAGTCGACTGGCCTCATGGCAGTCGACTGGTGCATCAAACAGGAGGTTCTGTTCGATATTGCAGTCGACTGGTTCTGAACCAGTCGACAGGCACGCCTGAAAACTGAATTTACAGACCTGAAAACCATTTCCAAAGCTTCACAATTCATATACTTTCAAGTATATAGATGAATAACTCCAAATCTATACTCTACACTAGTTTTATAAACATTTTAGCAACCCAAAACAAACTCATAAACTTGCAATTAGGATCTTTGCGGATGTAAATAAGCTATCAAAATATGTGAAATCTAGACTAGAGTTTGTACCCAACTTTGTCTCTATGCAAGGTTTAAACAAAGTCATTCCTTCTACCAATTCAAAACACCAAAACACATGTTCTACAAGACTTAACCCGACGATCTCTTCCACAGTTCCGCCGCCACTGAACATCAATGCAAGTGCCGCTCACCTCCCTAGCTTATGCTTTTTCTTTACCTTTGTCTGCAATAGAAGGAAATGCAACTAATAAGCGATTTGCTTAGTAAGTAAATCCTAACTCACAAATCCATGCGATCAATGATAAACATGCTCTTTTCAAATAATGCTTGCACTTTGAAATACTTGCACATGGAAACTCTCTTCTACTTATCATGCTTAATCATGCTTGAAAACATTTACTAGCATCAAAACACTTGCAAACATAACATGCTCATGATTTCTTTTGAAACTTACTAATGATACATTTCCATACTTTAAAACACTAACTTCTTTGCTCTTTCTCTTTAACATGCTTATAACATAACCATGTTAACATACATCACAAAAACATGCACTTAAGGAAATTGAAACACTTACATATATTCATATACTTCAAAATAATAATCAACTTTCACAGGCCTTGACACTGTACCATGGTATCAATGTACCAATGCGCGCATCCCTAATAGGTTTCGGGGTAGCTAGCCACCGCACCCTATTAGAGCTTCTTTCTAACTTTCTATGGGTCTCTCTTTTGCCCGGTACATGTCACTTTACAAAAGTAAAATACTTTCTTACTCATAAAGCTTATACTTATCAAGCTATCTTTCTTTTTGCATAACTTTTTGTACTACAAAATTTTACCTTTCTTAATTGGAACTTTCATCGAGCACCTTGCGTGACCTTAACCCAAAACTCATTTTTGGGACTTTCCAAGAACTTGGTCTTATCATGCTTAGGTCACACATATAAAACCTACTCAAATTCAAGTTCTATGATAAAAACATATATTCTTTAGAAACTTAAATCACACAATAAAACAATATTCTCAAATCATGCACTTAGATCACAAAATCATGGTTCTACAACGAGAAACTACATACGAAACTACTTCTATTGCAGGTGAGTAATTTACTTACCCTTTTCTTGAAGAAAACTCACTAAGTATCTCGAAATTCCTAGCGTAGGGTTCTTTTCCTCTTCCTTTGCAAGAAAACTCCACTTCTTGGCCCTAGGGAAGAAGCCCTAGGTTCTCACTCAAGAGGAGGAATAGGAAGTAAGGAAACTCCTCTCTTTTCTCCCTATTTTCGCAGCATCCCACCCCTGTTCGCGCAGCCTCCTCCAAGCCCTAATCGCGTCTTAACGTGACTTAAGTGGAAGTTTAAATACCTCTTCATGAAACGGGCTAAATCAACTATAATATTATTTCGCTTCATCCTTTTTTGTGCTTGATACCCTTGCCCAGCTGGTTGCCCGGACGCCCTTAAGGCTTTGCTTGCCTTGTGGTCGCGGGATTAAATCCTGCCCGACCCTTTATATTTTTTTCTTTTTATTTTAATCCAAAAAAATGCTATAAAATTCCGAAAAATCCCTAATAATACCAGAAAATTATTGGGTGTTACATATAAAGCTGGAAACCTTTTTGTAATCAAAGAATAAAGCGTAGTAAAGGGGCCACAGGTCGTATTTTTCCTAGGGCTAGTTCAGGTTGTTCGAATTAAGCTCGAGTTTATGTGTCGTCGAATCTTTTTGGGTTTCAGATAAAATCTGGTGTTTGGTTTCGAATAGACAAGAAAATGCAATGAAAAGGAAGAGAATTTAACTAAATGAACTAAACAAGAAATTTGCAATTAAGGACTCAAATAATGGGAAAATTATCCAACTAATGACTTAACCAATTTTGGAAAACCAATCTGAGTTCAAATTGCAAAACAAATGCTAAGCAAGAGAATCAAAATGATGCTGACATTTTCGAATTAAGCTAATACAAACATCTGCTTCATGACTCAAAATTAACACAAACCAAGGCTAAGCAATCCAAAACAAATTTATAGGAAGTAAATGCCGAAATTTCTGAAACTAAATGCAAGAGTGATAACCAATCAATTCAGAATTGTTAATGCAGGAATACAGATAGAATTGAAAAACAAGGACTGTTCTCTTCAGACTCAAACCTAAAGCTGAACCTATATGCAGGAATGCAAAGATGTGTGCAGAAATTTGGCAATAGGTTGGACACAAGATAAGCAACTGAGCTAGAATTAATGCTCTATCCTAAGGATCAGTAAAGCTTAAGTAAAGCTCATGTTTGCTTGGCACAAACTCATAAACTGGTAGCTGAATTTTCTGAAACAAAACTGAACTTGCAGAATTCTGAAATTTGATACGCACAGGCTGAAAACTAATGCAGAAATGAAATTAAAACCTTTTGGGAAGCAACCAGCTACAATGGAAATTCAGACAAGAAAACTAAAACAATCTTGATACAAAATTCTGAAGTGCTTACAGGAAATGAAACTGATATGCAAGGTAAAAGGACTGATACACAGCTAAAGTATGAAACGTAGAATACAGTTCTGATACAAAAGAATCGAAATAAGAATTGGACTGAAAACGCAGAATTACTAAGCTGAATAAAGACTCAGAAATGAAACTAAGGTAAAACAAAACTTAAATCAACTAAATTAACCTACTAAATGTGAAATGAACTAAAGAATTCAGAACTAAAATGAAGATGCAGAAACAGAAATTGATACGCAGCTGGACAAACTGATACGCAACAGGAAATCAAGAAATTGAACTGAAACTGATGACAATGTTCACTAAACAAACTCACGAGCTAATTGACTTGCAGAATGGGACCTAATTAAGGCTTGAGAAATTCAGAAATGAAAATGAAATAGCTTGTAACGCCCCGAATTTTCCTCAAGAAAGATAATGTAAGAAGGGGAACATGCCCAAATTTATAAATAAAAGAATACGAAGTACCTTTATGTAAAAGTACTATTATATTCATAAAATATAATAAAATGAGATTTAATATCATTTTGATATTATGAATGAAATGTGTGAATATGAGCATCCCTAGACAGGCATTGGTTATGTGGGCTTAAGGAAAGAAATAAAATAAAAAGGAAAATGAAGCAGAAAGGGGGGTGCCAAGGATCGAACCTTGAACCTCATGAAGAACCAAACCTTAAGTATGCCCATGTAACCAATTCACCCAGCAGGGGAGTGCTGAGAAAAGGAGAAGGGAAATGCTAGTTAAGGGGAAATTAGGGGAAGAGACTCATGAAGATGAAGAGTCACCAACGGAGAGACGCATGCCTCTTCGTTCGCTATAAAAGAATAGGAGAAGTGACGAAGGGAGTTTTTTCGGCAAGGAACGAGACTTTCGATTCCCTTCCACCAAAACTTAGGGTTTCCTTCAGAACCCTAAGAACCCAGTTCTTTGAGAAGTCAGGAAAGAAAGAAGGAAGGAGCAGAACGAGAGGAAGAGCTTTCTTCTCCAAAAGCCGAACACTCCTTGGAACTTAAGCGTAAGAAGTAAGTCTCCTCGCCTGTAACATAATCGTTACGAGTGTTCGTAAATGTTCTGTTCGTAGATGTTATCATGATTGTTCGTAAATGTTCTGTTCGTAGATGTTCTTACGATTGTTCGTAAATATTCTGTGTTCATGGAAAAGGTTACAATGTTACTGTGCTTTACGATTCAGGCTACACAGACCGATCAGGGAGTACCTGATCGGTCAGAGGGCATCCTGATCGGTCTCCCAGACCGATCAGGATACACCCTGATCGGTCACCGAGACCGATCAGGCCATGCCCTGATCGGTCTGGAGACCGATCAGGGGAGCGTACAGAACCTTCTGTGTGCCCATCCATGTATACCCTGATCGATCACAGACCGATCAAACTACACCTTGATCGGTCTGGGGACCGATCAGGTGAGTGTACAGGTCGATGAAACTTTCTGTAGTTGCCCTGATCGATCACCAGACCGATCGGGCTACAGATCAGGTGTAAGTACAAGTTATGAACCACAGAAATGAAGAAAGGTTTCTCATGCTATGTATGTTTTACCTCCATGTTGTATGAATGCTATGCTATATATGTTGTATGCTATGGATTCCTTATGAAAGTAGGAAAAGTCATGTTACGGAATCATGCTTATGAATGAATAAACTTTACCTCCATGTTGTATGAATGCCATACTATATATGTTGTATACTATGCATTCCTTATGAAAGTAGGAAAGATTATGTATGGATTCATGATTATGAATAAATGAAATGTCTGCATTCTTTATGAAAGAAAGAAAGAATATGTGAATACCTATAGTACGTTCAATAAGAAAGAAAGAAAGGAAAGAAAAGAAGAATGACTGAACGTCTATAGAATATTCATCAAGAAAGAAAGAAAAGAATGCATGTAAGTATTTTATTTTAAAGAATGGCAAGTACCGGATCCCGAAAGGGATCCACGGTTCCGGACTACCGCAGCTGTCCCTAGGCTGAACGAGAGTAAGCCTAGCAAGAGGGCCCTGTAGGTCGGGATTAGCTACCTCGCATCCTACTAGGGTATGCGCGCAAATACAAGGGTACAAGCCAGGGATCCCACAAGCAAGAATGTATTTTTAAGTATTATGTATTAAGTTTTCCAAAAGAGCATCCTTATGTCTTGTGCATTCCACTCATGCATTCATTCATATTATGCACTTAAGAATGTCATGTTAAGAAAGTTCAAGTTAAGAAGATTTATATGCTGATGATATGTTCATTTCATGACCATGTTTGTGTCCATGCCATGCTATGCAAGATAAGTATGTATGCCTAAGAAATTCATGCTATGCTATATGTTAATATGTATGAATGTGATACCCTGCATGATATGAGCTATATGAATGATATGCCATGAATGTTATGTTGTATGATTTGCTATGATGTACGGATTTAGCGAGTAGGAAAGAGACTTACTAAGTGTATACTTATAGGATGTTTGCTTATGTTACAGATCAACCCAGATCGTACTAAAAGAAGGGAAGCTGCAGGAGGCTTGGATGTGTGTGATGGTGACTTGGCCGTCGATAGATTATCATGAATAAGAAAGCATGTTATAACTTGACTGGTCACTTAGTCGAATATGTTAAGACACGAATATTAAGAAAGATTAATGTTTTATATATCTACTATTCCTTGTGTCATGATGTTTCCGCTGCCATGTACTATAAGTTAGACCAAGTAGGAATAGTAAGGATAGGAAGAAGAATATAAGTAACGCACTACTCTGAAAAAAAAAAAAAAAAAAAAAAACACGGGCGTTACAGTTTGGTATCAGAGCGGTTACCATCTCACCGCACACACATCAAGCCTGCATCCTGCCGCTTCCAAGTAAGAAATTTCATACTTGCTTATTTTATGATTATGGTTTATGAGTTATGCAAATATGATTCTAGACATGCATGTATGAGTTATGATATATGGAAGCATGATTCTTTCCTTGGTTAACACTAGGAGAATACCTTGCATGTGTTAAGAAGAAATGATTTAAGATAAATATATATGAGTAGGAAATGATGGAAGAATACGAAGAAGATCCCGAAGAAATCGGGAACATCGAGGAGGACCCCGACATGATCGAGGAAGACCCCGATATGTGGGAGGAGGACCCCGTGATAGACGAGGAGGATCTGGATATACTGGAAGAAGAACCAGTAGAATCCGTAGAAGATCCTGAAACTCCAGAACCCTGGATGAACGAGAGGGAGACAAATCTTGCCATGATATTCCTTATTATGGGAATAATGTTAGCCCCTCTAGTTCGTTAAGTAATATTGTACGATGTACGAACCAATAAAGAAATAAAAAGGGCTTACCTTATATGATTTGATGAAAAGAAATACCTTGTTAATGGGAACATAGGACAGACCCTATCAATAATAAAGAATGTTACAATTACATGAATATGAGTATGAAAGAAATAATAGATGATCTAATGCTAGCTATGGTTTACTTTGTGAAGATAACATGGCTAGAAGAAACACCAGAGCTAATGAAACTGCACCCCAGCCTGACCTGACGCACCTAGTCGCAGAGCTCCAGCGACAGGTCACTGAACAACAACAGACCATCAACACTCTGATGGCCCAACAGAGGACTATTACCCCTCCATCACCTAACCCGACGGTGATACCTGTAGCACCCCCAGCTACTTCAGCACCCCTGACAGGCCCTGTCACCGGAATGCGACCGGAAGCCTACCTAATTCAGTGGCAGAGGTTGAAACCAGAATCCTTCTCCGGAAATTGTGAGCCCTGGGATGCACAGGCCTGGTTTAAGACTCTGGAGAGTACGATGGAACTGCTTGATTGGCCGGAGCATGAGAAAATAAAGTGTGCGTCATTCTGCCTCTCTGGTGATGCCAGAATGTGGTGGGAGAGGGTCAAGGCTAAGAGGCCCGTGAACCTGATGAAGTGGACAGACTTCGAGACGGAATTCTTCGAGGAGTTCTTCCACCTGCAGGTCACCAATAAGCACTATGACGAATTCACGGAATTTCGTCAAGGCAACTTATCTGTCAGCGAAGCAGTCAAAAGGTTCAACCGATTAGCTCGCCTATGTCCGGAATTAGTCAAGACGGAAAGGGAAAAGGTCCGTCTTATGCTGAAGATGTTACGGCCAGAAATAGCTCTGAACGTAGCCGGCGGAATTAACAGACCCCAGACTGCCGAAGAGCTGGTCAGCAGTGCCTTGATCACTGAGCATTACCTGAACAACATCAACCAGCAGAGGAAAACATCAGCTGAGAACAAGAACCAGGCTCCATCAGGAGGGCAGCAGCCCCAGCATGCGAGCACAAGGAAGTGGAACGATTCGACAAGCAGCCCAGCAAATAAGAAGCCCAGGAATAACCCGTGCGCAAAGTGTGGAAATAGGCATCCTGGAGAGTGCCGCGTGGGTACTAACAAGTGCTTCACATGCGGACAAGTGGGACATAAGTTCTACAACTGCCCTATCCAAGCACCGACACCTGTTCAGCAGCAGATACAGTATCAAAAGGCTCCTGCACAGCTGCACCATATGCAAGCTGCAATAGAGAATTCTGAACCAAATCAAGGCTTTTTGGAGGCCCCACCTATTACTCCGAACGCCAGGGTATTCTCTCTTACAAAGGAAGATGCAGCCAATGCTTCCACCGTTGTCACAGGTCAGATAATAATTCACAGTCAGCATGCTACTGTTTTATTTGATACTGGAGCAACGCATTCGTATATTTCCATGATATATGCTAAGAAGATAGATATACCTTTACAAGTCTTGGACTACAATTTCTTAACAACTCTGCCTTCGGGAGAAACAATGGCATCCACCCACCAACTGCATGCCGTACCAATCAGAATCGCAGAAAGAGAACTCTATTGCGACCTGATAGTACTTAACATGCAGGACTTTGATGTCATATTGGGTATGGACTTTCTCAGCAAGTACGGTGCTTCCATCGAGTGCCGTAAACGCAAGGTGGTCTTCCAGACCGAAGGAGAATCCATATTCGAATTTATCGGAGAGCCAAGAAAAAGAACTAGAAAATTTTTATCGGCTCTCCAAGCACAAAAGATGTTGGACAAGGGATACACTGGGTTTCTAGCACATGTAGTCAACACGGTTCAAGCAACAGACCAAAAGCTAGAAGATGTCAGAATAGTATGCCATTATCCAGAGGTATTTCCCGAGGAATTACCAGGATTAGCCCCTGACAGAGAGGTTGAGTTTGAGATCGAACTGATTCCTGGCACGAATCCGATCTCCAAGGCACCCTACCGGATGGCGCCGACCGAATTAAGAGAACTGCAAAGACAATTACAGGAGCTACTCGACAAGGGACTTATCCGCCCTAGTCACTCTCCATGGGGAGCTCCGGTATTGTTTGTCAAGAAGAAAGACGGCACCATGCGCCTGTGTATAGACTACAGAGCGCTGAACAACGTGACAATCAAAAACAGGTATCCCCTTCCAAGGATCGACGACCTGTTCGACCAACTGAAGGGAGCTACTGTCTTTTCAAAGATCGATCTCAGATCTGGCTACCATCAAGTGAAAGTAAAGTCAGATGATATTCCGAAGACGGCTTTCCGAACCAGATACGGACATTATGAGTTCGTCGTTATGCCCTTCGGAGTAACCAATGCTCCCGCAATGTTTATGGACCTGATGAATCGGGTATTCTCGGCTTTCCTCGACAAGTTTGTGATCGTCTTCATCGACGATATCCTTATCTACTCGAGAAGCCAAGAAGAGCATGCAGAGCATCTGAAGACGGTTCTACAAATTCTTCGAGAAAAAGAACTGTATGCCAAATTCTCCAAATGTGAATTCTGGCTGGATCAAGTATCCTTTCTTGGTCATATTATTTCCAAGGATGGAGTCATGGTCGACCCCAGGAAGATCGAGGCCGTAAGTAATTGGAGCAGACCCAAGAATGCTAGCGAGGTCAGAAGCTTTCTCGGATTAGCGGGATATTACCGGAAATTCGTAGAAGACTTCTCTAGGATCGCCGCACCAATGACAGTTCTCACCAAGAAGGACGAGAAATATGCATGGACCGAAGAGTGCGAAAAGAGTTTCTTGGAGCTAAAAAGGAGACTTACAAGTGCTCCAATCTTGACTCTTCCAGACGAAGACAAGGGATTCGATATGTACAGCGATGCCTCCAAATTGGGACTTGGAGCCGTACTAATGCAGAGTGGTAAAGTTATTGCTTATGCCTCTAGGCAACTAAAGGAACATGAAAGGAACTATCCCACTCATGACTTAGAATTGGCAGCCGTGGTCTTTGCTCTGAAAATATGGAGACACTATCTATATGGAGCACAGTGTAAGATCTATACAGACCACCAGAGTTTGCAATATTTCTTCACTCAGAAAGATCTTAATATGCGCCAACGCCGATGGCTAGAACTCGTGAAGGATTATGATTGCGAGATCTTCTACCACCCGGGCAAGGCAAACAAGGTGGCTGATGCCCTCAGCAGAAAGTCCAGTGCTACCTTGATGTCCTTATCCGTACTGTCCCGACCATTGGCAAAGGAAATTTCGAGCTACGGGATCGAGGTCATTTCCGGACGACTTTCGGCCCTGGCAATTATGCCAGCATTATTCGACGACATACTGGAGAAGCAAAACGGTGATCCCAGCCTTCAGAAGATTAAGCAAGGAATTCATGAAGGCAAAAGTGAGGGTTTCCATATCACCGACAATGGGGTACTATACCTTCAGGAACGACTCTGTATCCCAAATGATCCGGAACTGCGAAAGCAGATTTTGGAAGAAGCTCACGGAACCCCCTATTCTATGCATCCGGGATCCACCAAGATGTACCGAGATCTGAAAACGAAGTTTTGGTGGTCCGGCATGAAGAGGAATGTAGCCCAGCATGTCAGTACTTGCCTGGTATGCCAGCAAGTCAAAGCAGAACATCAGAGGCCTGGAGGAGTTCTGCAACCAATCCAAATACCAGAATGGAAATGGGAAGACATTTCGATGGATTTCATCTCAGGTCTTCCCAGAACTACGAATGGATACGACGCTATATGGGTTATCGTCGACAGATTGACGAAGTCAGCTCATTTTCTAGCAATCAAGATGACATATTCGATTGAGCAACTGGCCCAATTATATGCTAAGGAAATCATCAGATTGCACGGCATTCCCAAAACTATCATTTCAGATAGGGATGGTCGCTTCACATCGAAATTTTGGGAATATGTTCATAAAGCTCTCGGCACGAAGCTACGTTTCAGTACCGCCTTTCATCCTCAGACTGATGGGCAAACTGAAAGAGTAAACCAAGTACTGGAGGACATGCTACGAGCTTGTGCCCTGGATTTCAAGGGGAGCTGGAGCCGATACCTGTGCCTAGCAGAGTTCGCTTACAATAATAGCTACCAGGCTACTATCGGGATGGCACCATATGAAGCATTATATGGAAGGAGGTGTAGGTCTCCGATCTGCTGGTACGAGAGTGGAGAAGGGAAGGAGATGGGACTCCAGACGGAGTTCATAAACGACACCACCCGAGCTATACAGAGTATCCGCCAAAGAATAGAGACGGCCCAGAGCCGGCAGAAGAGCTATGCGGATCAGAGGCGTAGACCCTTGGAGTTTGATGTTGGAGATTTAATATTTCTCCGAGTCGCTCCTATGAAAGGAGTAATGCGATTCGGGAAGAAAGGAAAGCTTAGTCCGCGATACATAGGGCCATACAAGATCTTGAACAGAGTGGGCAAGATGGCGTATGAGCTTGAGCTACCCCAGGAAATGTCTGCCGTCCACAACGTTTTTCACGTATCGATGCTTAAGAAATGCATTACTAGTACAGACCAAGTGATTGAGCCGCACACCGTGCCAATCCGGGAGGACCTAAGTTACGAAAGCAAACCTATTCGGATCCTGGATCGAGACATCAAGAGACTAAGGAACAAGGAAGTACCCTTAGTCAAAGTCTTATGGCAAAGTCAGCAATCTGAAGAAATTACCTGGGAACGTGAAGAGGACATAAAGCAAAAATATCCTGAAATGTTTTAAGTTCGAGGACGAACTTCTCAGAAGGGGGGGTGTATTGTAACGCCCCGAATTTTCCTCAAGAAAGATAATGTAAGAAGGGGAACATGCCCAAATTTATAAATAAAAGAATACGAAGTACCTTTATGTAAAAGTACTATTATATTCATAAAATATAATAAAATGAGATTTAATATCATTTTGATATTATGAATGAAATGTGTGAATATGAGCATCCCTAGACAGGCATTGGTTATGTGGGCTTAAGGAAAGAAATAAAATAAAAAGGAAAATGAAGCAGAAAGGGGGGTGCCAAGGATCGAACCTTGAACCTCATGAAGAACCAAACCTTAAGTATGCCCATGTAACCAATTCACCCAGCAGGGGAGTGCTGAGAAAAGGAGAAGGGAAATGCTAGTTAAGGGGAAATTAGGGGAAGAGACTCATGAAGATGAAGAGTCACCAACGGAGAGACGCATGCCTCTTCGTTCGCTATAAAAGAATAGGAGAAGTGACGAAGGGAGTTTTTTCGGCAAGGAACGAGACTTTCGATTCCCTTCCACCAAAACTTAGGGTTTCCTTCAGAACCCTAAGAACCCAGTTCTTTGAGAAGTCAGGAAAGAAAGAAGGAAGGAGCAGAACGAGAGGAAGAGCTTTCTTCTCCAAAAGCCGAACACTCCTTGGAACTTAAGCGTAAGAAGTAAGTCTCCTCGCCTGTAACATAATCGTTACGAGTGTTCGTAAATGTTCTGTTCGTAGATGTTATCATGATTGTTCGTAAATGTTCTGTTCGTAGATGTTCTTACGATTGTTCGTAAATATTCTGTGTTCATGGAAAAGGTTACAATGTTACTGTGCTTTACGATTCAGGCTACACAGACCGATCAGGGAGTACCTGATCGGTCAGAGGGCATCCTGATCGGTCTCCCAGACCGATCAGGCTACACCCTGATCGGTCACCGAGACCGATCAGGCCATGCCCTGATCGGTCTGGAGACCGATCAGGGGAGCGTACAGAACCTTCTGTGTGCCCATCCATGTATACCCTGATCGATCACAGACCGATCAAACTACACCTTGATCGGTCTGGGGACCGATCAGGTGAGTGTACAGGTCGATGAAACTTTCTGTAGTTGCCCTGATCGATCACCAGACCGATCGGGCTACAGATCAGGTGTAAGTACAAGTTATGAACCACAGAAATGAAGAAAGGTTTCTCATGCTATGTATGTTTTACCTCCATGTTGTATGAATGCTATGCTATATATGTTGTATGCTATGGATTCCTTATGAAAGTAGGAAAAGTCATGTTACGGAATCATGCTTATGAATGAATAAACTTTACCTCCATGTTGTATGAATGCCATACTATATATGTTGTATACTATGCATTCCTTATGAAAGTAGGAAAGATTATGTATGGATTCATGATTATGAATAAATGAAATGTCTGCATTCTTTATGAAAGAAAGAAAGAATATGTGAATACCTATAGTACGTTCAATAAGAAAGAAAGAAAGGAAAGAAAAGAAGAATGACTGAACGTCTATAGAATATTCATCAAGAAAGAAAGAAAAGAATGCATGTAAGTATTTTATTTTAAAGAATGGCAAGTACCGGATCCCGAAAGGGATCCACGGTTCCGGACTACCGCAGCTGTCCCTAGGCTGAACGAGAGTAAGCCTAGCAAGAGGGCCCTGTAGGTCGGGATTAGCTACCTCGCATCCTACTAGGGTATGCGCGCAAATACAAGGGTACAAGCCAGGGATCCCACAAGCAAGAATGTATTTTTAAGTATTATGTATTAAGTTTTCCAAAAGAGCATCCTTATGTCTTGTGCATTCCACTCATGCATTCATTCATATTATGCACTTAAGAATGTCATGTTAAGAAAGTTCAAGTTAAGAAGATTTATATGCTGATGATATGTTCATTTCATGACTATGTTTGTGTCCATGCCATGCTATGCAAGATAAGTATGTATGCCTAAGAAATTCATGCTATGCTATATGTTAATATGTATGAATGTGATACCCTGCATGATATGAGCTATATGAATGATATGCCATGAATGTTATGTTGTATGATTTGCTATGATGTACGGATTTAGCGAGTAGGAAAGAGACTTACTAAGTGTATACTTATAGGATGTTTGCTTATGTTACAGATCAACCCAGATCGTACTAAAAGAAGGGAAGCTGCAGGAGGCTTGGATGTGTGTGATGGTGACTTGGCCGTCGATAGATTATCATGAATAAGAAAGCATGTTATAACTTGACTGGTCACTTAGTCGAATATGTTAAGACACGAATATTAAGAAAGATTAATGTTTTATATATCTACTATTCCTTGTGTCATGATGTTTCCGCTGCCATGTACTATAAGTTAGACCAAGTAGGAATAGTAAGGATAGGAAGAAGAATATAAGTAACGCACTACTCTGAAAAAAAAAAAAAAAAAAAAACACGGGCGTTTACATAGCTGATACAAAGACAGAACAGAAATGAATACAGGAATTGAAATTACAGCTAAGACAAGATGAAATACAACTAGAAACTAATCCTCGACCATTCCCTTGTCTCAAGACTTCCTTGCTGTCACACAAGAGCAAGTCAAGAACCCCTTCAACTCGCAAATCACTGGGAAAATGGCTCCAAGTTCAGATCTGCTAACAAACTGTACGCAGCTGGGAAATCCAATCCAATCTCCTTGATCTCACTTTAATGGATCGCGATGGTGATTTGAAAAGCTTCTGAGCACATCCAAGGACCCC
>JAGFNQ010006422.1:0-89856 GCA_024364735.1 Boesenbergia rotunda
GCTTCCAGGCCATGGCGAGGCACCAGTGCCTTCTTTGGCCGAAGCCTTATTGGAGCAACAACCATTTTCTAGGCAAAGCCGCTTAAAGAAGTTGAACTTTTAACTTACTCATTGAAAACCTTGGTACTAAATAGTACCAAGATTCAAATTAACTTTGAAGCTAATCCTAAGTGCCCCACCTGGGCAGAGGCTGATTTTAAGGTGCCAACTAGTTTGGAGCCTCCCCCTAAATTGTAGACTGGGTGTTTAGGGTTAATGTAATGGATGTCCCTTTTTGGGACATAAAATTGATTCTGACCTACTTGCTTTGTTAGATAAGCTTTCGGAACCCACGCTTTTCGTTGATTTTTGCGGGGGTGGATAAAGGAGATAAAAGATCTTTGGTTCGATCTTGATTTATATCCAATCCCAGATTTGTTGTACATGCCCTTTTGTGATCCAAGAATAAGGTCAAGGTTCTTGGATCGGGTTGTGAAAGTTGCTAGTAGATCCTTAAGTTTTAGGACTTCACCCTTTAGGGTTAAGTTTTCAGTTCAAGCTCAATTAATTTTTGATTTTTAGTTTGTTCAGTTAATGTTATGGTATTAATTAATTGCTCCCTTAAGGTCTTGATTTTCCTTAAGAAGCTGGTCATTTCTAGATTCAGATTCAAGCAATTTTTTATTTAAAACAGAAATAATTTTAAAGAACTTTTTATTTACTGAATCTAAATATACCTTAGTCGAGTCGTCCGAAAAAGAGTCCGATCTCTTGACTCGACTCGTATTCGGAATCCTCGTCTTGCTCCGAGTCCGATTCTGGTCCGGTTGCCATCAGTGCGAGGTAGCTTGCATTCTTCGGTTGTTCATCGTCGGAATCGTCCGAGCTTTCATCCCACGTGGCTTGAAGAGCCTTCTTCTTTTGTTCTTAGTGGGTTGGTCCTCTTTCTTGTAAGGGCATTCATGTTTGAAGTGCCCTTTTCTGTTACAGCCGAAGCAGATCATTTTGCTTTTACCTTCAGTGCTGTAGGGCTTCATCACCTTTTGAATATCCTTCTTTGAAAGTTTGTTCTTCCTTCTGGTGAACATTTTTCTTACCAAGTTCACCAGTTGTTCTTCTTCATCAGAGCCTGACTCATCTTCAGGTTCTTCTTGGACTTTTCTCTTTGATTTGGCTTCCTTTGGTGAACCTGCAAATAAAGCTAGCCCTTTCTCGGCCTTGGCGTTAGTCTGTTCGTGCAGTTCTAATTCACAAAACAATTCATCTAAATTAATTTTAGAAAGGTTCCTAGAAATTTTATAGGCATCTATAATAGATGCCCATAGTGAATTTCTAGGGAATGCATTTAAAGCGTACCTTATTATGTCCCGGTTCTCCTGTTTGTGCCCGATCATGTGGAGTCCATTCAGTATGTCCTTGATCCGGGCGTGGAGTTGGCTAGCAGATTCTCCTTCCTGCATTTTTATATTAAATAACTTATTTAAAAGTAAATCCCTTTTTGTTACCTTGGCATCAGAGGTGCCTTCATGTAGTTCAATTAATTTATCCCATATCTCCTTTGCTGAGTCGGTTGGTCCAATTCTGTTTAACTCCTCTTTGGTAAGTCCGCACTGGAGGGTGTTCTGGGCTTTGAACTCGGTCTGAGCTTTTTTCTTCATTTCTGAGTTCCATCTGTCGGGCCTTAGTGGAGCATTATTTCCCTCATCCATTGGCGGTGTGTAGCCTGTTTGAACTGCAAACCACTGATCCATGTCGGTCTTCAGATACACCTCCATCCTTCTCTTCCAGTAGGGAAAGTCTTCCCCATTAAAGAGGGGAGGGCGAGCAGTGCTATAGCCTTCACCTTGGGCCATTTAACTTCTGTGCACACTAAATAAAAGTAGAAAAAAAAATATCCCAAGACTGGGTCTTGGATTAGTAGTGCGGGAAATGATAAACTAACTAAAAGCAACTTGAACGGTGTTGCACCAGATTCAAGTAAAATCAAACGAACGAAAAAAGATAATCCAAATGTAGGCAACGATACCTAATTTAGATCTTGTGCACCGATACAGAGCGAACTTGGCTCTGATACCACTTGTAGGATCGATGCACGTGAGAGGGGGGGTGAATCACGTGACTTTTAAAAAATTAAATCAGAGTGCTTTAAAAAGCGTGCACAGCGGAAATGAAAGAGACGAAAAACAAACACACAAACACGAACGATTTTTACTTCGTTCGGAGCCTTCGGCGACTCCTACGAAGGCCCAGGTCCCTCGGACCTTTCCGTTGGGCAATCTACTAAAACTCTCTATCGGTCAACCCCGATAGAGTAGGCGAGTACAAATGAATTGAAAGTGTGACAACCCCACACTTTCAAGTAATTAAGTGCAATAAAGTATTAAAAGAAATTCTTCTTTTTACCGACGTCCGGAGTAGGTCGACTCTTTCGGGGCAGCGGGACGTCGTCGGCTCGAAGTGTAGCGTTTCCGGAGCAAGGCGCGAGCGTAGAAGAACTTGAAAGCTTTGGAAGAAGTGTTGTACTTTGAAGAGGGTCGAGGCCCTCTTTATATAGGGCAGGGGGTGCCCGACATGCTCGGGGCGCCCCCCACGTGGCTGTAGATCCGGCGATGCTCCGGTCAGAGCTAATCTCGTCTACTTCGGGATTGCTTTTGACTGGGGCGCCCGACGCGCGCGGGGCGCCCGATTGACCGGTCAAAATCCCATCTTCTGGCTTCGCGAGGGTGAGCTGCAGCCGCCTTCAGTGGCGTGGCACAGTGGGCGCCCGAGACATGTGGGGCGCCCCCAATTGCGCTGCTGTCGGGGCGTTTACCTCTCCGCTGACTTTGGGTTGACTCTGGGGCGCCCGACACATCCGGGGCGCCCTGCTCAGCTACGGCCTCACTCCTTTGAGGCTCTCTGAGCTGCAGAAACACAGTCCTTCGGTCCTGCATCCAGGGTTAGTCCAAAACAAGGATAGCACAATTTTATATGGACTAAAATAAGATATAATTCTAAGTTAATTAGATCCTGTCTCCCAGACTAGGATCTAACCAGGACTCAACTTAGATCACCTAAATGGGTCTAAGTTGGACCACGCCTAAAGTCCAAGATTGGACTCGTCCTCACTGGGTCGCTCCTCCAGTGACTTACCTTACTTACCCATTGTGCAGTTCTACTTGACTTCTTGATCCTACCAGGACTTCCTGCCAAGGCTCAACCACCTTGGTCTTCCTGCCAAGTCTCAACCAACTTGGTCTTCAGCCAGTTGTCAGGTCCCGCGGACCCAACTGGACTTTCCGCCAGGACTCAACCATCCTGGACTTCAGCCTGGTGTCTGGTCCTAAGTCTTTCAATCCTGCACACTTGGTAAAGAGGTTAAACACACACAACCCTAACTTTAACCACTTTGTCATACATCAAAACCCGAGTTTGACCGTTAGTGCAAACTGCACCAACACTAGTGAGTTCTCTATACCTTAAACCCCCTTCTTCTTTAGGTTTGTGATTTCTACCCAAGCTATGGGGGGTTGCTTTAATGTCCACATGAAACTCGGACACAAACTATATATGCGATCAACCACCATCTAGGATACAAAAGTATCGACATCCAATAACATTCTACTCCTTGCAGAACTGACTATATCAACTATGTTTTCCCTGCTTAGGAGAGCGTGTTTTTAGCCATACTTCTATCTTCTTGCATAGTGCATCAATCAGAGGGGTATAATATGTAACTTTAAGTTTTTCTGATGCCGGTGGGATCCCCAGATATCTGTATGGCATGCGGCCCTCATGAAATTCTGTGATGGTGTGTAAATCGTGCTTCTTGTTCCCTTGAACTCCTGCCATGCATATGTATGATTTGGTCAAATTTGGTCTTAGGCACGCCATCATCCTAAAGTCCTCCAAGCAAGTCATGAGGATGCTAATGGAGGAATAGTCTCCCCTGGAGAAGAGCAATAGATCATCTGCATATTCAAGGTGCGCAATCTGAAGCTCCTGACACTTTGGGTGAAAGTGGAAATCAGCCCGCCTAGTTACCTGGCTAAGTATTCCATGCATACCCCAAATAGGTAGGGGGGAGGTGGGTCACCCTGTTGCAGTCTTTTGACCCATTTAAAATGTCCATAAATGTCTCCATTGATGTATATGGAAAAACTGATAGTCGTGACACATTCCTTTATCCGGACTTTGAAAATAGAGGGAAATTGCAAGCCCATAAGTGCCTCTATCAGGAAATCCCAATGTACTGTGTCAAATACTTTCTGAAGGTCTACCTTCAATGTGCTCCTAGGTGAGATCCTTTTCCTAGTGTAATTCCTCATCAACTCCTATGCTAGATGTATGTTATTCGTGATAGTCCTCCCTTTGATAAAACCGGCCTGGGCAGGGTGAAATATCTACTCTGCTACAACTGCTAGTCTAGAGGGCAATATCTTTGATATGGCCTTATAGAAGACTGTGCAACAAGAGATGGGCTGAAAATCTATGACTTTGCTTGGCTACAGTACCTTTGGGACTAGTGAAATGAGAGTGTGATTCCACTGCTTGAGTAGCTTCCCATGTTTGAAAAATTCCTTCACTGCTACCACAAAATCTGAGTTTATGGTGTCCCATGAGTGTTTAAAAAATTTGGTCCCATATCCATCCGGTCAGGGTGCCTTTTTGTCTCCAATGCTGAAAAGGGCATCTTTGATTTCTTCTTCTATAGGCTCTCTTTGCAATTGGGTTTGTTGCTCCAGTGTGACCAACTTCCCATATGCAAGACAATCCACTTGCAATGGTGTTCTTTGAATGCTCGTGCCAAATAGGTCTTCAAAAGTAGCTTTGAATTCATCTACAATCTCTGCTATGCTAGTGGTGATATCTCCATTTCTCTTTTCAAGCATTGCAATCTCTCTTCTTCTATTTGTTGCCTTTACCAATGCATGAAAGTAGGTGGTGTTGCGATCTACTTCCTTGAGGTATTTGCACTTAGCTTTTTGTGCATAGAATAAAAAATCAATATGACTACGCTGGGCTGCCTTTTCTGGAGCAGCTTGCATTCCTCTTCAAAAGTGCCAGAAGTGTATCCCAGCTATTGCATTATGTGGAGTTCTTCTTGTGCTTGGTTTGCCCTTTCTTTGATATGCTGAACATGCAACCTATTGAACTGCCGAAACTCTCCCTTCAAGCTACTCATTTTCTGCTTAAGCCTGAACTGCGTTGTGCCCTGCAAATCATTGTTTCTAAGCTGTCCCATTTGCTCTCCACCACCGAGTTGTAGTTTTCATGAGTAGTTCGCATGTTGTAGTACTTGAAAAGCTTGTAGACCGGTTCCCCTTCCCCCATAATAGTCACTAGGCATGGCGTGTGATCCAATATGTGCTCAGGCATGAGAAAATCTGCCATGCCCCTCATATTTCTTTCCATCCATGCTTTATTGACCATGCACCTGTCCAATTTGCAAAATACATCCCTATTTGACCAAGTGTAATTGCATCCCACTTGTGGCAAGTCTTCCAATCCATTTTCTAGTATACACTCTTGGAAATCTAAGATATGATATGTTGTGATTGGCATTCCTCCTTTCTTATACAAAACTGTTAGTGGGGAGTTAAAGTCTCCTAGCAAAATCCAAGGTGCTTGAAGGTGGGCTCCAATGGCATTGAGTGCCTCCCATAATCCTCTTCTTTCGACTGTTGTGAGTTGGTCGTACACGAATGCAATGGCATATTGTTTTGGTGTCATTTTGCAGGTCACTATCTCAGTGCTAATCTTCTCAATCTTGAGCTTGATATATAATTTTGTTGGGGGTCCCATATCACCATTGTCCTACTTCTCGATGCCCATGTGCTTATGTGATGTTGCATTTCAAGCCCTTGAAATCTCTTGTGCTTCTTGAACAACTCATGCTTGGTTGTATACGTGGTTGTGTCATTAAATTCGGGAAAACAGACATTTTAAGGAAATTATGTGAAACATATATCTCGGCTTTTCAACTTCCCGGCGTAGCACTTGGAGAGCTGCACTTTGCATTTGAACGTCACACTCATGAACTTAATACTTGAGGTGTTTGGCTCTCAGACTTAGTCACTCGGACTCGGAGTTACTTCCCAGCACTCGACCTTACCTCTCGATCAGCTAGCCTCCCCTCCTGAGCACTTAGCGCTCGAAGTCCCACTCGAGCTTGGACGACACTCAGGCAACCCGCTCAGATGACACTCGACAACCCAGTCAGGTTGCACTGGGTCGCTCATCCACCGGACATCCGATCTGAGTGCTTAGATGCTGATTTCCGTCAAGCACTTGACCCCAATGCTCAAATATCAACATCCACCGAGCACCTGTACTTAGTATTCAGATATTGATTCCTCCAAACTCCTAGGTTCAGTATTCCGATCTGGCTCACTATGACCTTAATTTTTATGAATATATGACGTTTTCTGAATGAAGAAGTTGGTAATGGCTCTCAGAGTTGTTCTCTTGATGACCATTCTATGAATATGCGATGTCTCTTGAATAGAAAGTCAGTAATGTTGCCAAATCTGATTCCCAAATTACATTCCTGTATATGAATATGTGATGATTGATGAATGAAGAGACAGTTAACAGTCCTCGGATGTGGTTCCCTCAATGGCTTTACATGAAGAATGAAGTATAGTATGACATCTGACGTGGAAACACACTTCTAACAATAATATAAACATCCAAGTGGGTAAGTCACAAATATGATTTTTCTTCTTACGAACATAAATATGGCCAACCCTAGGGTGGTCAAGGTGGGGTCAGCGCACAAGGCCCCACCTCTGATAGGGGCTTAATTTTTTAAGTAATTATTTAATATTTTTTTATGAATATCATAACAAAATAATCCATGAAAAAAAATTAAATTTAAGAAAAACAAAATTATAAATTTGAAGTTTTTTTTTATTTTGTAAAAGTATCAAAAAAAAAAGAGAAAAATATGCACGGAGTATAACTTAATTATCTTCCTCCTTCATCGGACTTTTTATATTTCTATCTCTCTAAACCCTAATCATCCGGAACCTGCCACTTTTGCTCACCCTCAAACTTTTTGCCCACGCTGATAGCCATGGTTGTCGCCACTTTCCCAGTTCCCAGATTGTGATTTTCAGCGTCGCGTTGCCCCATCATCACTTTTCCTATTTTAATAGCATTGATTTTATTTTTTTATATGAATACAAAGGACCAATTTTTTTACACCGGACCCTTCAAAGTCTAGGACCGACCTAGCAAAAATAACTCTTCTACATGAAGTTCTCCTCTTTTATTTCCTTCTTCTTCCTTCCGTTTCACATCTATATAATGTAGGTCTTGTGCAGGTCGGCTAGAGGGGAGGGGGGATGGTGAATAGCCCTGCAAATATAAAACTAGATCTTTTACCCTTTCTTAATAAAGAAAAAAGTTAGTTAAACAATTAATTTAATCATACAGAACAAATAGAAAATCAGTAAGAGACTAAAAAGATTTACTTGGTTGTAATCCAGACGGTTACTAATCTAAGGCATTGAAAAAGCTCCACTAAAACTATCTCCTTTGGTGTAGGCGGAGAAGCCTCTTGCAGACGTTAAATAGCTCGTAGAAAGACTAGGAAAGAGTATTTCAATTGTTGATCTTTAATCTAGCTTTAGGGGCTATTTATAGCCCGAAGAGTGAAGTTGTCGTTGTGCTAATGTGGCTTAGAGGTGCCTTAGTTGGATAGAATTTTATCCATGCAAGCAATGTTCATTAACGATAATTCTGAATTTGAGGCGCCTCACTTTTGACATAAGATGTCTTAGTTGGGAACTGAGGCGCCTTACTTCCCTTTTTCTGCATAAATAATTCTGCACATCCGAGACGCTTTCAAAGAGATTTGAGGCACCTCGAACCAAACTGAGGTGCCTTAGTTCCGAATTGAGGCGCCTTAGTTGGGAACTAAGGTGTCTTATTTTTCTTTTTCTGCACAAGTAACTCTGCACATCCAAGGCTCTTTCAAAGAGATCTGAGGTGTCTCAAATCTTGAAAATTTTAAGGTCAACACCGGAGTTGACCTTCTTTCATCTCTGATCGCTTGGCTAATTTGCGGTCGTTCATAGTTGAGCTCAACAAACCTAACTTCGGCCTTCTCCTCAAATTGGCTTCCTCTCCGATTTCTCGTCCATCGGATGTCGCGCATGTTCTTCTCGTCCATCGGTGTACTCTTCTGCAACTTCTCATCCCTTGAATGCACGTGTCATTCTTCTCACTCGTTGTATCTCCCGTTTGACATTCTCCTCGAGTAGACTTCCTTCTTAGCTTCTCGTCCCTAGGACGTCGTGCACGCCTTTCTCGTCCACCAGTGTACTCTTTCGCAGTCTTCTCGTCCCTCAGATGTACCGAGCTCGTCGACCATTCTTCTCAAATGCTGCGTCTTCCACTCGTCATCTTCTACTCCTAAGCTCCTGCACACTTAGATAAAAGGATCAAACCAACCAGGACCTAACTTGACTGGGTTGATCACATCAAAACTAAACCGAGATACTTACATATAAAACCCTAAATCTCTTCTACTGATGACTAATTTAAATGCTGGAGTGACTATGCTGATAAAGTTGGTTGATCCCTAACCCAGTTACCTTTCAGGCCACCGGATCTTACGAGTTGGGGGAAGCAATCTAATTTTTTAGAGAGGAGGAGCCAAAATAAGTAGAAAGAGATTCGTTAGCGATAATATTATAAACTTGTCATGCCCCGAGGAGTCCCATGTCCAACGAAAATCGGACAACACCTCCCCTATGTTGAGGTAATTTATGGTCCGTGGGACCATATGTTTTGATGTTTGGGCAAAAGGTTTAAGTTAGGTTTACCATTATATTTGATATGTCTATTTGAGTGTACAGATTCTACAGGATACACATAGACTTAGTTTGACAGTTTCAGATCCGATGAAGAATGGTGCATCCGAGGGACCGTAGATAAGACAGGAACAATGAGCCGAGGGAAGCGCACTTCGAAGCATATGCCAAGGATGACATGTGGAGACGAGTCGCATACTTATATGCATCCGAGGGACGAGAGTCAAAGTCGAAGATGACTTGAAGGTAACAGTTCGAGGCTGCAAGAAGAGTCAAGTGAGTCGTGAGGGTCTGAGTGCTGAGTGAATTGTATTTGGGATTGGAAACCCTAGGTTTAGGGTTTGGGTAGTCAACTGCTGTTGGGAGCAATCGACTGGTAGAGCTCACAGAAAGATTAGTCGACTGATCTTCTGTTCAGTCGATTGGTATCAGCTGAAATTCGAACGTTAGGCTGTAACGTTCAAATTCGGCTAAAGCAGTGGACTGGTGTTGGCTGAAGCAGTGGACTGGTGTTGACACCAGTCGACTGGTAACGGCTAGTTCAGCCATAAGCTCTATTTAAGGGAGCTCGATTTGGCTAACTAGGGTTAACAAAATTAGCTTTGTTAAAAGGTCAATTAGTAGTCTTTGTGCTCAATGTGTGTTATTGAGGTTATGGCGAGATTTCTCCACCCACAAAGAGCAACACGAGCTACCAAGAGATTTTTCAGGGATTCATCTACCAACAGATCGGGATCGTCTACCTTACGAACTGCTGTAGAGTAGGAGCATCACCTCCAAACCACGTTAAAGGTTTTGTGTTAGCGCTTGTTTCTTTAGTTTAATTATATTTCCGTTACGCTACTAACCTTGTAGGAAGAACGATCGCATTGAGGGTGATCGGCTATTCACTCCCTTCTAGGCGGGTCGATCAAGGTCCCAACACCCTGTACGACGGACAATATAAATCTTTGTACATACATAATATGGCGTCCATGACCTCCACCAACATATAGAAAAGAAAACATACATCATCTCTAACAAAGTGCAAAATCCAAACATCAGTATGCCCTCAAGGCAAACCAACAGACAGACACAAGAATCCATATCACGTACAAGTCCACCAAACATGACGAAAATGAAAATACAGCCAATTGTAATGAAAAGAAAATACGCATCTAAACCAAAAACCAGTACGAAGTAAGAGGGACTGGCTGTTGGGCTTTCCTGGCGACGTCACCTTGAAAAGGAAAAACAAGGAAACGATTGTGAGTCTAGGGGGACTCTATGGGTATATACAAATAGATAGATATGTATGGTTGTAAAAAGATTATACAATAACAGTACAAAATTAAACAAATACAGTCTCATAGGAAAATCAGAATACATGATAGGAAAACTGCATGCAAGTACATACCAATATCAAACCCACCTTCCGGGTATGAAGGTCATAAACCCCCGAACTCAAAAGGTCACCAGACCATATGCAAATAAAATACCTCTTGTATGTCCCTGTCATCCAAATGCAGTAATCATAACTCAAACAAGTACAAAAAAACACAAACAAATGCAATCCATACAATCGTACATATGATGCAATAACATGGTCGCCCCTAACGCCAGTCAGGCACTGTCATCGGTCATTACTGAGGTCGAGTAGATAGGGTTACGACAACTGTACACACTCTGCCATCACTGCTCTTGAGTGACTGAATGGATAGATGCTGACGGAGGGCGCACCCATCCTACCCCAAGTCATATAGGGGAGCACCGCTCTCATATCCTCGTATCATGGAAAAGAGGAGGGATCCCTGTCTGCTACAACACTGCGAATACCACTACCCATGAGCGACCAAGAGGAGCCTTGATAGAGCAACTGCACATACCCTCCTGATAGTATCACTAACCCATGAGTGGCAATGTGTGCAGATCCTAATATGACTAACCACTCGTCTCAGCCACAAGGGAGCCAAAGATCGTCAGTCATGCAATAATGCAAAGATGATACATGACACTAACACACACAACACCCACCAATCAAACCTTAATATGACATGCACAGGTTTCAATCATAAATTATGACCTACAAATAAGCTACTAGGTGTGTAATAATGCAAGGTATTAATAATTTTCAAGTGTAATATAACATATAGATATTCCTATACGCACGTGCACACGTGTGTACTCTAACAAAATAAGAGTATCAAACATTAAGACTGTATTGAAAATAAGTTTTGATTATCTCAAAGGTTAAGCAGTAAGTATCAAGCAGGAAACAAAGGCAGATAAAGGTAAATCCTATTATTATCCATAAAATAAATCATGCATAGAAACATGATAATATCTACATAGAAAAGTCAGAAGGTACCCGCCTCCAAGTAGAAGTCCATAAGTGAAAAGAACCTCCGTCCAAGTATCCAAAATTCAATCTGTCAGTGCCTTATATCAAAGGCATAGTATTTAGCTATCATGATATTAATATGATACTTAACTAAACAAGCTACCCAGTTAATTAGGATCATCCTAATTATCATATTCATCCACTTAATCGTAATTAAATGTTTAGCTCCTGATTAAGCCGAGTTACCAAGATTATGTACATATTAAGTTTAGCCTAAGTCAAAACCCAAGAGACCACTTTGAGTAAAACCAAATCCACAATCTATTAGCTCTGTGGTCTAACACGGCAAGAACCACAACATTGATTAAGTTATCACCTAACCTAAAACCATATTAACATTATTCCCTTTAACAACAAGTCAACAACCCTAAATCATCATAGAACTTAACCATGATTAAACTAACATCTAAAATCACAAACAATCAGGCTAACACTTATTCATAATAGTATTAACATGATCCCTACTGTTCCATTAAAATCTTAACTCACGGCCAAGAGCATGTCAACATGAAGTTCACGCCATCAGCCTAAACCAAAACAAAACCAACCAAACCTCAAGTAAGGCTCACGGCAGGGAAATCCAACACCAGAACAGCTCTTCCGACCCCAATAAGAACAAATCAGAAACATCACCAATTCATGCCATAATATAAATCAAGATAACAACAGCCCGTCTTCCCAACACAATACAGATACTGAAAAGATCAATTTCTTACCGAAGATGAGGCAGCAAATGGCAATGACCTACTCAAAACCAGCAGCGCACAGCAATAGAGGAGAAATCAGCAACCAAACAGCGATTCCAGATGAAAATCTTCCCTTCCGATGGGCTCGCCTCAATCCCAATCCTACTCCCGCCTTGCGAAGCAGGTCGGTCGGAAAGGGTCACCTCTAAATGAAATAGGAGATGAGGTTACCAAAGGAAACAGTGGAATCCCACAGAGAATAGGGGAAGAGCAGGAAGGAACAAGCGCTCACCTGGAAAAAAGAATCGCTGGCGATGCTTGATAGCTCTCGATCGCACCTTGGAAGGGAAGAGGCGTCGACTTGTGCAGACAGAAGGAACAGACTTAGGGAATTGGGGGCCTTTTGCATATTAACCCCTGATGTTTGGCTATTCCAACTTGCACCCTAGTTTAGGGTTTTTAAGCATTTATCCCCTCTTAAATTCCGTATTACTAAAAATAGATTGTCGTTTAACTTTTTTTTTAAAAAAACAATCATTATTGTCATATTTACATTAGAAGGTATTTGACTAAACTTATTAAAAACAGCTTATATAAGCTTGTATAGCTTATAAACGATTTTAGGAGTTTATAAACTATTAGGTCTTATTTTTAAAAAAAATTGTTAAAGTGTTTGGATGACAGAGTGAGCTGAGAAGAAGTTAGCATGGAGCGTTGTTAGGTTTGTAAAAATTTGTGAAGGATAAAATAAGAATTAATAAAAATCTATAAGAATATTTTAGTAAAAAAATTATTAAAATAAGATTTTTTTAAAAAAAAATAGGTCTCCCTTATTTTTTTTAAAAAAAGCTTATTTTATTAGTTTATAAGCTGTTTGTAAAAATTTTTGCCAAATATATTTGAATAATTTATAAGCTCCAAATTAATTTTGTAAACCTTATAAGTTCAACCCATCACTCTTTTAGTGATGAATTTATTAATGCATTTGCCGCCTCAGACTTAAGCCATAAATTTATTAATAACAAAAATATCATTAAAACTTTCAATAACAAAATAAATTTTTCTTCAGGTGATTTAGATTTAGGAATCAAATCCTTCTTCATTTTGTTTGTTTTTTCCCGTTGTGTGCCAAGTAGATACGAAATGAGTCAAACGACAAGCGCTTGACAAGCAGATAGATAGATAGGAAATGAATGAAAGTGTGGGCGCTTGCCGTCCAAAGGCAGGCTCTTGGGCAGAGCCAAAGCCGAAGAAGCCAACACAAATTCTAAAGGCTGTACAGCATCGATTAAACTGATAGTCAGATCGTCAAACGATAAACAAACAGGCAAAGCTCCCTCCCCTCCATTTCGAGCCTTGAAATCTGTGTGCCGCATTCTAACAGAAGCAAAAGGGCTCAGAGAAGCTTCAGGTCCAAACAGTGAGTTGCCGACGCTTTCCCCGCCTCAAAAGAAACGAAACGAGCTTTTGAAGAGCATGCCGCGTCTCTCTTCTCACTCTCAAAGCCCTGCCCAGCCAGAGCTTTCGCTCGCCTCCAGGAACGACGAGATTCTTCCGCCGCGATGCCTCCAAGCGCAAGCCAGCCCAGTTAGCGTTCCACGCCGATCGTCTTCCGCTTTGACCACAGCTCTGCCAATCTGCTCCTCCTCCTCCAGCTATAAATACGCGCGCCGAGATAGGGATTGATCAGAATAAAATGTTGAACGGGAACGAGACGCGCGGAGGCCGGGGCTTGCTGCTGTCCGCCGACCTGCTACGGCGGGCGCGGTGCTCGGCGGCGCGGCTCTTCGGGTTCCTGGGAAGAAAAACCTCCAAGGCCCTGCATTTCGTCTCTGGAACTAGGAGGCTGACGAGGTCGAGCTCGGCGCAGCAGGCTCCTTTCCCGGATTGTGAACACCTGTCGGAGGCCATGGAAGACTGCATCAAGTTCCTCCACTCCTCGTCCAGGAAGGCGTGATGGAGTTGATCTGCGACTCTGATCTGTAGCTAGCTAGAGGCTAGCCTTTTTTCTATTAGCTCTGTGCCCTGCAATATAATATACAGTTAGTTTCCACTGCCGCGAGAGGAATCTACGGAAAAGAACGACGTCTGCAGCTACGGCGTGGCCGTGTTGGAGGTGCTGACGGGAAAGCAGCCAGGGCCGCTCATTACTTGCTCGATGGGGAAGGAGTGGCTCCAAATCGTGGAAGAGTTCACAAATATTCTGAATTCGTGGATCTTATGAAGACAAGGCTAGCTTGCATGTGGCAGAAGAGGCGTCCGAGATTTTTTTTTTTTTAAAGTTTAATGAAGGGATAAATACTTTTAAGCAAGATGTTTTCTATTAAATAGCATTTTATTCCTCCACTTCTAACATGTAACCGTCTCTATCGAAAGTTAAATATGAAAAAAAAATATATAAAGGATAATTATATCTTTGTTATTTTTATCATTTTTTTATAATAATCTTAAAAGGGAAAAACATATTGAATTCATGATTATATCATTCGATAAAAATTTTCAAAAAATTCATACATACACCAACATAAATAATATAAAAACATTAACTCTTAAGAGATAACTAGTTAAAAACTCATTCACGACCTTCATCAAATCAAAAAGAGCTAAAATTCTAAATTGATGGATCCAAATCAAATCAAAATATAACAAAGTTCATTATTAAAAATCTTCTCTTCATAAACTTTAGTACTAAAGTTGTTAATATAAACTTTTTTTTATCTGGATGCATTTCTCTCACTTTTCGTCAGATCTTTTTTATTTTCAAAAGAGTTCTTCATTTCTTCTATTAAGTATTGAAATAATTTTTTAATGCAATTCTTGAATTTTTTGTAAGGTGAATCCATTGAAGTTTTGTATTTTTCTATTTCATCCATCCAATGGAAGATTCCTATTCATCATTTTTTTTATGCAAATAGTAGTTGACATCGATTAAATGTTAATAGTTTTAGATTTATGTGACATATTAAGATATTTAAGCACTAACTTTATATTCACAACAGTCTATAAATTTTCTTTCTGAATTTTATAATGTCTTTGATGTGTATATTGATCTAATTTTGTTACAAGAATACTTCACTTCTACTTCATTATATGCCACATTTGATGATGAAGAGGAGACTTTTAATAATGAATTTTGTTTCATATTTATTTGATTTTGGTTCATCAATTTAGAATTCTGACTTTTTGTTTATTTGGTGAGGGTAGTGAGATGAGTTTTTGGCGGGCGCAGATCCTCTGGTCCGCAGATTCCTGGTCCCTCCCTGGACCACATTGTGCTTATAAATACTCCAATCACGTGAGCGCCACGTGATCGCAGGGAAGCCAAACCGACGTAGCACCGCGCCTGTCCTTCAACGTCGACAAATTCATCGCATGCCCTCCTCCCCCTCCCCCGACGCAAGCAGGCACCGGGCGGAGGTGACGGCGCCTGCTTGCGTCGGGCGATGGCGGCGTCGGGCGTCGGGGTTTTGGCGAGAGAGAGAGAGAGAGGGCGCGGCGCCTACGGTGCAGGGGTCGAGCGATGGCGGCGACGGCGGCGCAAGCAGGCGATGCCGCCGATGGAAGCGTTGGGCGTCGGGCTGAGGGCGTGAGGTTTTTCGTGAGAGAGAGAGAGAGGGCCCGGCGCTGCGTCGGTTTGGCTTCCCTGCAATCACGTGGCGCGCACGTGATTGGAGTATTCATAAGCACAATGTGGTCCAGGAGGGACCAGGAATCTGCGGACCAGAGGATCCGCGCCCGTTTTTGGGGGAGCAGATCCCCTGGTCCGCATTTATGTGGACAAAGGGATGGTCCACTCGCAATTGCGGCCGGATCGCGATCATGATCCGGCCGCAATTTGTTGCAATCTCTCATCGTGCACCCCAGATTATAATTTAGGTTCGAACGGATGGCCGGAGGCCACCCGCCCAAACCCAAACTATAATCTGGGAGGCACAGTGAACCCTAGAAGGGATCGCAATAAATCACGGGCGGATCGCGATCGCGATCCGCCCGCAATTGGGAGTGGACCATCCTCTGGTCCGCAAAATGCGGACCAGAGGATCTGAGCTGCGTTTTTGGCTGGTTATCCCTTTTAGAATTGTTGCTTTTCTGTTATTTATGTTGGTGCATGTATGAATTTTATAAAAAATTTTACCGAACGATATAATGATAAATTCAATGTGTTTTCTCTCTCTTGAAATTATTAATAAAAAATTATAAAATTAACAAGTGCATAATTATCTTTTATTAATTTTCTTACATTTAACTTTTGATTGAGAGAGATTAAATTTTATTTTTTAAATAAAAAATATTACTTGATAAAAAAATATATGATATTTTTTCCTTTAATTAATCTTCAACCTGTTAAAATTTTCACGTATTTTTTTAAAGAGTAATGATAGGGAGAGTGAATTTGAGAGAGTGAATGACATGGCAGTTATTGTATACACGTCCGATCGCCGATCGGACACCACCGGCGACCTCTGATCACCGTCCCGAATCAAACTATGTCCTAAGAAGATTGGTGAACTCATCGGGAATCGCCGCAATTATGATCTCGTCGCATTCACAGTCAATCCGGCGAGATCTCAATTAACGACGACCCTGCCGGGTTCACCATCTTCTTAGGACATAGTTTGATTCGGGACGGCAATCAGAGGTTATCGGTGGTGTCCGATCGGCGATCGAACATGTACACATTAGCTACACATCATTCACTCTCCCATTCACTCTCCCAAATTCACACTCCCAATCATTACTCTTTTTGAAATCATGTTTTCAGAAACTTTAACTGCTAAAAAGTTAGCCCTATTTATGCTTTTATATTGTTAACATAATTGAACCCTTAGACTAATATATACAGGTTTGCTAAAATCAAAGCCGAATAAAATAATTTTAAGAAGAAGCAATAAAATATCAAATCACGACTAAATGGAAGGGCATCAATAAATATTTGTAAATAAAACATAATTGAATACCGAATTGAATTATAACATTAACAAAGATAATATCCTTCAAATAATAATGGTACAACAAAATCAATTAAAGACGGATGGAAACAAAACTTTAATATAGCAGCAAAAGAATTAGGATATTCATAGTCATGGAAATTCTCAAAGAGCTCTTTCACTATAAAAAAAAACTCTTAACAACTCTTTCACTCCTATATTTTTCATTATAAATAATTCTCAATTTTTTATATTTTACATCATATATAATTAATTTTTTTTAAAAAAATTAAATCAATAAATTACTAACATGGAATAACATTACTAATAAAAAATACATAAATATTATAATACATCAAATAAAAAATAGAACATAAGATAATTAAATATATCATAATTAATAAATTATTTTTTTCGCAATTAACATGGTTCAAAGGCTAATTTTGAAGGTTCAATAATGTTTTTTAAAAATATTTTATTGTTTTTATTTTTTAAGAAAAACTAAAAGAATAAAGAAGCGGCTTCACGGAGTTTCCTCCCCTTTGCCACATAGAACAGCTCCCACTACTGATGCTCTATGGGGCAACTGTTGCTTTTTTATTTGAGGCAGGAATTTGTAGAAAATTCAAGAAATTTAGATTGTACAAGATGAAGCACCAATCTTCAAAGTTCACATTTGTATTTATAAAATATGTTACAAGAGAATATTACAAGAGTATAAATTTTCTCTCTAGAAGGGGAGATTGTTTCTCTTATTTGAGAATCAGAAACTTGCGAAGAAGACGAAGCTTTGTAAGCTTTCTTTATGAAATAGAAAATAGAATTTCTTTATACTTCGAATGAGAGATGCAATCCCATTTTATAGGAGATAGGATGATTATTTAGGCTAACCAAATAATAATATAGATTTATAACTAGATAAAAGTTGATTTCTAACTGTATTATCTTCCTTATCTTCAACACTCTCCCTCAAGTTTGGTGAATAGATATCCATGGAGCCCAACTTGATGAGAATGTTCTCCATATGGTTAACTGTAGTTCCCTTTGTGAAGATGCCACCAAGCTGCTCATGACTTCATATATATAAGGAGTGATTAGAGTTTTGTCTTCTATCTTTTGACGTACAAAATGACAATCTACTTTGATGTGTTTAGTTCGCTCATGAAAGACCAGATTTGAAGTAACGTGGATGGCTATTTGGTTGTCATAATATTGTTTAATAGGAGTTGTGACAATAAATTCCAGCTCTTCAACTAAAGCCTTCAACTAGAATATTTCACTAGTTACAGTTGTCATAGCCCTATATTTTGCCTCTGTGCTTGATCTGGACACAACTGATTATTTTTTGCTTTTCCGACATACTAGATTTCCTCTGACGAACATGCAACATCCTGTAGTCGATTTTCGGTCTTAAGTGTTGTCAGGTCAGTCTGCATCACAATAGCTTACAATCTCTTGGCTTTTGTTGTTCTTCATGCATATTCCTCTTCTTGGAGATCGTTTGAGATATCTAAGGATCTTTTCAGTGGCCTTCCAGTGGCTCATCTTAGGTGTGTGCATATGTTGGCTGATTTGGTCTACTGCATATGCAATATTGATATCGGGTCTGGTAATAGTAAGGTAGATAAGTTTGCCAACCAACTCTGGTACATCTGTATGTCAACGAAAGGCTCATCCTTATCCTTTCCTTCATTATACGTAGAGAATTAACTGTTAGCTGACTTTGCTCCTAGTTTACCCGTATCCTTTAAAAGGTCAAAAGTATATATTCTTTGGGATAGAACTAGCCCCTTAGGAGAATAGGCTAATTCTATACCTAGAAAATACTTTAGTTTTCCTAAATCTTTAATTTCAAATTTAGACATTAAGAAATTTCTAGTTTAATTAAACCAATTCATGCTGCTTCCAGTAATAATTATATCATCTACATATATACGTACTATAGTGGTTTCCTTATCATTAGTTTTAACAAAAAGAGAAGACTCACTATTATATTTTTTAAAATCGAGACTAATAAGTGCAGAACTTAATTTTGCAAACCAAGCTCGAGGATATTGTTTAAGCTCATAGATAGCCTTTCTTAGTCGACAAACCTTTCCTTCTTCTCTTGAATGGATCCTTTGAGGTAATTGCATATATGCTTCTTCTTCCAACTCCCCCTAAAGAAAAGCGTTTTTGACATTCATTTGATATATTGACCATCTATTGTTGGTGACCAATGATAAAAGGATCCTTATTGTGTTCATTTTAGCCATAGGAGCAAATGTTTCTATATAATCAACACCATAAGTTTGAGTGTATCTTTTGGCCACTAGTCTAGCTTTAAAGTGATCTATTGAACCGTTGCTCTTGTGTTTGACTTTGTAGATCCCTTTACACCCTACTGCCTTTTTACCCTCGAGTAAGATTGTAATTTCCCATGTTCTATTTTTTATAAGAGCATCTAGTTCTTCTTGCATTGTCTTTTTCTATTCTAGATTTTCATTTACTTCATTAAATTTTTTGGGTTCCTATACATGATCAATGCCACTCAAGAATACTTGATGACTTAGGGAAGTATTATTAGTAGTATAATAATCAACAATTGGATGAGATATAGATTTAAGGTTGTAATATTCTACCCATTTAGATGAAGGGAACCTTTGCCTTATAGATCTTCTAAGAGAAGGTAGAAATGAACCAGAAGTTTCATTTTATGGTGGAGTTGAGAAAATTTGAGATTGATCTCCACATGCTCAATTCTTGTTTTAATCTCTGAGGAGTTAGGTTCATAATCTTCTCTTTGTTCAAGAGTGACGTGTCCTCCTTCCTCAAAGTTCATAAGATTGTCCTCGTCGGTTGATTGTAGAGGAAGAATAGTTGGCTCTTCTGGAGTATATAGGAATATTTGTAAATCCATTTTTTCTTTGTTCTTATTCCTTTTCTTGACCTACAAAGTAAAACTCATTTTCTACAAATATCACATCCTTCGATATATATACTTTATTAGTAATAGGATCAAGACATATATATCCTTTTTGAAATGAGTCATACCCTATAAAAACACAACATTTACTCTTTTTATTAAGTTTGTCCCTAAGTTGTTCAGGTACATGCACATAACAAACACAACCAAATACTTTAAGTGTGAGATGTTTGGTTTATTGTTAGTGAGTAGTTCCAATGACGATTTTCCTTTGAGTACTCTGGAGGGTAAATGATGTTGGAGTTGCGAGGTTGCAAATATAGTCCCATTGGTATGAGACCTTTTGGGGAGATCCCAAAAGTAAAACCATGAGGGCTTAGGTCCAAAGTGGACAATATCATACCATTGTAGAGATATATAAATCTCTTCGGTCCTAACAATTGGTATCAAAGCCCGCGCTGCTAGAAGGTCTAATCACCGACTATGCACAAGAGCAATGGTCTAATTGAACCATATGGGTTAAACCTTAAACAAAGGATGTATGGACTCCCGTGTCTTTATCAAGCGGACTAGACATCAGGCAAAGAAGTCATAGTTGCGGCTAAGCAATGAAGTCCTAGTAGGTCGGGTAGACCGAGGAACAAAAAGTCCTAGTAGGTCGAGAATCATATATCAAACGAAAAGGTTTTCTGCTTAAGGGGGCATGTGGTCCTTTGTTTGAGGGAGGAGAGATTGTTGGGACTGCAAGGTTGCAAACATAGTCACATATTAAAAACACATGAGAAAGATCATGGACTTATAAGAGAAAGATATCTCCATTGGTATAGGACCTTTTGGGGAGAGTTCAAGAGCAAAACCATGAGGGCTTAGGCCCAAAGTAGACAATATCATACAATTGTAAAAATATCTAAATTCCTTTGGTCCTAACAAATGATCGATAAGATGAGCAACTGTCCTAACTGTTAGGACCGTGACCGTCAAGCTAGAGGGGGGGGGGGGCGGGGGGTGAATAGCTTTTTTCGATTTCTACCTACGATGTTAGCGTGCGCAAGCGGAAATACTAAATATAAGAACAAACAACCGCTAACATGTTACCGTTTACATAGTTCGGAGATGACGCTCCTACTTCACGGCTGTCCGTAAGGTGGATGATCCCTTGATCCTTTGGTGGATCACTCCCCAAATGTCCTTCGGCTAGCTCGAGTAGCTCCTTGTGGGTGGAGAAATCTCGCCACAATCCCGGACACACTTCTTGAGCACAAAGACTACTAATGAACTTTAACCAAGCTCATTTCGTCAAGAGCTCTCAGCCAAAATCGAGCTCCTTTAAATAGTGCTCAAGGCTGAAACCCTCGCTACCAGTTGACTGCCCCAAGGCTAGTCGACTGATCCCACTCAAATTCGACCGTTGCAAGCCCAACGTTAGAATTCCCAGCCACTGCCAGTCGACTGCCCCCATATGGGGGGCAGTCGACTAATATTTCTGTGGTGTTTATCAGTCGACTGCCCCACCTAGGATTTCCTTCCCGAGTACAATTCTCTCAGCACTCGACCCCTAGGATTTTCCGAGTACATTCCCTCAGCACTCATACCCTCACGATTCAATTGACTCTTCACTGGCAGCCTCGATCTGTTGCCTTCACGCCCTCTTCGTCTTAGGCTCCCGTCCCTCAAATGCGCACATAATCCCTCGGCTTGCCTCCATGTCATCCTTCACGCATGCCTCGAAGTCCGCATCCTTCGGCTCATCATCCCTGCTATAGCCATGGTCCCTCGGGTGTACACAAGCCCACGGCTTGCCTCCATGCCACCCTTCACCGTACCCGAAGCCGTCCAACTGAGTCCATGTGTATCCTGCAAAACCTGCACACTCAAATACACATATCAAAATACAAGGGTAAACCTAACTTAAACTCTTTGCCCAAACATCAAAACACATGGTCACTTCGGACCGTAGATTGCCCCAACACTAACTTCATCGCTCCAATAACTTTTTTAGATATTTGTATGAAATAGTATGGTTCTAGTTATTCCAATAAGTGTCGATTCTTTCTTTCTGCTACACCATTTTGTTGAGAGGTGTAGAGACATAATTTTTGATGAATAATCCCCCTTTCTTCTAGATAATTTTTAAATTCATAACTCATATATTCTCCTCTATTATCAGTTCTGAGTATTTTGATATTAGCATTATATTGCTTAGAAGTATATTGAAACAAATTTGCCTCAAATGCTTGTCCCTTAAATGTAAGTGTGTTTGTCCAAGTGTATCTAATTACATGATCAATAAAAGATATGAAATATTTTAAACATTTTCTAAATACAACGAGGAAAGTCCATATATCAGAATGAACAAGAACAAAAGCCTTTTTCTATGTTGTTTCAGAAATAGGATAATACATTCAAGTCTCTCTTCCAAAAATTCAAGCCTCACTGGATCTTTCTTCACAATTTTTAGATGGGAACAATTTTTGTAAGGTTTGTTTATGTGAGTGACCTAATCTGGTATGCCATAAAGAGTAACTATCTCTTCGACATGTTGTGAGCGCATGACTATGTTGGTCCAAAAAAAAATAAAGGTTATTTCTTCTGAATCCACTATCAATCACCTTGTTCGTTTTGAGATCCTGAAAGGTAACAAAGTTATGAATAAAAAACAACCTTACAATTATGATCTTTAGTGATTCTGCTAATGGATAGTAGATCAGAAGTGAACTGAAGAACATATAAAGCATTGGTACTTTTTTCAAAAAAATTCTACCTCTCCTAGTTCTTTAATTTTTAAATTATGTTTGTTAGCTACTTTTACCGTCATATGGTTAACTAGTGGTTTGAGATTACTAATTTTATTTTTATCCATGACCATATGATAATCACAATCCGAATCAATTAGCCAATTTTGAGAACTAAAAAATTTAGAAGAGTACAAGCAATTATCTTGATTATTTATGGATGTTTTTACTTGTTCAAGCAGCTTTGAGATGTCATTGATAGCGATTTCCAAAGTTGCAATCTTGGCCAAGTTGTGAGACGATCAACTTTTTTTCTTTAAGTGATTGGGTCTTAGGCATGGATGAAGCTGTCGACATTTTTCCTTTGTGTGATTCAGCTTCTTACAGTATCCACACACACATTAGGATTTTTGAACTTTATTCGCTTTTCGTTCTTCTAGGTCTATAGTGAAGTCATGATCCTTTGATTGTGAGGCTTCAAATCTCATGCTTGCTGTAGCTTTCCGAATCATAGCCTTGACCTCTTGATAGGGAAGAAAACTTTTCATCCTCCAAATCTCTTAACGTAGAGGAGCATATGATTCTTCTAACGACATAAGAAGGCCAAATATCATATCTTCCTCTCTTTGCTGTTGTAAAACTTTGAAGTTAGTTGTGATCGACCTCAGTATTATATTTATTCCATAGATCTTCATAGTCATCAAAAAGCTGGAAAAGAATCTTTTCCTCCTTTTTGATATCTACAATTTTTCTTTTGATCTCGAAGATCCTTCTAGATTTGATTCTTGTCCATACAGATTACTCATTTGCTCCTAGAGGACCTTCGACGTTGGGCACAAATGACTATTGTTCTATGGATTTTATCCATAGAATTTGACAGAAGGATAAATTCATCATTGTCCTTCTCTTTCCAAGCTTCAGAAGAAAGGTCTGACTCAGCAGGAGGATCATTTGTTATATACTTCAAAAGCTTCCTTGAGTTTAAGGATCTCTTAATATGAGTGGCCCAAGAAAAATAATTAGATGAATTAAGAATGATAGATGAAAAGAAATGAGGTTGTGCTGAACTTGCTTGTAAATCTGTTATATTTATAGAATAGGAACGTATAAAGGCTTATCAAGGTTGATTGAACTAGTGCCCAAAATAAGCTCAAAACATCTTATCGGAACCAACCAACTTACTCTGATACAATGTAGAAAATTCAAGAAATTCAGATTGTATGAGATGCAGGCCCGACTTAAGGCACAGGCCGACCCCAACAAATCTAGGGCCCACCGCCCATTATTAGTATATATATAATATTAAATTTAATTATTTTTTTATCTGCATGCAGCCATGCAGCCCTGCGTGGTTGCAATTGCCAAAAATCACGCGCCATGCAGCCATGCGTGATTGCAATTGCCAAAAATCACGCGTTTGCCACCCAAAAATCACACGTTTACTTCACCCAAAAATCACGCGTGATTAAATGTGATTTCTTGGAAAATTCATTGAAATATTGAATCATTGCCGAAACGCGCATACATGCCAATTGCCAAACCAATTGCCAATTGCCAATTGCCAACGCATAATGAACCAATAATGCCAATTGCCAAACCAATTGCCAAATCATGCCAACGCACCAATAATTAACTTCATATTAATTATAATTATTTTATTATCATAAAAATTTTATTTAGGACTATAAAATGTCAAGGTAGATCACTTTTTTCATTCTATTTTTCTTGGCATCACTTTTTTCTTGGCATTATTGGTTCATTAGCTCAATTTTCTCAAGTAATTTTTTAAGAAGACATCCTTCTTCTCAAGGCTCAAACCTCCCTCGCTTGGTATTCGGTAATAATTTTTCACTCTTTTCTTCTTCCAATCTTGAATTTTCTTCGAATTTTTTTTTTATTATTCTGCATAATGAATAATGAATAATGAATAATGAATAATGAATTTTCTTCCAATCTTGAATTTTTTATTTTTTAAAAAATTATTATAGATTACAAAATAATTTAGCCTAGGGCCTCATGGAAACTTGAGACGACCCTGATGAGATGAAACACCGATCTTAAAAATTCACTCTTGTATACATAAGATATGTTACAAGAGAGTATTACAAGGAGTAATAAAACTTCTCTCACAAGAAGGGAAGATTATCCCTCTTGTTTGAGAATCAGAAACTTGGAGAAGAAGACGAAGCTTCGTAAGCTTTCTTTAGGAATAGAAAATAGAATTTCTTCGAACTTCCAATGAGAGATGCGATCTCATTTTATAGGAGATGGGATGATTAATCAGCATTGTCAACTAGTCAATTATTAGTTGTATTGTAGTTAAAATAATGGTAGGTATATCAAACAATTAATGATTGATGTGATAGCTAATTAATAATTAATAAATTAGTTAAAAGAGATTGATTTTACAACCAAACAATGACGGGTTGACTAGCCAAATAATAATATAGATTTTTAGTTGGATAAAAATTGACTTGCAATGTATTATCTTCCTTCTTTTCAACAGAACGATCTTCAAAGGTTACAACACAAATTTTTTAAAAATGAACATTTTCATTGACAGTGTGCGTGTGAGAGAGTGAGAGAACAATTAAGAGGAAGAGATTAAGATTTGAAACGGCTGGTGTTATGTTTGTCAAACTTTACATCTTCTGAAGAAGATTCTTCATTATTAATTGACTTTTTCCAAAGTCTTTGCCAATTTACTCTGTTTATTTGGAGGAACTTTAACTTGCAACATCAAGTTTCTCATTTGCAGATAGAACAATTTTACATCAAGTTCCTTATTTTTAGAGAGAACGACTATAAAGCTGGCGGAGCAACGCCAAGGGTGCGGGGGCAGGGGCAAAAGGAAGGCGAGGCCTTGGCCGGGGAGGGCGGTGAGGACGATGGCGACAAAGAAGAGGAAGGAGACAAAGACGAAACGTTCGGCCCCAGCGCCCTCGCCAGTCCGTTTCAGGACCAACACGGAGGAGGTAAATCACGGTTATCACTGGTGTGGTTAGACGCCTGGGGTCGAGGAAATTAATGCTAACAGACCAGGATTTTATCCCCGTGCACAACTGGTGACCCTCGAACCTATGATCTCGACCAGATCGGTCAGACGTCTTACCATCCGATCCAGCCCGTGGGACGGAGGGCATGAGATAGAGAGAGAGAGAGAGAGAGGAGAGGAGAGAGGAGAGAGAGAGAGAGAATCGTTGTGGCTGAGGGAGAGGAGGAACAAGCGGTGGCATTGGTGGTGGTGGGAGTGGTATGTGAAGGGTTCGAGAGTGGCCTCAGCGAAGAGGCGGAGGTCTTCATCGTTGAAGCCATTGAAGAGGAGGTCGATGGAGAAGGAGAGAGAGGGCAGATGAAATCGAGAAGGATAATTTTGAGAAAAATTTGTTATTTACTTTGGAATAATGAAAACTTTACGGTTTTAGGATATTCCAATTCCAGATTATAACCACCATTTATCATTAATAACTATGAGTCAAACTCATCCTGATGGTAAATAATTAATCTCCATTATGATTCCTCAAGTAGTTATAATTATGATGAATACAGACAATTAAATACGTTATACCGTCTCTTCTCTAATTTGAGTGTAGCTTTTTGAAGTGGTACGATGAATAAGCACTTGCTTGGCCTTATAGTAATGGTCAATGGATATGATGAACATGAAATTCATGTGTTGACAGTCAGCGGACTAGACAAAGTAAGGGAGAGTTTGATTTGTTTTATTTTTTTTTTATTTTTCAAAAATCATATTTTTTTATTTTCTGAAGAATGACTTATTTCATTCTCTATTTTTCAGAAAACACTATATCTTTTTCTAAAAAACAAGTCTGGAAAATACAAATCAAACATATTTTTTGAAAAATCATATTTTCTGTGAAAAATAAAAATAAAAAATAAACTTACCAAACTCAACCTAAAGCTCTTAGAACTTGTGACCACAATGATCATGAAGATCATGTATTTGAGAGATGAAGACCTAGATTGACTAGAGTGTGAAGCTCGAAGAAATGAACCACTAGAGCTTAAGGAGGAGTTTAATAGACTCAAGAGCTAGAGACTTGAATAAATGTATTTTTTGGATTAAATTGTTGCATTGGATCTCTAAACAAATTTGGTAGACTCAAACACTGGGGTAAAACCCATTTTGATCACTCTTTTTTTCATTTATCCCAAAATATTTTTTTTTCTTTTCGAGCTATCAAAATAACTCCTCATGCTTCAAAATATTTCTCGAATTCATCCTCATATTAGATTTCTGTTAAAAACAAACGAAAATAAAATCTATCACCCATTCATAAGCCCATTGTTATCTCTCTTGTTTGCCAGTTATCCAAAATAGTACTTCCTCTTTATAGGTTACCAAAATTGTCTCTTTTCAAAATATTTCCTAAATTCATCTTTCCTATTAAATTTCCGTTAAAACAAACGAAAATAAACCTTTATCACCCATTCATATATCTTATTAATTTATTTCTTTATATTTTCTTTAAATTAGAATCTTCTTTCTTTCGACTAAATTAATTTTGAATCATCAATACATATTTATCAATTATAAAGCCACAAGAAAAAAAAAGTTACAAGTAAAAAATGTAAATGCGTTTATGTATGCGAGTAGGCTAGGTAGGGATTAAATAACTTCCATTCATATTATATCATGCATCATTATAAGAATATCTCGTTATCTGAAAATGAATTAACGGGAGATATGAATGAGTGATGAGCTTTATTTTCGTTTGTTTTTAACGAAAATTTAATAGGAAAGATGATTTCGAGAAATATTTTAAAATATGAGGGACCATTTTGGCAGTCTAAAAAAGAGGAGAGATTATTTTTGGATAAATGACAAATAAAAGAGACAAAAATGAATTTATGAATAAGTGATAGACTTTATCTCTATTTATTTTTAATAGAAATCTAACAGGATGATAAATTTGATAATATTTTGAAATATAAGAGATCATTTTGACCGTCCGAAAAGAGGAGAGACTATTTTAAAATAAATGAAAAAAAAAGATCAAAATGAGTTTTACCCCCTCAAACACTAGAGCTCAGATTGTCTTGTTGCTGGGGAGGCGTTTGCTATTAATTTACGATTGTCTTTTTGGTCTCCGATTCCATTCAAATTGAAACCTCTTCCTCCTTACATTTTCGATGCTTGTCATTAGTCACGACGCCAGGAAAATATGCAAAGTGCAGTTCTGTGGTCGAATTGAACTAGCTCAACCGTCCACGCTTCTGCATTTACCGACACAAACGAAATCAACCGGTGATGAACGATTCACGCATCCAATCCGAAGAGTCGAGATAAGATTGTGACGCGGGCCTGTCTATTCGGTGAGTCGGTAAACGTCGCCCGGGTCCGGTTCGCCTGCGTGCCGTGTCGACCGCGGCCGACTGTCATTTTATTCGCGTCGAGTGTCGACGCACGCTTCGTGGCTTCCTGACCTCGCCTCGTCTCCTCCGCCCTCCGATCGCCGAAATGGATCTGGGGGCTCGTCCGTGGCGCCGGCGGCGCCTCCTCGCCGTCGCCGTCGTCTTCCTCTATCTCTTCGCCTCCTCCCACTGCATCGACGCCGATAGGATGGTCGGGTGGAGGAGGAAGAGGCCCAAGCACGAGATCAAGGGGCCCATCAAGACTGTCGTGGTGCTCGTAATGGAGAATCGGTCGTTCGATCACATGCTCGGCTGGCTCCGCTCCAAGGGCGGCCGACCAGACATCGACGGCCTCACCGGCCGAGAGTTCAACCGCCTCAACGCCTCCGACCCTTCATCTCCTGAGGTATTTGTCTCCGACGGCGCCACCTTCGTCGACACTGACCCGGGACACTCCTTTCAGGCGATTCGGGAGCAGATCTTTGGGTCCGAGGATACCTCTGCGTCGCCGGCCCCCATGAACGGCTTCGCCCAGCAGGCTGAGAGCATGGGCGAGGGCATTTCCGGTACCATCATGCGCGGTTTCTCCCCCGAGGACGTTCCTGTCTTCTCCGCCCTCGCGGAGGACTTCGCTGTGTTCGATAAGTGGTTCGCCTCCGTCCCGGCCTCCACCCAGCCCAATCGCTTCTATGTTCACTCGGCGACATCTCACGGTGCCACCAGCAACGTGCGCCGGGATCTCATCCATGGCTTTCCCCAGAAGACCATCTTCGATTCCCTCGACGAGGAAGGGCTCAGCTTCGGCATATACTACCAGAACATACCTGCTGTACTTTTCTACAAGAGCCTTCGCAAGCTCAGCCACCTTACCAAATTCCACAGCTACAAACTCGCCTTCAAGCAGCACGCCAAGCTGGGCCGCCTGCCCAATTACGTAGTCATCGAGCAGCACTACTTCGACGTTAAGCTATCCCCAGCTAACGACGACCATCCCTGCCACGATGTCGCCAGGGGACAGAGGCTTGTGAAGGAAATATATGAGACCCTTCGAGCGAGCCCGCAGTGGAATGAGACAGCCCTGCTCATCACCTACGATGAACATGGTGGGTTTTACGACCATGTGCCTACTCCCGTCACAGGGGTGCCCAATCCGGATGGCATCATTGGCCCTGATCCTTTCTACTTCAAGTTCGATAGATTGGGGGTCAGGGTTCCCACCCTCCTCATCTCCCCTTGGATCGAAAAACAAACTGGTAAGTGATCTCTTTTCTGGATTTTCCCTTCTTTCCAAATTGATTGAAATAAATCTGATAACTATTGACTGGAAGGTGGAGATCCAAGGCATTGACATAGTTAAACTCAGAATGTTAAGAGGGGCATAACACATCTAGGGTCATATGACTGTCACAAAGATGAGGTGAAATCTAACGGCTATCCACAAGGCAGGTAATAGAGTTCCGAAGGTGACTCTTGGTAGGAAGATCCACATGACAAAAAAGATGCAGAAACTCTTGTCTCACCTTGAGACATCCTTGGGGTAGTTGATATAGTTAGCATGTGCAGAGAGCTCAGGGGGTAGTGGTATAATGCATATCAACACCTAATAGTTAAAAGGCAAATTTGTCAGTTGCTAGGTGACTAGAGAGATTCGGGGGATCTTCCTCTATTATTGAGTGACATCATCAAGTGAGTTTAGTATGTGGATCCAACAACTTCCATGTGCAGAGGAGACGCATGCCGTGGGAGAGCAAGTCCACACTGGAGTGTCACTTTGAGGTATCACATTAGTAGGATAGCATCTCATCGGTGGGAGATTGTTATATGTTAGCTTGTTTAGCATTATTTTTCACTGATTCTTACATGGTTATTATATGGTGGTTCGTAGAATTTTGGTGGTTGTGAACTTTTTCACTAGTGAAGCATTTTGGAGGCTAGGGAACATTGTATGGTGTGTTTGGAAGTTGTGAGATGCCAGATTGTCTATGAAAAGGAAGGTGTTTTTTTAGTTAAGGAGAGCTTTGATATTCGGGGAGGACTAGTTCTCCAGTAGTGTTAAGGGTGGCGTTTAAGGATGATTGAGTGAGATTTTCTGAACTGTGGCATAGTTTGTTTGAATTTTCTTTGTACTTTTGCTTTTTATATTATATAGATTAGCTTCTCTGCGGATTAGGCTTTCTCGGACTACATTAAGTTGTTCTCATCTTTGTTTAGTTATGCTATGCTACTGAAGGCGATGAACATTTTATCATGTGACCTTATAGTGGATGAGATTTTGTATTTTAGAAGTGCTGAATTTGGATCTGCATGTGTGTAGTTTGAGACAAAGGAGTCTAGCAAGTGGTATTGGAGTGATTTTTAACTTTATTATGTGGTATCATAGGTATTTTTGATCCTAGCAAGTATGACACGTGACATTTGGTAGAAATATTGTTTGATTTGCTAGTACTCTTGATTTTGACTTCCCAACATATCATATATTTCTTATAGATGCCTTCATTAATGTATTATTAATGCCATTTAGATATCCAATAGATAAGGAATAGAGATGTTTCTTTTTGTTTCTTTGGGATAATGAACGTCATTTGAAAAACTTTTTTTAATACTGTTTGATACTTGGGAATGATAATTTTGAAATAGCCCAATGTGTATGGCAGTTCTACAAGGAACCACAAAAGTAAAACATGTAGCGTTTGAAGCAGACTCATTTCTTTTTATTTAGAGTGGTAATACTCATGTTGTATGTCATTATAATAATTCGGGGGTGGTAAATATTCTTTTTTCATAAAAAGTATATTAAGGAAATGATTGAAATAAAAAGTCTGAATTCTCCCACTCTATCATGCACAATTCCTAAATTTCATGAATCTGATATGAACATGTAACCGATTGAAGGAAATACCATCCACCCCTTCTCTTGCTTTATATAGGTTCCTTGAGTTTTATAATATTTCAATGTAGGATTTTTTTAAGGGCTTTGCTATTGCGTCATAAAATTAAAATTATGTAGTTTGTAATGAAAAGCAAGGGTTAGTTTATCTTTACAAAGGTGAGACAAATCAAGTATTAAAAGAGAAAAAAAAATCTTTTATCTTTTCCCTTCTTTCCCAAAGAGTGCGAGCTTTAGACCTAGGCTAAGTTTCCTAAATGTTCATATCAAAACTGAAACCAGCAAGTTTCCAAACTCAACGAACTGACTGATTTGAGTTGGATAACTGAAGAATAAAAAAAAATGACTTTTCCATAGTAAAGATTCATCAAATGGTCCACCTTTATGGTGGATGAATTGAATATTTTTTTATATATATTTGATTTGGAGTTGTTTTTAGATTTCCAGTCTCGGAAGTTCACCCTAATTGCTAATCGTTCCTTCTTTGTGCCGACATATAAGGGAAAGAAAAAAATAGATAGGATGCTTCTATTGTTTACTTGGACACAAATGAGAGGAGGGAAGAAAATAGAGAATGAATATTACAATTTTATAAGTTAGATAAGTTCAATAAATAGAGTGGGGTGGAGCAAAGTAAAGAAAACATTAGTCAATGAAATAAAGGACAATTTAATTGATTCTGCTATTACTAGTGACAAGTTCAGTAGAGAGATAAGATTTATATAGCCAGCTCCAAATAGATGGAACAAACACGGCTTGATGATGCATGACGACGATGATGACCAATTCTTATTTCCATCCAATTTGAGGGAGATTAAAGGAGAGAAGGAATCGTTTATTTCTTGTTTTCCTGTGTGTGAGAGTGGTGGCTAATAAGTTGATTTCTATTCATCTGCATTATCTCTCAATAACAATTTTTGGTTTTCTTTTATCATCTTTTTCGTTGAGCTAAAAAAGGTGAGAAAATTAAGTGAATGCCTTTTCCTCCTAATTCTTTCTCTAGAAGTAAACAAAACAGATGAATTCTTCCTCATGTGGTGGGGATGCAACAAGATTTCCTTTCATTTTGCAACGATAGTGTAAAGGATGAGTAATTTTTTTGAGTGAAGTGATTAGAATATTTTTGTGTCTGCTACTTGTCTTTCTAATCCCCACATTTTTATTTTACAGGTTTTCACCTTTATCATGTTTCACAAGAGTATAAGAACATTTTGTTCCATTTTCTTTGTTTGATTTAATTTAGTTATTTTGTGCTTATCCTGTAAATATCCATGATGCTAACGGTCACGAGAAGTACACCTGTTTATAAATTATCCCCAGTCTATTTGTGTTGCATGTAGTGTCTTTACAAAGTATTCAATTTTTTTACCATGCAGTGATCCACGAACCTAAAGGGCCTTACCCAGATTCACAGTTTGAGCATTCTTCCATCCCCGCAACTGTAAAGAAATTATTCAATTTGAACTCCAATTACCTCACAAAGAGGGATGCTTGGGCGGGGAGTTTTGAGAGCTACTTCAATCTCCGGAACACGCCACGAACTGATTGTCCAGGTATCCATCTCCTTGTATGTTTAAAAATTACAAGCCTACAATTGTGTGAGAAGTTAACGTGATATTTATTAATTTTTAAACTATGATACTCTTGGATCAGATCATTTGTCAAAAATAATGCTATTTCTAATCAAAAAATAATGCTATTTTTAATTATAGAATGTCTTATTCTGCTTGTGGCGTCATCACTAGCAGATTAATGTATTCTTTTTATCAGTTAGAATTAGAATAATAATATTACTATATTAGTGCTAACTATTAAATAAATTTAGTTAGAGTTGCTCAATGAATACCAGGGAAGCCCAGCTAAAAAAGCTTCATCTCATTCCTAAAACTAAATGCATTGGATTTATTATCGTGTTTCGGAATTCGGCTAATCTGCAGTTGTTTTTTTTAGAGAAACTCCCTGAAGTAGATCTACTTAGGCCATTTGGAGCTAGGGAGGATAAAGTTCTCTCGGAATTCCAGATGGAGTTGATCCAACTTGCTTCTCAGCTCAATGGAGACCATGTGCTCAATACCTATCCGGACATTGGCAAGGGCATGACTGTTGGCGAAGCGAACAAGTATGCAGAGGATGCAGTCGCAAGGTTTCTCGAAGCCGGCAGGGCTGCGCTGAGTGCTGGAGCAAACGAATCGGCCATTGTTATGATGAGGCCTGCTTTGACTAGCAGGACCAGTGGGTGGCCGTCTGATGAGGCTGTCCAAATCTTCTAATCCTTACACGATACGCAAATGTCGTTAGTTCTTTTGTATATTTTGGTAGTTTTTCCTACTGGAGTTGATAATTGCTAAGAAGTTCGCTTTCTAATGCTAAATGGGATGGGTCTGGGCCATACCCTGTTTATACATAACATGGCTTGTTATATATATAGGTGATTTCATGTACATGTTCTTCCAAACTTGTGACGACGTCTGACTTGGATGATTTTATTCAAGATTTTTATCGTCAGACATTTGTATATAAGATGTTAAAGGTTACTACTATTTTCCTATAGGAAAATTTGGTTTGTCTTGTTTTTTTCCTTCTCGTAAACTGTTGGACCTCTTCCATGTTGGAGAAAATTATTGTTGCTCTAGCGAGAGCCAGGGCCGACATCAAGATTATTGTTGCTCCCTTTGTACCAGTGATGGTGATCTTCTATGCCAATCTAAGGTCAACCCTCACCCTCCCCCAGCGGAGAAATAACAATTTTTGATTCCGTGACCCGCACGCAATTTGAAAGGGAGGTAAATTACGAGGAATTTTATCCAACACGGTGACTCTTTGCATGGGATCAAGTGATCGGCGAGGCATTTCATACACGTTGGGAATCGATACCATGATCTATTACGGCAATATCACATACTCTGCGAGCGGATGGAGATGGTTTTTGACCAAACTTGGATCATATAAATGAAGAAAGGTCTTCCTCCTGAGCTGAAGCAACAACTCTTACATTTGTTTAGTTTTGAACAAATGTACATGAGCTAGCTGAATCATCATAGAATTTAAAAACACATGATGATCAATCAATCCACAAAATTGCTGATATGGTTCTTTTACCCAAATGATATGATCATTAATATCGTCAAGAAGGTTATTTTATCTTGATGATCTATATCAATTGAAAAACACCTAAACAATCCATTTGAAACTCAAAAAAAATCTCGAGTGTATGTTTCCTTTCGACTGAAACGATTTTAAAATGTCAATAACAAAAGAAAAATAACTAAGTCTTGATCGTCAGAATAATTATTAAAAAGGAGAGATTTTTGCATGCAGTTTATGCTACGTGGAGACAGAAGCTGCGTGATTTCGGAGAAGCTGCCAAGAACAAAGGAAAGATGATTCGTTCGTTCTGTATGCCTGATTCATTTCAGAATTAATATGGAAAACATAAATTATGAAAATTATTAATTCGGATGTTGTAATTAATTCAGGGAGAGAGTTGACATACTATTAGATTTTGACCTCTAAAGTTTAAGACGGCAACACCCCACCCCACGAACAAAAGAACTCTGATCATCTATCTGGTGCAGCTGAATTTGGTCATCGACGTCCAAATTAATAATGATTGTTCTAGCCCTGATTAACGGTGCAATTACAGAAACTTTTAGTTTTTTCAGACGTATAAAGATTGAGTCTCAACTAAGTAAATTAACAGATGTATTTTTTATAATCGACGATTAACCACCTGCCATGAGCTTCCAGATTTATCTTATGGACGATTGTTCCTAGCCTATTTTGGTTTCAAATCAAGTCCCAGTGGAAATAACATTTAATTTTTATTTTTTTTTTCAAGGAGGAAGGAAGAATCTGATCAAAAGCCTTGCGAGAAAGAAAATCATTCAGTTCAGTTTCCTGGTGCCGTCTCAGCTATATATCAGACCCAATTCTCATAGCGTTTACAATCTTGAGATCGAGTTCAGATGAGGAATTCAACAAAGTACAGGAAATCCCAATCATGCCCCTCCGCGGGCCGCCGCCTCGGTCGCTCTCGCCGCCGAGAACGCCTCCGCCAGCGCCCTCATGGCCTTCACTTGCATCTCCAGCGCCGCCACGTAGTCGGCGGCCTCCTTCAGAACACTCTGCTCCGACAGTCTCCGGCACCCGGGAACCAGCCTCCGGAGCACCCGCATCCGATCCGGCCTCACTCTCTGCGCCGCCGGCGGCCGCGTCCGCGCGCGGCCGATCTTGCCCGTGACGCGGAGGAGCTTGCGGCGGGAGCGACAGCGACCAAGGAGGAGGGCCCGGCTCCATCGGGACTGCCCGCGCGCGGTGAGCGCGAGGGCGGTGTCCGCAGAGGCCTTGACGGCCATCGGCCCGCCGCCGGCGGTGGCGCGAAGCACGTCGAGGAGCCGGCGACCGTAGGCTTGTTGCTGCCCCGCCGTGCCCCACTTGGTAAACGACTGGGATTTTCCGCCGGACGACTCCGTTTTATTCCGAGACGCCGGCGAAGAAGAAGAAGAAGAAGAAGTTATCATGCTGCAGGGAGAAGGCAGAGAAGAGAAAGAAGAAGAGGAAAATGGAGAAGGAGATTTGTAACGGAAACAGAGATATTAATAAATAAAGGTGGCATCTTTATTAATTATTTATTTATTTATTTTTATTTCTGGTCCCCAACTCGGCAACTCCCAACTCATATGGAATAAAAATTGTTTTGCAAAAACTAAAGTGACATGCATAGAGTTATTTAAATCTTTTGTCGGCGACATTTGTTTTAACCCCTCAGACTTTACATATTCATAGATTTTAATATAATCAGAATATTCTCCCAATTGATCCTTTTTTACAGAATTTCCTTTAAATTAAATTATAAAAAAATTATATGTGATTTACGTACTTCAGACGCAAATATGAAATCTATTAGATATTTAATTTTAAAATACTACAAATTGTGCATTTTAATTTTATATTAAAAAAAAAAAAAATAAAAAAAATAAAAAATGCATATTGAATAAAGACATTTTATATTATTAAAAAAATATAAAAGTAGAAATTATATATAATTGATATCACATCAGAATGGTACTCATTTTTACCTTTTATATTTTTTTTATATTTTCTATGTATACTCATTTTCATTTTTATACTCATCATAGATGAATGCAAAAAATTCAAATGGAATGCATGAAATAATATTATTTTCTTAATTTAGTTATTTTTTTTATTAGTTTTTGTGAGCTGATTTGCTAAAGCAAGGGTGTTACTAAAAAAATATACTACATTTGAGGTTCTTACTATAAAATGTATTTTTAAAAAAATTACTAAAGGCACATTTTGGGATGTTATTCCATCAAGATATTGAGTGGACTTGAAGTATTCCTTTCCAACAAGTATTCCATGTTTTTTCCATTTTGGGATATTGATCATTATGAGAAGAGCAATCAAATATCTATACGACGACAACAAGGCGTTAAGTTAATAATATTATTATTATTGTCCATTGGATGTTTTCATAGTTTTTAAATATTTGAGGATGGAATTTTAAATTTATTAGGAATATTTTTTAATTTATCCGGATAATTAATAAAAAATTAATCGTTACACTGAATGACGAGTGTCAATTATAAAACTATTATTATTATTATTATTGTCAAATAAAAAAATAACTGATAAAAAAACAACGGGTAAAGCAACCGAGGGTTGCAATAATAATATAAAAAGCATTTGAATCTTCTCCTCATTATCCAATTCCAAATTGCATATGAGCTTAAAATACACCGCACAATTTAGTTAATTTTTTTTAAAAAAAATCATTTGGATGCTCATTTTGTATATCTAAAATAGTTGGAGGTATTTTACAAATTAAAAAGAAAAATAGAATCATGGTGCAAAAAAAAAATGAAATTCTTTCATTCTATATTACACGTGTTACTAGTTAAGTGTCCCATTATTAGCGTTCGGATGCTGCGTTGCTGTTGTTTGATCATGACGTCCATTCCCAAAAGACTATTGGATGGTTAAGCCGGCTCTAATTAAATTAGGTTACCTAAAATAGTGGTGATATAATTAAAATATTATCGACAAGGTTTATTCATAAGCATCTACTGATGCAACATTTTATCCACCGTCAACAGCACTTGTGCAGTGGATGGTCAATTCAGTTGGATGGTGATGCATGGAAAACAACAAATTTACTTGGAGAAATACTTAAATCAATCACACTCGAAAACTAAGAGAATTGGCTACCGTATTTTGTAAATTTCCAATGGATGCATCTAACTTGTATGTATGCATGAATGAATTTCAGAATCGAGCAATTCACGTTAGCATCGACCATGATATTTTACAGCAGATATTCTCAAATTGTGTTGCAACTAAGTACAAATCACATAATTGTGATAGCTTCTGCTATAACATTAGTATTATTACAAGCTGCCGGAGCTGTCGTAACTCTTTGGACTTTGCTAATAAGTTGTTATCATGAACTGTTCAGTATCCTGTCTAAATCCCTCGTATTAAAAGAGATAAATACAACTCTAGTGGGTGGGGCATCTTAATAAGACAATCAAATGACCGGTGCACTTCCTCATTTGTTTTTAATTTGAAAAAAAAAACAATTTAAATTAGATGGAATTGAATTGCAGCAAGTCAGGGCTTAGTGGTCCTTAAGCCATGAAGTAGTATGATTATGATATATGCTGTGTGTGCAGTAAGTAATACGATTTAGTATAAGATGTCATTATGAGAAATTTAATAGGATAAATGTTATCAGCTAAGAGGCAGTTAAACCAAGTATTCTACTTTTGATTATAACGTTGTTTATAAATCATGTTGAATACGATTTGATTGATATTTATAATATTGAATGCAGGTAAAACGATCATAATTTAAAATATTGTTAAAACAACCTTTCAAGGAATGAACATGCTTGGTTTGAAGCATGGTTAATACCACGGTTTTTTTTCTTTCTTTTAACAGGCAAATTTTAAATTCTCCACGTAATATCTAAGCCATAAAGGAAAAAGAGATATATAGAGTTTAAATTGCAGCGTACACTACCAGATCACGCTAGCCAAGCATGCTTGGTTTGAAGCGACTGAAACGTAAGCTGCCATCAGTTCTGGTTGTGAACCAGATCCTTTGCTTTTCAGTTCAAGACTTTCTATTAGTAGGCAACCGGCTGCATTATGAAACATGATCAGATAACAAGTTAAGAGTGTGTTAGTAGAATCTTAACAAGTGGTGCAAGGGAGAAGGAACAGGAACTTACCTCCAAAGTTCATACAATAAGCTTCAAAGTAGGTCAATGGACATGAGCTGTAAGATCTGACCTGGAGCATGTCCGTAAAATATTAGGCTAAAGACTACAGTGAATTAAGTGTAGGTTAGGGTGTCTAAATTAACTAATATAATCAAATTAAATATCTATGTATTCATAACCGGCTTGGTCAGATTATGTCCCAAGCTAATCCATACATTTATTTGTTATTCATAATCAGGTCAACTTATGGTATAAGATTAAGGTCATACTGTCGAGTGAACCGATTGTGCCAACTTTTATAACCCCTAGTGTAGGTTGGGCCTTGGCAAAATCTGATAGCATTCCCTTAGGTTAAGAATTTAAGGAAGGTGAAGTCAATTCTTTATCACTAATATCATGTATACCTATTCTACTCAAACTCGAGTATGAATATCTTTATGGGTGTCTATCCAAGGGATCGATATAATTATTATTAATATCTATAATACTGAGTTACGAGGAATAGATGACAACCATAAATATGAGAGCTATTATGACTGCTAAATTTAATTAACCGCTTATCCCAGAGTTTAAGTTGTTAGAAAAGAGATAAATTTATATATTTACATCGTTAGAGCACCTGCAACAGCTCGTTACAACGCTCGATTAATGAGTCGCGCGCATTAATACCATTGTGGCGAACACGTTAAACGGCTGACGCAATGAACACGTTTAGATGTTTGAACGCGTTCATCAACCAAAAAGACGAGATGACATGACATCCTCAATCGATTAGGGACGGGGGATTAGGAGTTGCACCAATCGATTGGGGACACCCCCAATATGCCCCCAATTGATTGGGGGTTGCGATTGGGGATGCCTTTAATCGATTGGGACAGCCGTAATCGATTGAAGATTGGCAACGGCCACCTAAATGGTTAATCAACAGTCATGAAACGGTAACAAACGACTATTTTAGTAAAAATAAATAAATTTTCATCTATAAATACTCATCACCTTACAACTTTCATTTCAATCTTCAAACACCCCCTCCCTCCCTCTAAAAATCTCCTCTCTATTATTTTCTTCCGAAATGGATGAAAATAATCATGATTTTTTTAGAAATTTTTTAAAAAATACTTCTTCTCAAAATTCCTAAACTCTACCAAATTATCCATATTTTCCATATCCATCAAATTATCTACATAATTCATACCCACTAAATAACTCATATAGTCCATATCCACCAAATTATCCATATAATCCATATCTACAAAATTATCCGATGGAAAGTGATTCATTTACTCTGATTTTTGTTCCAGAGACTCAAGTGTCCAACCACGAATCCCCAATTAAAGTTGTTGATTTAGAGAAGACGAATTCTGGTGCTACGGGCAGAAGAAAACGATCAATATGGAGTCAGGCTGAAGACGAGGTTTTGGCCAGATCGTTTGTCACTATGAGCGATAATCCAATCATCGGCAATGATCAGAAGATGAATGCTTTCTGGGATCGTGTTGCTAGCTACTACAATGAGAATCGTCCTCAAGGTACACTCAACAGAAATGCAAATATCATACGATTACACTGGCACAATATCATACAAAAAAAGATATATCACTTCAACGCAAATTATAATAGCGTTTATAGTGCGTATCGTAGCAGTCACAATGATGAGAATATATTGCAGTTTGCGTATGAAAAATATCATGAGAAAAATAACAACATTGCCTTTAATCTCGAGCATGTGTGGAGAATCATAAAAGATCGTCAAATATTTACTCCACAATCCGTTGATCACCTTGTTGGCACGAAGAAGGCAAGAACCTCGGAATTGAGAGCAAGCAACACCTTATCTAACCAAGATGCTAGTCTATATGTAGATCTAAACGAAAAAGAAACTCGTCCAATGAGTCAAAAGGCAACAAAAAGAAAAGGAAAAGACAAAATGAAATCAGACATTGAATGTATGACAATAAATTTGGATAATATGTTTGCAAAGTTTACTGAGTATTAAGCATAAAAATGACTGAAGTTGGAATGAAACAAAAACAATTCGAAATTGATGAGATGAAAGCAAAAGCTGCTGAAATGAAAGCAAAAACTGCTGAAATGAAAGCAAAGGTTGTCTTAGCCAAAGTTCAATTAAAGGAATATGCAATCCTTTCGAAGGATATTTCGCAAATGACACAAGAACAATTTATCATCCATCAACATCTATGTCAAGAGATTAGGAGGGGATGAAATATGTAATTTTTATTTATTGTAATTTTTAATTATTGTACTTTTCAATTAATATAATTTTCAATCATTGTCCTTTTTAATTAATGTAATTTTCTATTATTTTACTTTTTTAAATTCATTTATAATTTCTTGTCAATTAATATAATTGTTGCAAACTAACCATTAGAATATACCTGTTGTAGTATAGCAGTTGGAATATAACCGTTGTAATATAACTGTTGGAATATAACCGTTGACAAGAACAAATAAATAGACACCTTGTGCTCTACAATTCTTTATTCTTCAAGTAGTTGACGAATTTGTTTCCTCTTCATTCTTCGATCATTGTGCTCTACAATTCGTCATTCTTCGATCATTGTGCTCTACAATTCGTCATTCTTCATTAACTCTGAATTCGTTTCCTCCAAATATGTCTCAATCTTCAAGTAGCACTATCTCCGACTCGACAAGTAAAGATGAAGTTCATGTTGAAGATGTTGATGAAGGTTATAATCCGGAGAATGAACTAATGTCATTGATACTTCACCAAATTCGACAAATAGTTGAAGCATATCAAAGTAATAACGAGATGCAACGAAGAAGAAGGTTCATCTAAAAAAATCGTGAAGTCGAGCATGTGAGGCTTTTCAATGATTATTTCTCCACAAACCCAGTGTATCTAGATCAAAAATTTCGAAGACGATTTCACATGCGAAGAGATTTATTTTGTCGCATAGTAAATGCACTTAAGAGTCGTTCATCGTTTTTTCAACAAAGGGATGATACTACGAGTAGATAAGGCTTGACACCACTACAAAAACGCACAGCTGCGATTCGCCAATTAGTTTTTGGAGTCTCAGCCGACCATCTTGACGAGTACCTATGCATGGATGAATCAACCGGCATCCAATGCCTTTTCAAGTTCTACATTTATATGGTTGAATTTTTTGGTGATCAATACTTGAGAAGGTCAAATGCTGATGATGTTCAACGTCTTCTTCAATTGCATGATGAGAGGCACGACTTCCATAGAATGTTAGGCAACCTTAATTGCATGCATTGGGAATGGAAAAATTGTCCAGTTGCTTGGAAAGGTCAATTTACAAGCGGTCATGAATCACCAACAATCATGCTTGAAGCGACCGCGTCTCAAGACTTGTGGATATGACATGCATTCTTTAGTGTCGCAGGTTCACGTAATGATCTTAATGTGTTGTATGAATCTCCCATATTCAATAACGTCTTGCAAGGAAATGTCCCGGAGATTAATTTCACAATCAACGACACTCAATATAAGAAGGGGTATTATCTAACAGATAGAATATATCCGGAATGGGCTACTTTCGTAAAGACTTTTCCTTGCCCGGAAGATCCCAAGAGGAGATTGTTTAAGAAAAGACAAGAGGCTGCAAGAAAAGATGTTAAATGAGTATTTAGGGTGGTCCAAGCTTGATGGGTAATTATCAGAGGCCCAGCTCATTTTTGCTATAGAAAAATTTAAAACATATTATGTTAGCATGTATTATTTTGCACAATATGATTGTGAAAGATGAGGAGGATCACGTGACAAATTGGTACAATGATGAAGGTGACGAACCTGCACAACCCGTCCAGGGCTCAAACCGAGAATTTCATGATTATCTCCGGGCAAATTCTCAACTATGTGATAGTCATGTGCATCACTAACTTCGTGTCGATTTAGTTGAACATATTTGGTCATAATACAACAACTCCTGAATTAGTATTTTATAGTTTCATTTTATGTTTAATTTATATGTTATTTTTTAATTATATGCAAGTGTATTTTTTTTATGTTGTACTCTTTCATTTTGAATTTATAATAATATTTTAATTTCAAATAATAATAAATATATTTAAAAATATTATTATTATTTATTTTAAATAATAATCATTTAAATTGCGCAAATGAAATTGAAAATAAAGAATGTGTATGTGAGATAATGTGTATGTGGCATGTAGACCCCACAAGTAATGGATGTTAAATGTTAAATTAATGTGAGAGAATGAAGATATTAATGTTAATGTGTATGTGACATGTGGGTCCCATGCTTTTTGATGAGATGGTAGATGTTTTAATGCCGAAAGCGTTAAACCATTACGGATGCCCTTATACACACTTTCTCATGTGTAGGTGGTGAGAATGGGAGCAGATCCCCTGGTCCGCACTTTTGCGGACCAGGGGATGGTCCACTCCCAATTGCGGCCGGATCGTGATCGTGATCCGGCCGTAATTTATTGCAATCTCTTCTAGGGTTCATCGTGCACCCCAGGTTATAATTTAGGTTCGAACGAATGGTCGGAGGCCACCCGATGGCCTAAACCCTAAATCTTAAACCTCAAACCCTAAATATTTCATCGTGACCTTCGGTGGCCTCCGATCACTCGCCTGAACCCAAACTATAACCTGGGAGGTACGGTGAACCCTAGAAGGGATTGCAACAAATTACGGCCGGATCGCAATTACGATCCGGCCGGAATTGGGAGTGGACCTTCCCCTGGTCCGCAAAAATGCGGACCAGAGGATCTGAGCTGGGTGAGAATACTTCACTCAATTGGCTTATACTCAACAAATGGATTAATGAAGATACCATGATGAATGCCCAACAGCAAGCCCAATCCAACATAATACATTAGGGGAACCTCTTGATATTAGCAATATAAACTAAGACATTTATTCTATCCTCTCATCTCTCATTGTCACTTCTTACGCTCTTTAACATGTCTACTTTCAACAACGACAATATTTGTGTTTCCTGTACTGAAAGCAATCATAATTTCCAAAAAATTACCTGCAAGGGCAGAAGTTTTTGCATATCTTGGAGATAACTATGCTGGTAGCAGAACGAATTTCATCCCATGCTGTATTTACACCTGTACCTTCATCTAATAATAGCTGAAGATTATACTCTGAAAGAAATTAGGCATAATTAGTTCCCTGAACAACTGTCTTAATAGATAAATTTCTGGTTTGTGTAACTGTCCAGTGCTTGAAAGAATTTGGTGTCATGCTAGTATACCCATACCCTAGAGTAACATGAATTTATTAAAAGCTCTAATGCAATTCATTAACAATAGAGGAAACAAATGTTAACAAAATGTTATCAAATGTTTGCTGTTGTACGTAGGTTTACTCGAGATTTCCATGTATCAAATTAATAGCTGTGAATCAAATAGTACAGTGGAAAGAAAATGTATGTTAAAGAGCATTACTGGCAGCAAGAGCATAAGGAAAGTAATGGAAATTGGCATGGCGACAGTAGATAATCCTTTAGGATATTTGCAGTTAAGCGATCTCTGCTTCAGTTGATTTCATTCTCAATCAGCTTTTGGTTTTTGCTAATTTGGAAATCAAAATTAATCAATTTCTTAGGTAAGCTGATCCTCGTGACTATTTAGTTAATTTCTTTGTCGACCAGTTCAAACGGTTCCTACTTTCTCCATTTCAGCATTCTGCATTTAGCAATCCATATAACAGCACCATTTCAGTTATCATAACGGTGAAATCTGTGAGTTACAATATAGTGTGATAGTATACATCTAAGCACTGATTAACTGGCTTGTAGCATGCAATTACAGAGAAACATACAGACATTGCTAACTAGGTGCATGACGTGATTGCTATTACCTAATTGGGATCACAATTTCAGGTCAGGTACAAGAGCATTGCAAGCCTATTACCACCGCTAAGTAATTTGGTGCCTAATTGGAGATCATAGGATGAGAGCCATTATGAAATATTGTGACATTTGGAAGAAATAGTATTACCTACCTACCTTGAGACCATGAAACCTTAGTGATACTGTGGGTCTACAATGGTTAAGTACTACCTAACTGAAGACTGTGCATTTGAACATACTGTATGCCTGTGACAGTTGACAGTCGGTTTTGTCAATTCACATATGGAGATCATAAGACTTGTGACAATAGAATGTGGATTTGCGATTATCATCGACACCAGCTTTAGCAAGAGACCAAAATACCATAAAAAATTGGCTTTATGCCTATGTGTTCTCTTGGATCTATTGTGGTGATCCATCTACATGTTTGAGCATATTCTATATCCATTCATCACAGAGATCTATAATTATTGGATCGCTTACTTTTATCTTTGTCTAATTTAATTCTCTATTTTTCTACAGGAGGCTCTCCACCAGTGCAATTTGTTTTTTGTACACGTACCCACAATAGTCTGAGCCAAACCATGACGTATTAATACTATTATTACTCTGAGACACTGCTACTAATGTAGTTCGAGTTTTGCTTGACATTTTTTATTTTTGATTTACTCAATATTTATTATTTTGTGCCTGTATTTATAAAAGAATTCTTGTTGTAGGCTTCTTACAACTTCTGCTCATATGAGAGAAATATTATGTTATTAAAACTAATATACTTGTGTGATTATCACCTTTACTGCCAATGATATTGTCTTCACAATATTATCAATAAGCGACACAAACAGGTACCAATATAATTGCGTACCAGAGAAAAGCTTGCAGTGTCACAACTAATTTTGTCCATCTCATATCCCTAGGCAAAAACAAAATGTCTCCCATATTTGTCAAGTGTTTCTTGGTTACTCTAGCATGTAAAACAGCAAAAGGAAAATCTTGCCACACTCCATTATACAACGTAACATGTTTTTATCCATGCAGTTTGATAGAGTTTACTCCTTTCTTTTGCATCTCACTATATTTCTGAGTCTACCATCGGAGCCTTGATATTTATATTGTATTGTCCCTTTCCCATCTTCCCTGCAAAGGCACCAACATGGGAACCTCAACCACTATTGACCTATAGCAGAAGGCCAAGAGTTGATTATATGACAAAAGTTTTTGAGACTACTGCTCTCTCAATACCATCCACAGTCCAAGATCTTGCCTCGTATTTGGATCTTCCCATTCCTCCAAAATAGGTACTCATTAATGCACTACCTCACACCCACTTTCTCATTACATATCTTATATTGCTCTATGGCCCATTATTTTGCTTATTATTTCTTCTTTAGCCATGTTACTTTTTGATCCATGCATGAGATAGACTATCATGTATGAGATGACAAATTTACATTATTATGATAATTGAAAGATAGTTCCTCTTTCCTATGGAAATCCAAAGTTGGTTGTAAGTAAATGTTTACTATGAAAATATCACTTGAAAGTATCTTTGATGAGGAAAAAAAGCTCAATTGGTGGGGCAAGGTATGCATTCAATGGTGTCGATATTGTCTTCTTTTTTCTTTTTTCTTTTTTTTTTCGTGGCCAACATTTCTTCAATTCTGTCACTTTGGCAAATATCGTTTCAATTACCACTTTATTAATTGGATATCAAGAACGTCAATTCTTACTATTGAAGTATGCATGATTTAACTGCTTAGGTTTGCTGCCAGGGAGAGTTCGACTGTGTAAATTGAAAATCTTTTGTATGGGCGAAGCATTCTCTTAGAGCATGGTTTGGTAAATTCAGTATGCCCTTCTCTGGTTTGGTAAATTTCTCAAGGCTCCGTGTCATGATCATAGGAAGGAAATTTACAGATTTTGTGGTATCTCAAGAATGCTTCTGGAATGAGTATCCTATATTGTGACTATGGCTATTTAGACCATCTCCAATGGATACACTATTACACTAAAATGGTGTTGGAGAGGCACCATTTTATCTCCAATGGATACACTATAATGGGCACCAATTTGGTGCAAGTAAATAGTGCGGCACCAATATGGTGCCGCACTATTCACGTGCAAGTGGTTATTTTATTATTAAATATATTATAATATTATATTTGTATTTAATTAAATATATTATAATATTAATTTTATATTTAAAATATTTTATATAAGTGTTGCATGATTTAATTAAATGTATTATAATATTAAATTTATATTTAAAATATTCTTAAATATTATAAATTATTATTATTTAATTTAATTGAATTTATTTTGTAAATTTTATATATTATAAATTTATATTAGTTATTAACTTAAATAAGTAATATTTAAAATATTTGTTATATTACTAAGATTATAAATATTTTAAAATTTATAATACTGATAATTTTATAACAAACACACAATTAAACATTTAATATTTCAAAGTGCATACATAGAAAATACATAACATATAGCCCAACATATAATTTAAAGATGCAACAAACATTAAAGTAAACATGCATTTAAAATAACTTCCTAATAATAACTTCCTAAAAGGATCTTTAGAAATGGACCAGAGTCATTGAATGTTTAATATTCTGGTAAATCACTTCCTCCAAAACCACTGAAATAATCTTGGAATCGACCGGAGCCATTCAAAGGATCTTCAAATTCTTGTCCTTCTTCTTGAGACGAATTGAATTTAGATCCTTCTTCTTGATGTGGAATTGATTGAGAATTTTGGTGCATTTTCCTCTTTTGCATAATTCTGACTTGTTCACTGTGAATAAATTCACGCATTATCGGATCGGCGATGGTATTCAAATCTTTGAATAAAATTTTATTCTCTTCCTTGAATATAGCAACATCGGTACTTCTATCCAATGCCGCAACAAGTTGGTCATTTTGTGAAACTATTTTTGTAAGTTGTTGTTCATTCTTTCGCTTCAGTTTTGCTTTCTTCACCCCAATAGGTCGTTTAGTTGAAGTATCAGGACTATCCGAATCAGCGATATTAAGATCAAACGAAGAGACACGTGGAGATGGAGATGAATAAACATCTTTCTCAAGATTATAAGATTGAGAATAATCAGCTTGAGCAGTTTGTCGTTGCACTCTCGTAGATCCAATTTTGGCGTTGTCACTGTTAAATTTCTCAATACCTTGAAGAATGCTCCACACATGTCCAAATTTGAAACCCTTTGAGTAATTAGGATCTTGCACTAATAACATTTGTGCACGATTCATCTGTAAAAAAAAATAATACAGAAATAGAATTATTAACTAAATTAGATATTGATTATAAAATTGATATACTCTACAAAATAAATAATGATAACAACTTACAATATCCTCCTCTGATGCTCCACTCGGATTCGTTTCTTCGATTTGTCGAACACAACCCTTCAATTTGGAAATAGCAGCAATGATAATATTCATTCGTTTTTGTAACGATCTTCTAAGTCGCTCTGAATTTTGAAAATTTGGATCTTGATTATACTCCATCTCAACTCTTGCCCAAAATTGATCCTTCTTTTGGTTGATTCCTAAGATTGGATTTTGAGAGATATGAAGATAAGCATGACACAAATGTTTATCTTCTTCAACTGAGTAGGATGATGAACGAGATGAACTCATTTTTTTTCAAGAGTAGAGGTGCATTGTGATGGCCATGTCTAGTATGCCATTATATAGGAAATAATATATTGTGATGTCCCATCGTCTGAAAAAATATGCATTCTAAAATGATGGTGTGTGATAATAGTGTGTGCATTGTGATGTCCCGTCATCTGCATAAATATGCATTGTGATGTCCCATCGTCTGCAAAAATATGCATTGTGATGTCTTGTCTTCTGAAATAATGGTGTGTGATAATAGTGTGTGCATTGTGATGTCCCGTCATCTGCAAAAATATGCATTGTGATGTCCCGTCGTCTGCAAAAATATGCATTGTGATGTCTTGTCTTCTGAAATAATGGTGTGTGATAATAGTGTGTGCATTGTGATGTCCCGTCATCTGCAAAAATATGCATTGTGATGTCCCGTCGTCTACAAAAATATGCATTGTGATGTCTTGTCTTCTGAAATAATGGTGTGTGATAATAGTGTGTGCATTATGATGTCCCGTCGTCTGCAAAAATATGCATTGTGATGTCTTGTCTTCTGAAATAATGGTGTGTGATAATAGTGTGTGCATTGTGATGTCCCGTCATCTGCAAAAATATGCATTGTGATGTCCCGTCGTCTGCAAAAATATGCATTGTGATGTCCCGTCGTCTGCAAAAATATGCATTGTGATGTCTTGTCTTCTGAAATAATGGTGTGTGATAATAGTGTGTGCATTGTGATGTCCCGTCGTCTGCAAAATATGCATTGTGATGTCTTGTCTTCTGAAATAATGATGTGCGCATTGTAATGTCCCGTCGCCTGAAAAAATAATAATGTTGTGTGCATTATGCATTATAAATACATACCATAACTGAAAACAATTCAACCACATTCTTCCTCTTAAAAAATGAGTTCTAGATATGAGGGTACTTCAAATTTATCATCCTCAAGCTCTGAAGATGATGAAATATTTGAAGCACACAGAAGGCTTGTCACTCAAGCGATTTACCGCAACAATCAAGTCATTTTGAATCATCTGAGTGAAGAAAGCGACAAAGGCAAACATCGAGGATCTATTCCTGGTCACATAGTGATCAATCGTAATAGAGAAGCTGCTGCTTGTAATCTATTCAATGATTACTTTGCCGAAAATCCTACATATAATGCTGCAATGTTCCGAAGAAGATTCAGAATGGGAAGAAGTTTATTTATGCGTTTTTTTAATGTGGTTAGTAATCATGATAACTATTTTGTGCAGAAAAGAGACGGAGTTGGAAAACTTGGTTTGTCTGGTTTACAAAAAATGACAGCTGCATTTCGAATATTGGCATATGGTGTGCCGGCAGACGCTACTGATGAGTACATCAAAATAGGAGAATCAACTGCCGTAGAAAGTGTGAAAAGATTTTGTCGTGCTGTTGTTGAAGTATTTGGAGGACAGTACCTGCGATCACCCAATGCTAATGATGTTGCTAGGCTTCTTCATATTGGTGAGCAGCGTGGTTTTCCTGGTATGCTGGGTAGTCTAGATTGCATGCATTGGAGGTGGAAAAATTGCCCAACAGCATGGGTTGGGCAATATTCTGGTCGCAGTGGAAAGCCAACAATTATTCTAGAAGTTGTAGCTGATTACGATCTTTGGATATGGCATGCATATTTCGGTTTACCTGGATCTAACAATGACATTAATGTATTAGAGTCTTCTAATCTTTTTTCTAATCTTGCTCAAGGTATTGCTCCCCCTGCTCATTATGTCATTCAAGGAAAAGAGTACAACATGGGTTACTATTTAGCTGATGGTATATACCCAAAATGGTCTACACTTGTTCAAACAATTCATGATCCACGCGGTACAAAGAATAAGTTGTTTGCAATGAAACAAGAGGCATGCAGAAAAGATGTTGAGCGAGCATTTGGAGTGCTTCAATCACGCTTTGCAATTGTTGCAGGACCTTCACGTTTTTGGCAGAAGAATGTTTTACATGATATAATGACTTCATGTATTATTATGCATAATATGATAATTGAAGATGAGCGCGACCTAAATGCATCAATTATTGATCAAGGTGAAGACCCGTCGGCTGCAAATGTTGATACATCAGTAGATGACAATACCCGATTTCAAGAGTTTCTTGCTAGATATGAAGGTATCAAAAATAGAGATGCTCACTTTGCCCTTAGAAATGCATTAATTGAGCATTTGTGGGAACAATATGGTAATTCTGATAATTAAAATATATAAGTGTTAGTTGTTTTGTGTAATGTATTTTCAATGAAGTGTTAGTTATTTTGTAAAATGTATTTTCAATGAAGTGTTAGTTGTTTCGTGTAATGTATTTTCAATGAAGTATTAGCTGTTTTGTGAAAATATTTAAAATATTTTATCTTAATTGTTTATGATTACGTATTATCTTTAAATAATAGTATGTCTATTAAATTATTTCCACCAAAATTAAGAAGAAAGTATTAATATTTATTTTTTTAATTAAAAATAAAATATTACGATCATAATTAAAATTAATGATTATGTACCATAAAAATATTAATTTTATTAATAATTATGATCATAATAAAAATATTTAACATATTAATATATATGTTAAAATTAATATGTATGTTGAATAATAAATTATAAGATGGAAAAATAGAATATTCTAAGGAATATTCTTTTTAGTGTAAGAAATGGTGTCTCTTGGTTGGAGTGGAAAAAAAATTTGGTGTTGAAGTGACACCAAAATGGTGTTGTAGAAGCACTAAAATGGTGTTTATGGTTGGAGATGGTCTTACAGACTGTAAGCTATATAAATGCATATAAGTTCTACAAATAAGTGATTCACTTCAAATTGTTGTGTTTTTTGAGGAGACATTGTTTTCGATCTAGATTTCCAAAAGAGGACAAAATATATAGCGAATGGTTTTCACTTTGTCAAAGGAAAAAGTGCGATCCACGGAAATACCATTTTAATTGTTAGCTCTAATGGTTATTAGTTAGCAAATTTGTTAACTAAATCTTTGATAAGTCCTAAAAAGATATAGTATTAATTATAAGTTGTAGTTTTATAATAAGTTCGAACCAAGTATTATAAATCTAACTGAAAATAGCTAAAGGCATATTTATATTCACATAAAGCAATAAACGAAAACTATTAGCATTCATCAATTCTACACTTACTAATAGGCGATCAGTAGAATGATGTATCTCAATCAGTTGCATAAAGCAATTTTTTCTTTTTAGAAGAATCTAACTTGCATAATATGTAATTCTTATCCAACAAAGATCTTGTTCAGAGAACATGTATGGAATGAAATAACTTAGATCTTGCACAAAACATAAGCACAGATATGTTTGATCGGGATCACCTTCACCAGATGTCGTTGCTGTTACAAAAATCTTTCCTCTGCCATTAACTAAACGCATCAAAGCTCCACTAAGATGAGACTATCCTCAAAAGAAAAATAGATCAATCAAAGAAATGAAATAGGAAGATCTTAATTATAAGTAAAAATGAAGTAAAGAAATTAATCTGAGAACTTTCTTAAAGTAAAATTAGATGGATAATGTTATAAAAAATAATAATAAAATGTACCTAATCTATCTAAAAAAAGTAATATGAGAGTTATCTTAATGAAAAATGGTTATTCAAAACACATAAGCTGTTACCTCCTTTACGCCACGTAATGGTGAACCTTTCAGACCGAATACAACAAGGGGCTCCTTACTGGAAGGTTCCTGTAGTCAAAAAGAAAACTAAGACCATGCTAAGAATATTCAATATCAGAAGCATGCCATCAACTAACTGTTAGTTAAGATGCTGATTGTTTGAGCATTACATTGATTTACTACAAGTTTTAAGCAAATTCAAAAATACAAAAGTAACTTGGCGTTTTTTTTACTCTCATTGGGAAACATGTTATGACAAGGTTCATAAGCAGATTTAGAAGATAAGAACCAGTTCAAATACCTTAAACCTGCTATCATTTGCAACCATCATAGAAAAGCTTCTAGCATGTTCTCTCACTGTGCCAGGTTCTGATGGGACTCCTCTCTGACAATTTGCAGATGCAGAGAGCTGTAAAATGATTGATTGCAATTCAGAGTTATCTGTGCCTATTAGTACAACACGTGATTTTGGAGAACTTTCCCAAGGTTGGCCACTGACAGCTTCTACTCTTTTGAGACCACTCCATTGGAAGACGAAGCGATTTTCTCTGTAATGAAAACCAGTATACCACTCGGAATTACTTGATAGTAATGCAAAGTGTGCATAGCTCAGCAGTTTTCACTTATTTTAATAAGATGGATCAGGAGATTATTAGAGTAGTAGCTGGTAGAACAATATGCTTATATAGCATGAAGAGCAAAGGATACTTCAAGGTTCACATTATACTTTCTACTAAATTTTCATACCTATCCTCCGCAAACCATATGATGCCTTTAGCTCTAATTAGGCTTCTTGAGCATCTCATGATTTTAAGAACTTTTGACTGAAACAACGCCAAAGACAATGGAACTTCCGTTTCAAATGAAGTTGATGAGAATGATGCTCCATGAGGAAACCCTAATAAAAAAGGGGGTAAAGTGAAGACTGACAAGATAAAAGCAAAAGAATGATATCTAAATAATTATCATATTCAAGCCATGTTGCTCACTTGGGTTCAACTACATGGATTTTATCCCTCCGTTGAGCTCAATCTAAATAATTATTTAAAAACATAAAAATAAGCATGTTTCGTGATATATTAGCTTTGGCCAACTAAACATCTTTTTGTCACTTTCGCAGTCTAATGTACAAGTTTAAGTTTGGGCTAAAGCAAATGCAGTATGCAATGAATTGGAATAGCCATTAAAATCAATGTGAGTCTAAACTGTACCTCACACTCGTATATCTAGCTTGTTACACGAAACAATAGAAGTAACAACTAAAAATATACGACTTGTAAGCCACTCAATGAAGATGATGAAAACAACGTCATAACAGCCAGATTTTTTTCGTAAACAGAAGTGAAAACCATCTGGTAAGTCTTCATTTTAAACTAAGATAGGAAAGACAATATGCCACAAAAACAGAATATATCTTGTTAAATTAACATTGTTTCAGTTGTCTTCCATTTCCAACTGCAGTTTTTATAATTTACAGCGTGAATTATTTACTTGTTATTCAAAGTTAGTCTAGGTACATAGGTTTCTCCCAAAGTTACTGATATGGATAGATAAAGTGACAAAATCTGAATTAAGTGATCAAGACAATCAAGGTTTAAAATTTCGACCCGTGCCGAAGTTTCGGTCCCAGACAGGAACAATACAATTTCGGTATCATATCGTGTCGTGCCGGTATGGTTTCGATTAATATACAATTCATATATATATATATATATATATATATATATATATGAATTGTATATTAATATAGTATAATTTACAACATAGTTTTCTCAAAACTTTCAATAAAAATATGTATTAATAATATAAAGTAGAGATTTAAGTATGATAATATTCATAATTCCAAATCTCAAATCAATTTTGATTCTAAGATAAAAAAAAATATCTATAATAATTATATAAATTAATCCTAATTTATATATAATAATTATATTAATTATTAATGTATGTAATATATTTATAGTTTATAAATATTCTAAAGAATATATATTAAATATTTTAGTTTATATATATCTAGTTTATATTGCATATAAGAATTAAATTTATTTTAAAATTTTATATATTTTTTAATTTTATAACAATTAAATTTTTTAGAATTATTTATAAAATTTCAAAATTATTTTAAACATTTTTATAAAACTTTAATCTATTTTTAATTAATAAAAATGATTTAAAGTTTGATTTTAAAAGTATTTTAAATTATATATTATTTTGTACTTTATATTTTAAATTTTAAATAATAATAATAATATTATAATATTATATATTATAATTATATTAAGTAATTAACCGTTTATTTAATTATTATTAAATTAAATAATATACAATTATACTTTATATAATAATTAATTAGAAATTAAGAATTAAAAATTTTATATATAATTTATGATTTTAATCAGTGTTCTGAAAACCGGACCGGACCGGCCGGTTGGACCGGTTGAATCGGGAATCGGCTAGATTTTCAATCCGAGTTGATTCTGAAAACCGGCTACTCAAGAACCGAGTGCGAACCGTTCTGAATCGGCCGAGAATAGGTGAACCGGGCAAATCCGAAAAATCGGGCAAACCGGCTTGGTTTATTTTATTTTTCATTTTTTGATTTTTTTTCTTCTTTTACAGTTTTGTTTTCTTACTGAAAAATAAAATATTAAAAACCTAGTTTGCTTTCACCCAAAGTCCCAACGAATAAATCTGTTGTTTGCTTGGACCCAATAGTTTTAAACTTGAATTTTTCTTTGAAACTAACTCTTTTTTCTAGAATACTGTGCTGAGTTGCTGACAAAAACATATCAAATGCTCGACCTAGTTGATCCAATCTTGAAGAAAATAGTTGGGTAAGTTGTTAATTTCATATATATAAATACATATTTTCAGAACCTTGATTTTAATAAATCTAACTTTTCCTCCCTTTAATAAAACCTAATTTTCTTCCTTCTACAGCTTCTTCTCCGCCTTTCCTTCCGCTGCCACCGCCTCAACACGATGCCACTGCCTCGACGCCGCTGTCGTCTCCGCCTCCGCCTCCAGGTAAGTTTTCATCTCCCAATCTGGATTCTTTCTTCCTTCTTCCTTCATCCTTGCTCCTTCCTCCTTTATCCTTCCTTCTGTTGTGCGTGCGTGACGCACACAATGACGCACGTGAAATTGTTACGCCTCTTGTGCCGGTCCTACGTCGGAACGGTAAGTTTCATGAGTTTCGGCCGACACGGCACGAGATTTCTTTTCTTGAACACAACTACATCAAGAAGGTCTATTTCAGCATAAATTATTGTCCGCGGGGCTATGGTGAGCGAAAGGGTGACTAGTTGTCTCACAAGCACCCGCGGTTCGATCCCTAGCTACGGCGAATTTGCAGGAATTTTTTCTCCAAATGGGGCACACAACCGTAGGATATTGGGCTTCTGGACTGTCCGCCGCGAGCACTTCTCGAGTTACCCTGGCGGCCAGTGAGAAACTTCTATGAGGCGGGCCGGTTACCCCAGATTCGATGTTATCCAAACTGATTAATCATTTTTTTTCTATTTCAGCAGAAATTATGTAACATTAACATGGGAGAAACTTTGATGGTTAATTAAGGGAAACTAAACTAACCAAAAAACAAATCTCATTAAAAGCAAGAAAAAGATCAGTTACCAGCATCAAAATTATCAGAAGGCTGGCTGCCAGTATCACCAATAGAAGAAATCTGCATTGGAACATTATTATGCCTAAATGCCATCTTGGGCAATGATTCATGAGAAAGAATCCCTGGCACACTATCAAAGTTTTTTTCAACATCTAGTGCTTGAAGTTTGGTGCAATCAATCACAAGATCCAAAGGAACTCTACAAAATTGGGAGCGGACAACCCTTGCACCACCTGTTAACCCTTCTAAAATATCTTCGGCATTAGATATCTGACTGAGAGTAGCCAAATCACATCTGCAAGAGATAACTGATCACAGCCATCAATATATTGCCACATTCAGACGAATTGTAAATAGGTTGATAAAACAATATTTAAGGTGGATTGACATATATTGTGGCATTGTCATGTTGAGGGCTACATGAAACCTAACTCCATATAGTTATACAATCTAATGTTCCAAACATGGTTTAATCTGCATTCTCAAATTCTTCTAAAATCTTCAGAGTTGATGACTTTTAGCATATAAAAATATGAATTGAAATTGTCTTATTAAGATTAAGATACTAACCTAAATACTCAAACAAAATTTCCTTATTATAAAAAATAAGTGTACCGCCATATGAATTTTTTCCATTTGGTTGACCTATCATTCAATAAGTATATCAACATAATATTGATGCATGGTTGGCTACTACAGGCGCCTCTTGATTTCCTCTATTCTTTGATGAATTAAGTGGTCAACATTGTCTATTTGCAGCTCTTGTCCATGTAAACCTTGAAACATGCAAGGGATTTATTTTCATAAGAAACTATGCAATATAATCACAAAATATAACAAATATATTAATTTGTTATCTACCTACCCTTTGAAGGGCTAGCGTACAAAGAGATTTTCTAATGGACAGAAGTGGACATATCATTCAATTAGATATGTTTATAGGATAACAATTTTAACAAGAGAAAGTGAATTACAAACCTAGTTGTCGTCGATCATAAAATCTTTGTGGCAAAAAATGTCCTCGTTAATCTATAAAGTAAGTGATGATTATAAAGGAATTTTATTAAATATTGTCCATCTTTATTAACTTTTTTTTTCGATATATTGAGTTTGCTAATGTCCATCATCATGGTCATCGTCATCAAAGCAATGCAGTGTGTTATGCTTGATCCAAAACAATATTAGATGTTCTTTCTCTAACAACACTTTTTCTCTTTAAGGTAGCACCACTGTCGAAGACCACTACTACTTTATATTCCGCATCTATCTTTTAATCTACACTGTTCAAGATATGTAAGATAACACCATGGTATTTTGCAATTGCAAAATGATATTTTACAGTTACACTAACAACAAATTTATGAAATTTCATATTTCTATTGCAATACAATAGAAAGTTGATAACACTTATACGCAAAGGTCTTGTCTAGTTATTGCAGATCAACATAACTCAATATAGGCTCCATTACTTTTTGCTTGACAGGATCCATGTCTTAATCTCCTTTCCTTGTTCAACTAGGTATGAACCTACAATTACTTACATGGTCGGAGGATGCATACAAGGATTAAATTTGATTAGACACCATGCTACGATAGTACCTATACTTTGTTGAGTTAAGAATATTTGATTACAATGAAAATTTTAGCAATACTTTGAAAATTGATTTCTTTTTTCCTTTGTGTAGGCATCATCATTTGCATTATGCTTCCTAGCTTGGCCCGGTCAGTAGGTTAATAACAACAAATATCAATTGCAACCTTCATCTTGTGGAAGGAAAAAAAAATGACTAATATCAACTTATAGTAAGGTAACACACTTTTCCCCAATGTTGGTGTAGAGGCTAAACCACTAACTAGTTGAGCCACTTCCACAAGAACCAGTGACAGTGTCACGACTATGGCATTTGTTGTTCATACTCAAATTATCTTGGGAAGTATGAAGAGTGACTAGAAATTCTTAGCTATTTGGGATATCATCGCTACGTCCTTTAAATTCATTGTAGATTCTCCAGAAGTTTGCCTATCAAAGCCTTCACATTGTTGCTCTTTGTATTGACATTTTGTTTTCATCGAGTTCCTTTGTTACACGATGAAGTTCTTAAAGGGCTTTTGAACACTTTGAAACATCTAGGCCATAAGCAAGATGGTGGCCGAGGCAAAAGAACATACTGCTTGATCCTACTTTGGCGTAGGTGGCATTGTTCCAACACAGATAACACTGCGATTAACCTTGTGTCTCGATCTCTAGTAGAACAAATTTTGTTGACTTTGTCGGGCATCAAAGCTTGATACTTTAAGCTATGATTCCATAATTAGAATGGTTAATGCTCAATCTATGGGCTAGAATTGTAGGCTACCGATCAACATGTCTAAATCATCTCAACCTATTTTTTTCACAATTTATCATTTTAAAATTTACATTTAATTGCTCTTGGGTATTATTATTTTTAAATTTTATCCTTTCTAGTAACTCGACATTTCAAAGAAACTTCAATTTTATTCAAAGCAAAAGAGAGGCAATATTGATTAAATGAGATAAAATGATTCCACCATGTAAGCAGACAATAAAATGAACCGATAGGAAAAGATATCTCACTTCATGTTTCAAAAACACAGTTACAATGGAAGAAAAGGATTTGAGTGGCAAGAAAAGAACATGTTGCATGTTGTCTATCAGTGGAATAGAGGATCAAAGGGAAGTCAGGTGCTAATGGAGAAGCAAGAAAAGTAAGGAAAGATCCTACAAGGAGATAAGAGGTGTTAGTAAATCAAGTCAACTAAAATATCTGTATCGGCAGAGTTCAAGAGCATGAAGTAGTGAAACATAAAAATAATACTGATAGCTGGGTACTGGAAACTTTGTTTATGTTGATGAAAGTTAGCATCTCAATAGGAATAATTCAGAAAGCACTCAAATTTCAAAGGCACTACAGAACTAATGCAACAATCACATTTTAGTCCCTACCAATCTATTTTTAATGTCAATGATAACATGTTTAGAGCGTACACACACAAACGGAAAAAAGGGGCAGCCTGCATGCGTGCGCTTAAATCTAGGAACTGAAAGATATAATGTTGATAAGCTTACTTGTTTAATAAAATGATATCAACATGCTGCAACTGCGTCCTGACAATGTCAATATTAATGATCTTATCGAGAGATTCTGCATCAACCACAGCAACTGTAAGATCCAGATGAATGCCTACTTCCTTCAGATCGGCAACAAACTTATCAGGTCTTGCTAGCCCAGACGTCTACAGAAACAATTTATACAACTAACATAATCTCGTTTTAACATAGTCAATCAACAAGAAGAAAACCCCATAAAAGGCAGTAGAATAAGACCTCAACGAGAAGACAGTCGAAGTTGTGCCTACTATCGACAATCCGCTGAAGGGACTCCCGGAACGGCCCACTGACATCACAGCAAGCACAGCCTGAAATCAACACGGCATCAGTTTTACCAATAAAGGAGGAACCAGATCGGCCAAGCGAGGAGAGAAAAGAAGAGGGAACCGTGAGTGAGGGAGACGGTGGATAGGTTAAAGGCCTGGTTGAGGCGGTCGGCATCAAGGAGAAGGGAATCAACGTCGGAATCGGCGAACTCGTTGACGAGGACAGCGAGTCGGAGGTCGCCGCGGTTGTCGAGTAGGTGCTTGAGAAGCGTGGTTTTGCCGCTGCCCAGAAAGCCGGTGACGAGGGTGCAGCCCATGCGGCCGCCGGCAAGGCCGGACCGCCGGTTGAACACTCGATTCTCAAACGCGGCGCTCATCTCGTTCCCTTCCATTCTTACTTCGCAGCCTCACTGGAATCGGTTCAGCCCTCGATCCTCTGTCTTAGCAAATAGCAATTTGAAGAAGGATTAACTAGGATGGGTGTCGAACTTCGGGAACCTCGGGCAATCGATTTAGTTCAATAAAAGTTCAGGTAGCAGATAAATTTGGGAGAGATAACCCAGTAGCTCTTTTCATTATACAAGCAAAATTGATCGGATTAACTCATTTTTAGAAGTGACATCTCAGGATTCGTAGTCCATTTAAAAAAAATTCCTATAAAATACGTCATAGTTAAAGATCGAATCGTAAATATCTAAGATAGCAATTAATCACCCTACCGTTACACCATAGCTCCGAGGGCAACTAATCATCCTTCCGCAGTACTATAATCTTGAGGGTAGCAAATAGCAATTTGAGTATTGGAAGATTCCAGAATTTTCAATTTAACATTGAATAGGAAAAAAAAATCAACAATGATTAGAGCATCCACGATAGATAAATCACTTGAGAGCTCCTTCATTATCACATCAACATCATGTTAAAAGTAAAAAAAAATCTTATATATCTCTCCACTCTAAAAAAAAAACTCTCAACAACTTCTACATGGACTCCATATTTTTTCATTATATATTTCTCATCTTTCCTTTATATTTAACTTATATATAATTATAAATTTTAAAAATTTAAATCTAAAATCAATTTGATAAAAAAATTAAAAGAAATCAATTGATAAAAATTCAATTTAATAAAAAAATCAATATATTTTTTAAAACAAATATTAAATAAAAAATTATTTTATCTTATATATAATTATAAATTTTTACAAATTCAAATATAAAATAAATTTGATACAAGATATTAAAAGAAACCAATTAATAAAAAAATCAATATATTTTTTAAAACAAATATTAAATAAAAAAAATAATTCAAAGGAGCAACTCGGCACAGGAGCTCCCTCCCACTCTCTTTGGCCAGCTCAACAATGAGAGCTCTGAAGGAGCTCCCATTGCTGATGCTCTTAGGGCGACCATTCAACTTGAATAGAGTTTAAGTTAAGATCTGAAAATCCAAGTGTTTGAATTTTGCATGGAAGATTTGTATATTTTCGGGGGTAGGATTAAATTGATTATTGCGGGATATAGAGGATTTGGACGTTCCCGTGGTAGGATTAAATTAATTATTGTGGGATAAAGTTATTTAAATAGGATAAGTATTCGAATTTAGGTAAAGTCAAGGGAAAAAAATCTTTCTCATAATAGCTAATTATAGCTTCCTAATTTATCTCTTTGATTCTGAAATGAATGGCCGGAAATGCTGGGATGAATATATCATCTTTTGTTATGACAGGGAAGATTTGGACTCTCAAGTCAGTTGGGGAGATCGAAACTGTTGAGTCATTTGAGTTGATGAGATGAGCGAGGTGCTCAAAGTGGTTGCCAAACACCTTACCCGCTCGATCGAGCGAGGGCAACATGTGCCTGCTTAGAGCATCTCCCACGGCGATAAAGGTTTTTTATTTTTCCCGTGGACCCCGCCAATAAAGAAGAAAAGGAATAAGAAGTTAGGTTCGAAAAATCAAACTTAACTTCTTTTTTTTTTAATTCCAAATATGAAAGAGAAATGAAAAACCTCATTACAAACCTCTGTTGTGGATGCCCGTTAGGTTTGTTGATATGGATTAAACGTTGTTCATTTTCTAGCAACGCAGAATCATCGAGTGTATGTCTAACAGAACATCAACATGTTTATTGTGGTTGTGGGAGTCCAATAAAACACGTTGCTTAGCGGTGTTTGATCCGTGGCGTTTACAAAAATCCTATTATCCTGTGTATTACCATGTTTCGGGCAATTCATTACAAGGCACGAATTCTTCCATGTATTATTGCCTTTGCTTTTTCATTTTTTTTTTTTTTTTGACAAAAGGTGATTCGTTTGCTCTCAACGTCCCCGCTAACCAGTTTCAAAGTCAACACGGAGGAGATAAATCACTGTGATTACTAATTCGGATATTGTGACTAGTACGTGGGGAGGGTGGGCATACCGACTCAGACTTTTTAAAAAATTGAGAAAAAAAATTCGATTTTTTTTTGCGCTTATATATCTGATGGATTTGGCACTATTTTTGATGATGAATTGTCGTTGTTCTAATTTATACGGCGAGTTGAGTACCCGTCAGCCTTTGCAATCTCAGCTTGGTCAACCCGGAGTAGTTGGCTTGCGCCCATCGTTACCGGCAAAAATCAGCGGGGTCCTTGTCGTCACCAATCACGATGCGGGTGATGAAGAGGGTCGAACAAGAATTCGTTTGCGGGTCGTAGAGTCGCACCCACCGCGCCACGTGAGCGGGCTGCGAGACCAAGTCCGCGAGAACTCGTCGTCTTCATTTCGTGCCTTCGTCTTCGAGCTCTCCATCCACCTCTCGTCCGTGTTCGTCGATAAGAACGAGGGAGAGAGATCGGAGAAGGCAGCACGAGACTGAGAGGAAATTAGATAGAGGAATCCATCGAAGTTTATAAACATGGCGTACAGGTCGGACGACGAGTACGACTACTTGTTCAAGGTGGTGCTGATAGGCGACTCCGGCGTGGGGAAGACCAACCTCCTCTCCCGCTTCGCCCGCAATGAATTCAGCCTCGAGTCGAAGTCCACCGTCGGCGTCGAGTTCGCCACCCGCACCGTCCACGTCGACGACAAGCTCGTCAAGGCTCAAATCTGGGACACCGCCGGACAAGAAAGGTACCCGAACGATATCCCCTAGCTTTAACCGATCGATTCCGCTATTCCAACTCGTTGACTTTCCACCAATCTATTGCGTTGACCGATCGACATGACAAACAGATACCGAGCCATCACCAGCGCCTACTACCGAGGCTCCGCCGGCGCCCTCGTCGTCTACGACGTGAGCCGCCGCGAGACCTTCGAGAACGTTGAGAAGTGGATGCAGGAGCTGCGCAACCACACGGACTCCAGCATCATCGTCGTGCTCGTCGGCAACAAGGCGGACCTGCGCCACATAAGGGCGGTGTCCGTGGAGGAAGCGGCGGCGCTGGCCCGGAGGCAGCAAGCCTTCTTCGTGGAGACCTCCGCCCTGGAGTCGACCAACGTGGACGCTGCCTTCGCCGAGGTGCTCACGCAGGTGTACCGTGTGGCGAGCAGGAAGGTGCTCGGCGTCGGCGAGGACCCTGCGGCTTTGCCCAAAGGCCACACCATCGATTTGAACTCATCAGAGGAGGAGAAGCCGCCATCCGTTAACAAATCCGCGTGCTGCTCGAGTTAAATGTGTTAATTTTCTTGCAGAAATGTAAAACTAAGTGGATTTCATTATTGCTTACAAAAACATGCTCTTCTTTAATTGTTACGACTGTTAATCCGTTATCTTTGATCAGATACACATGCAAGACAAGTGATTGTCACACTATTGCATTCTTGTTCCTAGATGGTTTGCAATATCCATCTGGGATAGAGATAAACACTTGCATTGGATAGAGATAAACTCATAAACAAACACTAGAAGATACTGCAGAAAGTTTCTTACAAATCAAAGAGAACTATTTGATTATTCCGACTACCAGGACATGCATATCGGCTATGCAAATACCCTTTACTAATAAGGAACTTGAATCCTTTCTGGACCACCAAGCATATCCTCCCAGAGCAGATCAGAGAGAGCAAGCGTGAGTTTCCCGACTTTTCCTGCACAGACAAGAAAGAATAAGAGAACAAAAACAAAACAGATGAGATTTATCTGCATAAGGGAATAAGCACTACCATCTCCAATTGGACGATCATCCCATTCGACAATAGGTAATATAGGCAGGCTACTTCCAACAAACATCATCTCAGCCGAATCTTTCGCGCTATCCACTGTTATATCAGCAATGCTAACACTTGTTAGAAGACCTTTCTCTACCAATTGGGGGGCTAGTGCCAGAAGCCTCTTGGCAGTGCAGCCACTAAGAATCTTGTCAAACGATGGAAGCAATAATTCCTTGTTTTTGGTTATGAATGCAACATTAACATTAGGGCCCTCTGCTATATAGCCTTGCTCATCGACCCAAATTGCAGCCCAGGCACCCTTCTCCTCTGCCTCCATTACTGAGAGAACGTTTGGGAGATAATTCACATTCTTCACGGTAGCAAATAAAGGAGGTTTCATTGGCACGGTGGATGTAATGACTTTGACACCTTCCTTGCACTGAGAATAGTCATCATCGATTACTACTGCATAGAAGGCAGCTTCTGGACAGCCAGCCGGCGATAACAAGAAATTACCAGGACCAGCACTGAGCCAGTATCGAATTGAACCCTTTTTGCATTTTGACGCCGCCGTCATTTGGATAAGAATATTATGCAAAATTTCACGAGGAAAGGGTGATTTGATCTTTGCTTTTGATGCTGACCTTAAGAATCTGTCCAAATGAGCGTCGAGCTCATACAGGTACCTGAAAAATTGCATACAAGGTCACATGAGACAATTAAGTTTGAAGAAGAAAAGATCAATGCATCCAAGCCTATTTACTATGAAACTATTTGTCTTCTAAACTTTCTTGAACAGAAAATTCAAAGCAAGCAACGTTTAAGTCAATCATCTAATGCAATTCTTTAGCCGATACGTCTAATTGAAACCCATACAAACTAAGACTCTTACTTTAACCTTCCATTTACTTTATGAAGGCATGTCTCTGGAATCCAGTTAATCTGGTGGCTCTTTTCCCAGCATATGGCAATCTACGAAAGAGAGAGATCGTAGTTTGATTTCCAATTCACAACATAGATAGACCATAAACCGAGCTGTTCCTGTTGAACTAGATGAAGAAGAAAAAAAATCCAATTGCATTGATATAATTAGGGTTGTAAATAAATCAAACATTCGTGAACAAGCTTGGTATTCATCTTGATAAGAGTTTGTTTATGTTCGTTCAATATGCAAGATCAATTAAATAAATAAGCTTGAACAACTTGTTAAGCTAAACAAACAAGCTTGAACACATATGTGTTCAACTCGTTAATGTTCATGAACAACATTCGTGGACATGTTTGTGAACAATGTTCACAAACCATATTCATTAATAAAACTCTTATCAGTATGTTAAATAAAATAAATAAGTTTGAATTATCAAATTCGATAATCAATCAAACAAGCAAAAATTTCAAATAATTAAACAAGCTTGAATTTAGAGCTCGATAACATCTAAACGAACTAAACTCGAACCAAGCTTGAATTAAGAGCTCGATAGCATCTAAACGAACTAGACTCAAGCCAAACTTCAAACAAGCTCAAGCTCATTAAAAATGAACCAAGCCAAGCTTGAACAATCATTTCAAAGGCTTGGTTCATTTTAGGCTAGGCTAGGCTCGGTTTGATTGCCTTATCAAACAAGCGTGAACACCCCAAAGCTGGGCTCGGCTCGGCTTGTTTACAGCCCTAGATGCAATCACAGTTAAACAATTGAATCTGTAAATGTGATTCATAATTTCATATTTTAAAACATTGCATCGACAAACATTTTTCCCATTGATTTCATCTTCATATAAAGAGGATAAAACATCAACTTCTTGTTCTCAACTGATTAAAGAAACGATTATAGATTATCAGCTATCGTTCATAATGATGAAACCCTTGACAAATCAGCTAACAAAAAAAGATTGAAACAAGCAACTTAAACAAGCAAACCCACCCGTCCATAAGCATGGCTGTATCGAAGACACCGTGCCCTCTGTGTACCATGTGATCGTCCATGGGGATAACCATCATCGCTGGGTCAAGAATTATCCCACCGACCACGCTGGAATACATTGCCGGGTAAGGTTGTTTTTTCACATAGCTCCACTTCTCCTTCAGCTTATCCAAAACCTAATTAAGAAATCAATCAACAAAAGATTTATTTTCCCCTCAAAGTACAAAAAAAAGGGGGACCTTTTGCCAGCACAAAGTAAACGGATCCACAAAAGAGTTCGGAAGCAGGGGAAGAAATAAAAATAAAAAATTTGACGGGAAAAGGCGATCATTTCATCTACCTCGGTGCCCGACGAGTAAATCGGAACTGGGGACGGACCTGAAACTTTCCCCATGGAGAAGAAGGAAGTGTAAGGAGATAGCGGCAGAAAAGGGGAGAGCAGAAGGGAGCGTGTGAGACGACAGAGCGCAGGGAAGAGGGTTTAAGTAGGCGAAAAGCCGACGCTTTGGCTTGTCCAGTAGCGGCTGATAAATAACATACTGGGCGAGTGGAATCCTGGCGTGTTGATGCGTTTCTCTCTCCCTATCTCATCCGCTTTCTTGTCGTTTTCCTCTCGCTCGCTCGCCCGCCTTGTTTCCGCCATTTTCGCAAGCACTCGTTTCAGGTTTGGAGGACAGAAGAGAGGACAGAGGATAAGACAGCGACGACGACCAAGCCACGCCGCGCCGGCACGGAGTGTCGGTGGAGTATTGAAGAACAAATTCGTGTTCGAGCGCTCTATGCTGCCGGCCATTGCTAATTTTAACAAACCTCGCGCCGATCCGATCTCAACTTCCTAAACTAGTTTTTCTAAAGGCTAAATTAAGCTTATTTTATCAAAAAAAATTAATTAATCAGAATTACTTTACTATCATTAAAATAATTTAGTTTTTAATTTTAATTTTTGTATTGTGTCCTTAATGTAGTTAGGATGGAAGTCCAACATCAACGAATTAACGAATAAATTTTTTTTAATAAATAATTAATTTAAAAATGTTGTATTGATAGCTCCCTCGTTACGTGCACTTTTCGATTTATCATGATAATCAATAAAAAATTTTCGTAGAATTGGACCGATCACTTCTAAACTAAATATCTAAGTGTTAATTAAAAAGATAAAAAAATAAAAAAAATATTATTATAGTTGTTATAATAGATGATTAATTTTGTTTTGTTTTATTTTATTTTTACCACTCCACCTATCTTATATAAGAGGGTGTTGGGTAGGCATAATATGCAAGATAATTCTTTTTTCAATTTTTTCTTCCTGTACTATTAAATTATAATATGTTATCAGCACTAACACTCTTTAAGATTAATAATGGAATATCAAAATGAATACCTAATTGATAGTGATACAATGTACACTATTCTTCAAAATAAAAGATATTTTTTGGAGTTAATGTTAGTGAAAAATAATATTATAACAATATTAAGTGCATCAAAAATTATTAAAAATGATGAAAAAGCAAATATCATTTTATCAAATGATGCATATATATATATATATATTAAAAATGCACTCTATGTTAAATAAATCTAAGTAGAAATTTACTTAGTTTTAAAAATATCCGTCAAAATGAATATCATATTGAAATATTAAATGAAAATAATATTAATATTTTTGCATTAAATAAAAGAAAATTTACATGTACTCCTTTCCGAGATCTATTGTACACCAATAAAAGTAGTTGAGATAAATATAATAAAAAAATCAAAAGTTTGTTAACAAGCACGGTTTCATATTATGACACGATCGACTTGGTCATCTTGGGTGACAATAATAATGCGAAGAATAATAAATAATTCATGTTGACATCCTTTAAAGAACTAGAAATTCTTTTACACAATACAAAGGTTGATGTTGAAACTCCCACCTTCTTGGAGAGGATCTATGGGAATATTGGTGGACTTATACACCAACCACGTGGGTCATTTCGACGTTTTATGTTGATGCTTCAACTAGATAGTCACATATCAATTTGCTTTCAGCTCAAAATACAATTTTTGTTAACTACTTGGACAAATTATTAAATCACAAGCTCAATTCCTTGATTAATCAATCCAAGCAATCGTCTACAACTGAATTTAAGCCACAAACATTTAATGGCCATTATATGTCGATCGAAATTTCAATCAAGCATTTAATTGCTTATTATGGCAAAAGGTGATGCACTCATCTCAAGCATCCATCCACGTCCTTCTTAAGGCATTTGGAAGGGAGGTGCCCCCACGGGCTTAGCTAAGTTGGTAAGGGGATGGTGTGCACTCAATGAGGTCTGGGGGTCGATTCGCGGGTGGTGACAGGAATAAATCCCTGCACTCCGTGGGCAAAATTTCGACCCTCCATCTATCCCTTGCCGCTTAGTCACCGTGATTTACCTCCTTCGTGTTAGCTGTGGGGCCGGCTGGCGAGGGCCCTGGGGACGAGGGTAATCGTCATTTGGAAGGGAGGTAAATCACAATGATCGAGCAGTGTCTCTTTAAGTGGGAGAGATTTTAATCCCAAGGGATTGTTCTCTTAGGGATTCGATCACTATTCTGTTATGGTAATAGACCACGTACCCATGTACTAATTTGGCTATGCCCGTAGGGGCAACATTCAATTGCTCATGTTTATACATGGCCTAGTAAAATCATTTATTAAATGATTACAATTAATTATTGAATCACTACTCATGAAAACAAAACTTCTATCTTTTACTCGGATCATGCCATAATATATGTTGCATCATTGATTCGTGTAAGACCAATTAATTATTATCAATACTTACCATTACAACTTGTATATGGTCAAGAATATGATGTTTATTACCTTTAAGTGTTTGGTTGTGCAGTATAGGTCTCTATCACACCTACATAATAAACAAAATGGGTCCACAACGTAGACTTGAGATTTATATGGAATATGATTTATCATCCATTATTAGATATTTGGATCCTTTAATAGGTGACTTGTTTACTATAAGATTTGCGTATTGTTACTTTGATAAAAATGAATTTTCCAATGTAGAGAGCAAATTTGTATCATGAAGAACAACGAAAATTTTGTTGGAATGAAAACATTATTTCATTTTAATTCGTGCAATAATCATTGTGAGCAAGAGCCAAGAAGTGAAAAGAATTATTAACTTGCAAAGAATTGAAAATCAATTGTTTGATGCTTTTGTTAATACAAAACAATATAACAAAGTCATACATACAAATACAGAATACTCTAATAAAAATCGAGCTCTGTAGGATCATCTATTACTCTACCTGCAAATATATCTAAAATACGCCAGAAGCGTGGTCGATCAATTGACTCACAAGACATTGTACTTTAAAAGAAAGATACAAGAAAAAGAAGAATCAAAAGCTCCAGAAGAAACAATTCCGGATAATAGATAATACAGTAAAATTAATCAATGAATTAGATGTGGATAATATTATTCTTGAAGAATCACAATTCTATAAAAACAATGAGATTTCAATAAATTATTGATATATCTTAAAATATGGGATTGAAATAATACAACCATTGATTACATTTTCGCTCTTAATATAACTCTTGACATCGTGTAAAGTGATGAAGATCTTGAACCACAATCTACTAAAGATTGCAAAGAAAGAAATGACTGGCCAAATTAGAAGGTGGTTACACAAGCTGAATTAGAATATCTAGATAAATGTAAAATATTTGGGTCCGTAGCTCAAATACTTAAAGATGTAATCCCAGTAGGATATAAATGGTTGTGTTTGTACAAAAAAGAATGAAAAAGATAAAATTGTAATATACAAAGCCAGACTTATAGACCAAGGTTTTTCACATAAACCTAGAAAATTTTTCGATTATGAAGAAATATATTTATCTATGATGGATGTCACTATTTTTTCGATTCTTGATTACTTTGATTATATGAAAAAAATTGAATATGCGACTTATAGACGTGGTCACTGCATATTTATATAATTCACTCGATAGTAATATATGCATAAAAATCTCTGAATGATTCAAACCACCATAAGCAAACAATGCAACCTCAAGACCATGTGCTCAATAAAATTGCAAAAAACATTTTATGAATTAAAGCAATCAGTAAACATATGGTACAATCATCTAAGTGAATATTTATTACAAGAATGTTATATAATTATGCTATTTATCTGTGGGTTTTTTACAAAAAAAGATTGAAGACGATTTTGAAATCGTGACAATATATGTTGATGATCTAAATTTATAGGGACTCCTAAAGAACTCAACAAGATTGTCAATTATTTAACAAACGAATTTGAAATGAAAGACTTAGGAAAGATAAAATTTTATCTTCGATTACAAATTGAACATTTACTAGAAATATTTATTTATCCATCCTCATACACAAAAAGATACTCAAATGCTTTTATATGGACAAAGGGCGTACCTAAAAATTGGAAATTACCAATTCGCGTACTATGGTTTCTATTTTACCAAAGGGCGCAGGCCTTTATGTGAACTTCTACTTATACCCCTCCTTCTAACTACTGTCTTTCTCTTTCTCTCTCTCAGTAACAAATTTCGAAACGTCTGCACATGCTTTTTCAAACTTTTATTTTAAAATAATATATTATGGAATCAGCGCTAAAAACGTAAGGTAAAAATTTAAAAAATATTTCAGTTAAAAAATATCTCATCCAACGTGATTTAAAAATATAAATAAATAATTTTTATATTTGATTAATAGAAATTAATATATTAAATAATATTTAATAAATATATTAATATATAAAAAAATTCAAAAAAAACGTCTGCTAAAATAAAAAAAAAGCGTGGGCCTGAAATCAATAGATTTCAGGCTCACGTTGGGCCTGAAATATTTTTATTTCAGGCTCACGTTGGGCCTGAAATATTTTTATTTCAGGCCCACAATGGGCCTGAAATCAAAATATTTCAGGCCCAGTGTGGGCCTGAAATCAAAATATTTTAGGCCCAGCGTGGGCCTGAAATTTTTTATTTCAGACCCACGTTGGGCCTGAAATCTTTTGATTCAGGCCCGACGTGGACTTAAATTTTTTTCTATTTTAAAAATATATTAATATATAAAAAAACCTATCTAAACACTTAATTTCACATTAAAACGCAGGGTCTAAAGTCACGCTAGGAGGGCCTGAACATAGATGTGATGTCCATTAGTGGGTTTGGGTCAAAACCCACTGATATGACTAAACTACTCCTATTGCATTGGTGATATCTAATATATAGATGTTTGGACACCTAAAACATCATCTTCTACCTCTAACCTCTCTATTCATATGGAGTTTTCAGAAATCCAGATATGGGAGGTCCATCAGTGGGTTTTGGTCAAAACCCACTGATATTTCTAAACTACTCCTATTTCATTGGTGATATCTAATATATAGATGCTTGGACACCTAAAACATCATCTCCTACCTCTAACCTCTCTATTCATATGGAGTTTTCAGAAATCCAGATATGGGAGGTCCATCAGTGTGTTTTGGTCAAAACCCACTGATATTTCTAAACTACTCCTATTTCATTGGTGATATCTAATATATAGATGTTTGGACACCTAAAACATCATCTCCTACCTCTAACCTCTCTATTCATATGGAGTTTTCAGAAATCCAGATATGAGAGGTCCATCAGTGGGTTTTGGTCAAAACCCACTGATATTTCTAAACTACTCCTATTTCATTGGTGATATCTAATATATAGATGCTTGGACACCTAAAACATCATCTCCTACCTCTAACCTCTCTATTCATATGGAGTTTTCAGAAATCCAGATATTAGAGGTCCATCAGTGGGTTTTGGTCAAAACCCACTGATATTTCTAAACTACTCCTATTTCATTGGTGATATCTAATATATAGATGTTTGGACACCTAAAACATCATCTCCTACCTCTACCCTCTCTATTCATATGGAGTTTTCAGAAATCCAGATATGGTAGGTCCATCAGTGGGTTTTGGTCAAACATCTATATATTAGATATCACCAATGAAATAGGAGTAGTTTAGAAATATCAGTGGGTTTTGGTCAAAACCCACTAATGGACCTACCATATCTGGATTTCTGAAAACTCCATATGAATAGAGAGGGTAGAGGTAAGAGATGATGTTTTAGGTGTCCAAACATCTATATATTAGATATCACCAATGAAATAGGAGTAGTTTAGAAATATCAGTGGGTTTTGACCAAAACCCACTGATGGACCTCCCATATCTGGATTTCTGAAAACTCCATATGAATAGAGAGGTTAGAGGTAGGAGATGATGTTTTAGGTGTCCAAGCATCTATATATTAGATATCACCAATGAAATAGGAGTAGTTTAGAAATATTAGTGGGTTTTGACCAAAACCCACTGATGGACCTCCCATATCTGGATTTCTGAAAACTCCATATGAATAGAGAGGTTAGAGGTAGGAGATGATGTTTTAGGTGTCCAAACATCTATATATTAGATATCACCAATGCAATAGGAGTAGTTTAGCAATATCAGTGGGTTTTGACCAAAACCCACTGATGGACATCACATCTATGTTCAGGCCCTCCTAGAGTGACTTCAGACCCTGCGTTTTAATCTGAAATTAAGTGTTTTGATAAGTTTTTTTTATATATTAATATATTTTAAAATAGAAAAAAAATTTGAGTCCACGTCGGGCCTGAATCAAAAGATTTCAGGCCCAACGTGGGTATGAAATAAAAAATTTCAGGGCCACGCTGGGCCTGTAATATTTTATTTCAGGCCCAGCGTGGGCCTGAAATAAAATATTTTAGGCCCACATTTTTTTTATTTCAGCAGACGTTTTTTTTTTGAAAATTTTTTTATATATTAATATATTTATTAAATATTATTTAATATATTAATTTCTATTAATCAAATATAAAAATTATTTATTTATATTTTTAAATCACGTTGGATGAGATATTTTTTAACTGAAATATTTTTTTAATTTTTATCTTACGTTTTTAGCGCCGATTCCATAATATATTATTTTAAAATAAAAGTCTGAAAAAACATGTGCAGACGTCTCGAAATTTGTTACTGAGAGAGAGAAAGAGAATGACAGTAGTTAGAAGGAGGGGTATAAGAGGAAGTTCACATAAAGGCCTACGCCCTTTGGTAAAATAGAAACCATGGTACGCGAATTGGTAATTTCCAATTTTTAGGTACGCCCTTTGGTAAATTACCGAAACATATTCATTGCCTTCACCAATGGTTGTTCAATCACTTGAAACTAAGAAAGATCTTTTTCGCCCACTCGAAGATAGAGAAAACATCATGAATCTAGAAGTACCATATCTTAGTGCAATTGGTACATTTTCATATCTCGCCAATTGCACTTGTGTAGATATTGCATTTGCAATTGGTACATTTAACCTTCTAGCCAGATATAGCTCTTCTCCGATGTGAAGACATTGGAATGGCGTAAAGCACATATTTCGAACTTCATGGCACAATTGACATATATAAGATTATTTTATTTGATATGATCAAATGCATCTTTAGTAGAATATGCAAATGCAAGTTATCTTTCGGATCCATATAAAGTTAGATCTCAAACAAGTTATGTGTTTATACAAGGAGACAGTATTATATCATGGAAGGCAGCAAAATAACTTTAACAACAACATCGTTAAATAACTCTGAAATTATTACAATGCATTAAGCAAGTTGAGAATATATGATTGAGATTTATGATGCTACATATTCAAGAATCATGTGGACTAACAACAACTAAAGATAGTTCGACGACTACAGACTATATTAAAGGGTAAAGAACAAAACATATTTCATCAAAAATTTTCTATGCACATGAATTCCACGAGAAATGTGATATTGATATCCAGTAAATTCGTTTTAGCGATAATGTAGAGAATTTATTCATAAAAGCATTGTCTAAGTTGACATTCAAGAAATTATTATATAAGATAGTGATGCATCAATTAAAAGATCTTTAGTGATTGAAATTAGGAGGATTATTTATTGTTGTACTCTTTTTTCTTTGTTTAGATTTTTCCGATTAGATTTAGATTTTATTGACAAAGTTTTAACGAGGCAAAGAGAACTCTCCATCAATCATCTAAGGGGAGTGTTACAATAGATGATTAATTTGATTTTTTTATTGATTAGTAAATAATTGTATTCCTCTATTTTTATACCACTCCATCTATTTTATAAATAGGAATATTTATAGGGATAATATGTAAGATAATTTTCTAATCAATTCTCTCATAGGGCATGTACTTTTTCAGATCTTAAATTTGATACTAAATTTACAATTCTGATATCAAACTTTTGAAAAGGCTTTTATAGTCCCACAATCAAGTGCTTATATCCTTTTAAAAAAAACTATGATTAAATACTATAACCCAATCCGGAAGGTGAACCTAGCATATATACATTTTAAAAATAATATATATTATATTAAAATTAATATATATTATTTTAAAGCTTAATATTCAACTTTAAAATGCTCATATATCTATTCATTCAATAATTAAAAATATATAAAATAAATAAATATAAATACTAAAGAACTCAATAATTAAAATATATAAAATAAATAAATTTAAATACTAATCAGTTTAATTCCTTAATTTTGTAAACAATTTATGTCGGGTAACAATGCATTTATTAATAGATAAATTTTTTAAACAATTGAATTAGGGGTAATATAGTAATTGTCATATCAGGTTATACATTAAAACCTTCAACCAAACAAGTTTTTGTCTCATTACCAAAGATTAAACTAAACAATATTAGGTTATATCTTATTCCCTATAACCTTGGTCATGTGATTACCTGATAATCACATGCCCAAGGTTATCAACGAATACCCTCAACCAAATACACCCTAAGGGTTTTCGATTTTAAATTTTTTTAGGTTAAATACTATAACCTAATTGAGAAGGTGAATATAAGAGTTTTCGATTTTTAATTTTTTTTAGCTTAAACACTATAATCCAATTAGAAAAGTAAATCCTAGATTAAAATAAAACTAAAATCTTAACTTTAAGATTATTTTTTTAAAAAAATTGATATCCAAAATATCAAAAATAAATCAATTTTAATATCCAAAATATCTTTCCATCATTCTTCTCTCATGTGTACTATTAAATTATAACAGTCGTAATAGTTTTGATCTATAAATGTATTTTGAAATGAAAAAAAAATAGCTTTTCAATTTTTTTAAATGTGGGAGGCACTGCTTAACTGTCTTCCTTCTGGTCAGCCAGTCTGTCACCCCCAAAGTTTGCCAAATGATTAAATATCATGATTGGGACTGATATGCCCAACATTAATTACCTAACATACATCATTAATGCCAAGTAATCATGGGGACTATATCGAGAGGGAATGCAATCATGCATGAAAGAAGTTAACGAGTCTGTACTTAAGAAATAATCCTTTAAATTACCTTAATATCGGCATATATAATTACATTGCTTCAGGTGCTTAGGTGTCACGTGGATGTCACATGACCTTCAGCGAAGCCACGTGGTGACGGGTCGAGTCGAATAAGCTGCCATGCCAGTTACAGCCCAGCGCCAACGAAGCCGCTTCCCCGTCGCAGGGTCCCATCGACAGCTGTCAATTTATTCGATGTTCCACATCTACCCCTGCGCCGTTGCAATATCTACAAGCGTGCCATCCTCGTGCACCGACAGCTATCCCCACCGCGGACCAAGGACGCGGGTTCTTGCGTGGTTTTCAGCAAGTGTAGGGGTATTAGAGTAAATGGGGTTGTACGATATTTTGCCTTTTATTTGTACAGAATATATATAGTGCCGCAGATCAATGGAGGAGGAAGACGAAAGAACAAGAACAGCGAGAGAGAGAGAGAGATAGAGAGATCAATTAAGAGTAAGTCTCATCACTTATGATCATCTCGATCTTCTTCCTTTATGCTAAATGTTGTTGTTGTGTGTTAATTGATTTGTAAGTATCGATGGGTAGCATATGGAAATCCAAAGTTCTTCCAAGTTTTGCAAATGTTTTTGGTAATAGCAAGAAGAAAACTGCTGCCGCTGAGGCTGTCAAGTCCTTTGATGAATCCAAGGTTAATTTCTTCTCACTTTCATCATCTTCTTCTTCTTCTTCTTCTTCTTCTTGATCTCTCCGCGTGTTTCCAGGAGGAGTATGGCAGAGAGTTTGAAGAGAAGAAGACTGAACTGCAAGCTAAAGTTGTAGAGATTTATGAAGCTTCTCCAGCAGCAATTAAGGTCCATATATATAATAGTTTTTATAATCCAAAGATATTAATTTGATTGTTGATATATTTATTGCTCATAGGCTTTGGTGAAGAAACCCACGGAATCTGGTCTGAAGAAGAACTCATCGGGAGTCAGGAAATTCCTTGATGAATTAGTGAAGATTGGTGATGGATTGCTTACCTAATTGTATCATTTATATATACAATAAAAGCTCTCAGGATATTAATTAATTAATTAATTAATTAATTACGTGCTGCAGAGTTTCCAGGGTCCAAGCCGGTGAGCGAGGCCGCCGTCGCCTTCGGTTCAGCATACGTCGGCGGACCGATCACCTTCATCTTCGAGGAGGTCTCCAGTCTTCTCCCGGCGGAAGAGGAACCACCTGCCGCTCCGGCCGAAGAGCGCGCCAGCAAAGAGGTAACCGCCGAGGTCATCGAGGAGACCAAGGAGGAGGAGGAGGAGACGACCACGCCGCCTGCACCATCCACTGAAACTCCTGCCCCGGCCGAGTCGATGACCATCGAACCTCCACAGGCCTCGGCGGAGGAAACGCCGGCGCCGGCACCGGAGCCCGCCAAAGCATGAGGTGCGATATACACGTGCACTCTGCTTAATTAATTTCACGGATCGATTGTAAACACAGCTAGCAATTAGCTGCAACCAAGCCATCGAAATTCTGTGTACGTCTATGTACGCGCGCGATTGAATTGTTATAAATTCTTTTCTTGATTCCTTCCTTCAATTCTGTACTTAAAATGTATCGATGGATTATAAACGATATCTGCTGGTGTGGTGATTTCTTATAAATTCTACTGGCGTGGATCTCATCTCATGGGAGAAGACGACATAATATCATCAGTCCCTCAGTTAAAAACAGACAGTATTTTACAAAATAAGTGATTTATATATAATTAATAGGGGAAATGATTGTAGGCTCGAAAGGCAAATTAAAATATATTCAATTATTTTTAAAGGATGTAAAATATATATTGAAAAATTTTAAGATGTAAGTTAGTACGTACATTTTGTTAAGAGGTCGAAAATTAAGTTATTATTTTTTCTTTCTAAATTAAATTAGTAATTAAGTAGAGAAGGAAGGAATATATCAATTAAATTTATTTAAATTTTTCTTTCTTCTTAAAGTAATTTAATCTTTAATATAGAAAATTAAAAATATAAAAGAAGATTAATAAAAAATAGAAAATATTTTTTATAATTATATATAAAAAATAGGAAAAAAATACTTTTAATTTGTTTAGCTTTTATTAACCTTCTTTTATATATTTTTTAAAGTTTTTATTTAAGTTTTAAAATTAAGAGAATCTAGCGGATCAAGACATTACCAATATGACTCCTTTATTTTAAAGGTAAGATGTCAAATATATTTCCCTGCAGGAAGAAAACAATGAAGTCTCATTCCTTAACACCTTGTTTGGAAAGGAAGAAATTGAAATTCCCATGTGAATTGGAATTCAATTCCATCGTTTGGTAGCAATTTTCAGGAAGGAATTGCTAAGGAATTGAATTCCAATTCCTTTCAAACCCCTCAAAACAAATCACACCTAAACACATGTGATTTATGAAAGGAATTGAATTCCTTTCACTTAAACAAATTAAATTACCAAATCGCCCCCTCACAAAACAAATCAAAGTTGCTCCGGCTCTATCCTCGCGGGATAAAATCGTAAAAGTATAATAATTGAATTGAATTCAATTCTCTTTTTACAATTCATTCCAAACATGGGAATTGGAATTCAATTCCGGATGTAATTCAATTCCGACCGAAATTGAATTCCAATTCCTTACTTAAAAGGTTTCCAAACAGGTGTAAAAGTTTCAGGTTTCATTAGTCGAATAACAAGTCGAGACAAACACAAGCACAAAACTTGCACTTTGGATCCTCTGTCTCAAAAAATCCCTGTCCCGCCTATCTCGTTCCTCCTCCTACGGCTTATGAGTCGTCCGATCGCCGATCAAACACTACCGATAGATTTGGATCGTCGTACCGAATCAAATGATATCCTAGAAGAACGGTGAACCAGTCGGAATTGTTACAATTATAATCTTGTCGAATTCGACGGTGAATCCAGCGAGATCGCAATTGCGGCGATCCCAACGGGTTCACCGTACCCCCAGGATATAGTTTTGTTCAGGACAGCGACCGGAGACCGCCAGTGGTGTCCGATCGGCTAGGGATGGCAATTTCACCCGAATCCGACGGAGAATCCGACATCCGACCCGAATAGAGGAGGATATGGAGGGACTATCAATACCCGATATCCGACCCGAATACCCGATTAAATAAAAAATACATATATACATTAAAGATTTTTTCCCCAAAACCTACTAATAATTTGTATTAATGTTGGAAATAGATTATATATATGTTTAATCTATTTTTAAAATTATAGATATATATTTTTTTAACTTTAATGTTAATTATAATGTACTTTTGTTCAATGATATATATAGTTGGATAGAAAGAAAAAAAATTATTAGTATACAAGATATCTGATCCTTTAATGGGTATGAGTATACTCGATGGATATCCGATACCCGATGAGTATGGGTACGGAGGATATAGAATCCGACCCGAACCCGACCCATTGCCATCCCTACGATCGGCGATTGGATAACTCGACGACCGTCGTCGGGAAGCGGGACAGACGGGACAGGGGATTTTTTGGGACAGAAGATCTGCCCTCCAAAACTTGGTGTCCAATAATCAATGCGTGCCAATAGGTTTTACTCCTGTGAGTGGGTGAAGATGAAGAACTGATAGACATTTTAGCCTGGCGACCAGCTTTGCTAGCAGGGATAAGGCAGGCAGGCAGGCCCTACCAGGAAGGCTACAAATTAGGAGTATAGTAGTGTTAAGAGCTTGCATGCCAACTTGACAGCCAGTGGAGGGTCGATATGAAACAAGGCACATGCTTTGAGCTGGACAAGTTGAGAAAAGAGAGACATGGAAGAACAAAATGGGTGGTGCCAGCCTTTGTGGGAATCAGTTTATCTGTCTGTTTTTGTTTGAAAAAAGAATAAAAAATTGAACTGATGCATGGGAATGAACAGAGCACTTCCAAGCATACTTCAATTTGTACCATCGAAATCCTACGCGTGATAGATTTGGGATATCGAATCGAATCGATCAGGATTGGAATTTTAGGGTCTGAGATCTCTGGACGGGAAAAAAAAGTCACAACTCAGTTTAAAGGCCAACCGACACAATGAAAACTATTGATTTTGTTGATTCAAACCCTTGTTGCTTCAGCAAAATAAAAAGAAAATAAATATCCAAAACTCATAATTTAGAGCAAGGAAAGAACAAATTATTCTTGATGATCAATATTAACGAACATCAACAAACAAATATTTTAAATAGTCTCAAAACCCTCTCTAACTTTTCAAAAAATGAAATAACCTCAAATATAAAGTTCGAGCTTTTAAAAAATCTTTAAATGTCATTTTTTGAGCTTAAAACTAAGTCTTATGAGTTTTACTAAATTAACTCAATAATTTATGTAAATCTCTAAAAAAACTATAATTTATTATATTATAGATCTCGTGATTCAATCTAAATTAAAAGTTACGATCATTCAATATGTTAAAATCATTATAACATAGGATTGTACCGATTATGTTCCGACTCCCAACAAAAAATGATTCCAAACACTCCTGGTTCATTTTGGAACTTTCGGATCGTACGATCTGGATTATATATATATATATATATATATATATTATATATATATATATATATATATATATGCACCCAATCATGATATATTAACGATTTCAATCCATGAGCAAAAACAAAAAACGTGATTTCTAATTCACTAGAGCTGCCGAGGCTTTAGATTGAGATAAGCTTGACCCATGAGCTTGTGGGTTGTGTCGTTCCAAGTCGGACTTTATATGGAAATGGCTCATGTTTGACTAGTCTAGGATTGGGCAGTAACACACTAACACTACCTGTTAGTGTTACATCTTCTAGTGTTAAAGAAAATCTAAACCTTTATTATAGAAAGTAGTGGTCAAATAACACATAGACACGTTCTACTCTTGTTTTATTGCACCAGTTTTGGCAACAACCAACAGGTATCATTATTGTCCTGTTTATTCAATGACTTTGAAGATGGAGACAAAGACGATGTTATAGGAGTTGTCAAATACGGCTTATCAATTGCTCTGCTTCGGCCACATTCTGCATGCTCTGCAGACAAAGAAGTATATCGTATAGGAAATGGATTTACAGTATGATAAGAAATGCAGAGGAAGACGACTGAAATTAAAAATTGAAAGGTTTATTACCAGAGGCAGGCCTTTGATGGCTCTTTCTTCCAAGTACGCCGACGGTCGGAAAAAGTCCCCGTATGTATCAGCCCATTTGTTCAGTTTCGGGTATATGTTACCGGAACCCAAGCTGTCCGCCCAAAACACAATACCGCCCCTTCAGACAAAACAAAACTGGATTAAGGAAATGATATCATAGTTCCCACCATGGAAATCTAACGGCAATATCTGAAGAGGTACTGGTAGTTGTATATTTACAATCGAACATATTCACCTGTACTTGGGGAAACTCATTCCGAGAACAGATGCAATATCAAGATCAGAAGCTCGAATCACAACCCCTTCATCCAACACACGGCATGCCTCGTTAACTACTGGAAATAAAATCATTTCCAGGACTTCTTGGTCACTGATATCAATCACCTACAAAGATAAATGTTCATGATTGGCAGTCATTAACAACTGCTAGCAAACAAATGGCAAGGCCACTACTTGCAGTTGTTGCATTTAGAACTGTGTGCGAACACATTAGTCCTGATTCTCCCATATAGTGAAACTCATAACAGGACATACATATAAACAACACTAATATAGATCAGGTAGTTAAGTACCTTTCCACTGGGCATTAGGCTGGCTCGCCTTCTACATTCCTCCAAGATAGTTTGCACACTGTGATCAGGCACTGGTTTTCGTCCCTTCTTGTACATATAAAATCCCTTACCGTTACTCTTACCTGTCAAGCCTCATGATAATAGGCAAAAAGTGAGAAATAGTGGAAGTCTATTAACAGAAGGCAACAACGCAACAAGATAAAGAATTACCATGTCTTCCATTTTTTACCATCAATTCATACAATTCAGACTCAAAAGTTCGCCCCTTGAAGGCAGAAGCAAAGATATGCTTCACTGCCAAAGCCACTCCATATCCAGCAACATCTTGAAGTCTATTAATACAAATAGCAAAACTCAAATAAGCTCAGAGTGCAGTCAAAAAGAAAGGCAGTGAGAAATGGAAGTGCCACTGCAAGAATATGGAAGATCCTTCACACCCCAAGGCTTCTATTTCTTTGACCATGTGAATGATGCAGCATGCTTAGTGTGTGCCTATGTCTATAGGATATGTAAGCGAGTCCAATAAGTTCAATGACTTGGTAGATTCAATCACTTCCTGAGGTTCCCATAGAAAAACTTATGCCTAATTATTACAAGTGTGTAAGTCACTTGTGTTTATGCATGTACATTATCAATGTTCAAGCAGCAAAATAGGAGTCATTATTTACTTACAGGAAAGGGCCCATTGGCATGCCAAAACTGGTTAATACTCTGTCAATTCTGAATAAGTCCACACCTAGATTAACTAAGAATTGTGCTCCTTGGGAATATGGGAAGAATGTTCTGTTAACTGCAAAGCCAGTGCAATTATTGACCACTATAGGAACTTTTCTTATGGCCTTTCCAACAGTAATGAGATCAAGGATCACTTGCGGAGATGTCTTGTCTGTCCGAACAATTTCAAGCAGAGGCATCACATGAGCAGGACTGTCAAACATATACAAGGACAGAAGACATTAAGTTTCTAATCAATTGCTAAAAAACAAAATGGTACAACATAGATGTAAAGAAGTATGGTTATTAGTTCAAAATTTGCACCTGGACCTATTTACTACCTCAACAACATTACATTTGTAGATGAAAGAATCTATTTATGATTAATATGCTTAATAAAATTCAAACAACTAGAAGTTAAAATTCATGAGATAAGTTCAGCCAGAAGATGACCATGACTTTGGCTTAAAAAAGCAACTTTAAAATACCAAAGATGACCATAACTTCGATTCATAAATGATATATAAGAGGTTAGCAAAACTGCTAAGTTCTTGGTCATAAATAAAAAATCGTTTTGGGGAACAAGATCAGAGTTGAATTTTCGCACTTTGAGGGGGATCCATGTTGTTATTGGATATCACAAATGAGACAACCAACTTAACATGATAGAATTGAGATTTCAGCTTCCCCACTTAATTTCCCAACAGCAAGGGACTGATATTTTTTGTTTCCATGATGCTTCTCTCCAGCTCCAAAGAGATTTACTCTCATGAGCAAAATGTATCACACGTTGATCGTGTATATGAAGCAACTTTTAATTTAAAGCAGGACACCAACCATTCAAGAATACTTAGTTACTATTGTAGAAAAGTGGTATGAAGTTTCCATATATCATTTTATATCAACCAATCTAATAAGTGTCAGTATAAATAATGGTGTTATAAATTCAAACTTGCCTGCAGAACCTACATTACCATCAATCACCAAAGCTTAACTCGCTTGCTTCTGGTTCCTTTGATAGCAACTCCAATCATGGCCGTAAACACAATTCCTTTCCGCATTGTGTTGATTATCAACACAACAATCATCCACCATGACATGACAAGGTTTGCTAACTGATACAGATCAAGTCTCTATTTAATAACATCAAGGTTTGATGATTAATTAATATATTTCACCTTGCCTTTTGGTTATCGAAACATTTTCAACCCAAAGTTTTAAGTAAAATTTTCTTCGGGAAATGTTGCTTCTCACAATCAGTCATTTTGAGGTTGTGATTACTAACATTCCATTAACTTCCTTGAGACAACATCCCACACTTTCCTACGCACTAAAGCAGAGAAAACATCACAGACCTGAAAAAGTGTGCCCCAATAATTCGATCCTGAGACAGAGTCTTTTGACCAATAATGTTGAGATCAATGGTGGATGTGTTGGTTGCAAAAATACAATGTGGAGCGCACATCCTTTCAATATCAACAAATATTGACTGTTTAAGAGACACATCCTCGACAACACACTACAAAAAGAAGACAGTGTATGAGTAATTTTTAGAAAAGAAAAAACAAAGCCAGAACATCCAAGAGTACAAATGCGTTGACAAAAACACACAAAACAGTTAGGTAAACTTGTTCATGATATCTGCAATCCATCTAGTAACTTAATTTCTCGAATTTTAGTATCAGAACTCACACCAAAATCGAGATTTGACTTTGGAGGAAAGAACACACAAGTTCTCCTTGGATTCACGAAGGGAGTTTACAATTTTCTTGCTAAAAGATAAAGAAAGTATTTCTTGGGATTAAAACTTGTTAGTCTACTGCTATTAAAACATTCTCCAATTGCTACCTAACTGTATCGGGTTCTTCAAGGCCTTTGGTTTTCAAATTTTAGTTCCATGGAAAATGACTGCATATCAATCTTACCATGCACTTCTTTCAAATATACATCATTAGCTTCTTCAGTTTTTGGGTAAATCAATTTCAAAGCAAACAAAGAAATATAATTTTATAATATATATTATAGTTTGAAGAATAACCTCAATAACCATATCAACATTGATGAAATCTGAGTAATCCAGCACCCCCTTAAGAATTGACAAAGCAGACTTCATCTTTTCATGTGTCAGCAACCCTTTCTTCACAAAACCTTCAAGGTTGACTGTCAAATATAATGCAAGAACAATATTCTTAAAATTATAAAACTAAAATCGATAATTTTAAACTAAAATACATAAGAAATTCCAAAGAAAAAAAATCATATCTGCAGTGACAATGAAATGCAAAGTTTTAAAATTGCTTATAAGATATTAAATGGTAAAAGACAAGAAGTTTGGAGTTAAAAGGGAGGTTACCTTCTATAGTTTTCAATCCTTTCTGCAGAAAACTAGAATTAAGTTCTTTCAAAGTGACAGATATGTTATTTATGATGAAGCAAGTAGCTATTCCAGAACCCATCAGGCCCCCGCCAATTACTGCAACCTTTTTTATTTTTCTAGGTTGGAGGTTGATATTGGTGATATTAGGTACCTGGGAAAACATTTAGATGATAAGAAATTAAGAAAAAGGTGAGACAAAATAGTCTAGTTCGAAAATTATATTAAGGACCTTTAAATTTTAGGAAAGAATAAAGGGAACAAAAATAGTTAATTACTTTAATTGATAATGGGAAATAAAGGTTGTGAGATCCTGTATGATTGAAATGCACCTTCCTAATCAGATCTCCACAAAACTCGAATTCATTTACTTTTCTTTTTCTTATACTTTTTTGATAGAGGGAAAGTGTACAAAATTTAAATAGGATATGAAACTAGAATCAAAATAAAATTGTTTAAGTGGAGGCCTATTAACATTCCATTTTCAACCCTCATCGCATTTGGCTTTCAGAATTGGGCACTAGTTTGTGGAATACCCCCTTCACGAACATATAAGTATCAAGTATTATGTGTCATGCTGATGGTACAGAATAAGGGTTGCATCCATAATTTCAATCAGAATTACCTTTGTAACTGCACGCTGTGAGAAAAAGCTGTGAATTAACCCTTTTGTAGTGCTTGAAAGGATCAATTCTTTAGAAATCTTTGCTTCCTGAATTCAAAATGTCAACTCTAGATCATAGTTCAATAAGGTGAAAATCAGTGCCTGATAAACAAGTTTAAGAATGATATCTCAGATCTTAGTATGCTGTGGATTTTTTTTCATTTCAGAAAAGGACATTGAGATTAAATAACTTAAATTTATGTAGTTCTCAGTTCTCACGAGCAAACACAGATAATTATCAAAACAAAATAATTTGCCAACTATAAGGATGAAATGTCCCAACATAAGATTACTACTGCAACATAGTGTATAGGTCCTGTATTTGTCCAAGACTAACATGTTATTAGTTAAAATTATGAAAGTAAATAGCATGATGTGAACAGCTGCCTGATATTTGAATGAGGAATTTGGGGCTTTCAGGATGATTTAAGTTTATTGCTTGCGTAAATGAGAAGGTTTCGTGTAATTACTCCCATGGTTTCAAAATTGATTTCTGTTGGTCGGTACAAGCAAAAAAACTCATTCCGTTGGCAGCCAACTAGCATGCAGAACAGATAGAGATGTGGTGTTGTTTGTTAAATAAACTGTGAAACCACAGCCAACTAACACCAAAACATTATTGCATGGAGGCTTCTTCCTAGATAGACGCATTAGATTTTTCAGAGGCACAACTCTGGCTTTGGAGATGGAGTGAGATGGTGTTTCTTCTACCTGACATCCTCATCTTCCCCTAGGCGCAACTATAGCACATGATCATGATTCTTCTTCTGATCAGTGATAAGCACACAAACACTGTTGTTGATTTAACCTCTTAAGACACAACAGCATGAGCCTATGAATGAGTAGTGAGACAAGTACTTGGTAGTCTCCAAATTTCCATTGTTCTTTCCTCCTCTTCTATGTCTTCTTCCTCCTCTTTTGTATGTGGTGTCTCCCTGGCTCTTCCTCCAGGTTGATGCCAACTGGCACAACCTAGGTATGCTGGTGGTACCACCAACACACCATCATGTTGAGGCAAGGACCAACACCCAGGAACAAAATGAGACTTCAAACTTCGTTCAAGCCTATTTCTAAGTTACAAATAAGTAGTAGTTGATCTCATAATCATGTTAAAGTTGGCTAATTAAAATGCTTATTCCTAAGGCCTAAGATCCAATGAATGAAATCTCAAAGTAGAAAAAATGATACCAAATATCCTAATTCATCATTTTTAACTCCTATGTTAAAACCATTTTGAAAAAATAGATTTTAAAGCTTTCTCATATGTTAGTGGTAGCATAATGCATCAGATTAGCAAATAGTAGCAAAGATTTCTTGCAAACAATTGTTCAAGATAACCAACACTTTGTGATTATTGCAAACCAATAAAAGCAAAAAAATAAAGAATAATTCTTACTTTCACAAGACCAGCATATCCTCCAAAGTTTACACCCTCCTCAATTGCATCAAGGCATGCTTTGTGTTGTGGCATATTAGGAGCTATCGTCTTTGCCAGTTTCCTAGCAGCTTCCAGCATTTTATGAACTTCAGAAAGGGAACCAAGTCTATCAGTCCGATGAAGTGTACTAATCCTTGGTCTGTTTTGCTCGCTGATTTCCAAAGCCCAAAGTCGTGAATTGTAGAGCAAATTGTTTGGAGAAGCAATATCATCAATAAGACCGTAACTTTTTGCTTCTTTTGCGATGATTGTTTTTGATAACTGCATGCTATAAATGTTAGTAATATGTGATCACCAAATTTGACAACTAACATATAGTTCATTATCATTTATTTGGCTGTGATCACACAATGATACTTCTTAATTTATCATTTGGAATTATGGTTATACACTTACTTTCAAATGAGGCATAACGGTTCAAATTAATTTCCCTATAATTACAGCTCCAAAATAACAAAGAAAATTAAGTAGAAAGAACTTCATTTCTCTAGAATAATAACAGAGGAAAAAAAAGAGAAATATAGTACTTCAACTATTTTGATAGAGATAAATTAGCATTCATATGTCTACAAGAATATAGGTACACATGTGAAAAGAAATGGCAAAAAAAAAAAAAAATCGTCTCCTGTTCAAAATTTAGTGAACCGCTATTAATGAATAATTGTTAACTTCCCACTGTTTATTTTAAAATTTAATAAAAGATAAATCAAAGAATAGAAATATTGGTTCTATAAAGAATTAAATGCAATTACTTTATCCTATCCTCTTCCCAAATCAATTTCAGATATTGGTTTTACTTGTACCGAGCAGGATATATGGCCCTTTAATCTTTTCAGACAAAATAAAGTAGAGACCATAGCCAGTATATAATGGAATATTAAGTGGCTCCCACAGATTCAAATGGTATCCTCCAATATTCCCAGTGTGTTTGTTTGGTCCACCCAGAACTTGACTCTAGAGCCACCAACATACACTTTCCCATTTAATTGGTTTACATTCTCATGCTTTAAACTTGTTTGCTCTGCAACACAATTACAGAACTAGCGCATTATCTTGATAGAACTAATATCATGTGTTCAAAAATAGCTTAAGTTGTTATATTATACAGATTATGCAACAAAAACCTCATCAATTCACAGTTAGCTCACAATTGTTCATATAGGTAGGATATCATACAGATTAAACACGTTCAGATGACAAATTTATAAGGTCAATATGAATTTAAAGTGCACCAATACAACATATCCTTCTCATTTTATTTCAAGATAACTAATATATCAATCAGACTAATATGGTAAATTAATTAACAAAACATATATTTTTTGGAGCAAAAATTTCAGAATACTATATTCATATCATAGAGAAAATATTGTTCAACATAATCAAAGTTTGCATGCATTGAAATGGAAAGAATTTTGTATCAAGAGGAAAGCTTACAATATTCTTCTCACTCGGCTAATTGTCCTTGATCTGATGAACTAATTATAGAAATTGGTAATTTTAGCTACATATCCAAGCCCTTTGTCAATCTCTCATGTGAAGGCTACTAATCATATGGTTGGATCCAAAATTATCTAGTGGTATGCAGAGTCCTTGGTTGGTAGGACTATCCATATGGCAAAGAAGAGGATTTAAAGCATCATAAGTTTCACTCTGCTGAGTACAAATTAAATGTGTATTGGCACAAAATAATCCAAATAGAGATTTCTATAGAATGCAAGAGTTAATCAAGAATCCAAAGCAGATTTCTATAAAATGCCTTGCACTCGTCAACAAATGATTAACGAGGTTTTTCCAACCTCGGGCGACCGACCCGGCCCCATGGAAATTTTCCACCGGCCGCCAGGGTAATCGAGAAGTGCTCATGGCGGGCGGTCCAGAAGCTCAGCGTCCCAGGGTTCGATCCCCATTCGGAGAAAAAATTCCTGCAAAATACGCCGTAGTTGGGGATCGAACCGCAGATGCCTGGGATGACAACTAATTGCCCTTCCGCTGCACCGTAGCCCCGGGGGCCCTTGCACTCCTCAACAAGGTTCTGCATAAGACGGTCCATGAATGTATCATGCTGAAGCATGGAAGAAAATAAGGATGCATATTTCTGAAATTTTGTTAACAAGATAATTAAACTCATTCAGGTGTACTTTATTTGACACTTTTTGATCAATTAGCCGGCCCTCAAAACCATCGGAAGAGGTGATGTCTATGATATAGAGGACAAGAGCAAGGTGTGGTGTCTCCAAGGCCAGGTTTCCAATAGATAGGAATGATTCTGTAGTTAGATAAGCACAAGGTTTGTTATAGTTATTAACAAGATCATTCTGTCATTATTATATGAAGATGCTTCACTAGCATTGTCTGGATAAGCACAAATTAATGAGCATCAGTAGTGTTCTTATATATACACTAGGCTAATAAGTGTATGATGTCTTGTGGACTTGCCTTAAGTTTGTCAGGGTTTAGCTCCAGGGAAGTATTTCAAAAAAGAGGGTCAACACTCTACACTTCATTTTTTTTTTACCAATCTGGCAAATGGAAGGTGGCCCAGGAGTAATAAGTGCTCAAGTGCCTTGTATCCCTTTTGTATCTCCCTAAAAATTAAGATTCTCTCTTATTCTTGTTTACAAGAGCCTTGGTCATAGCCGCATTAAATTTTAAAGCTTTCTTTACTTTGGTATATCATACAAATGTCATCGTGTTGCATAAGGTGTGGCCGTATAAGTCTTTCATCCCTCAAAACTGAATTCAATTTCAAAAAAGTCCATTTGATCTTGATGAATTATCTCTATGATTAGATTCTATGTTATAATAAAGCTAAGAGAGGATAAAAGCATTAGTACATTGTTTTCATAGAGATACCGCTTCTCTACAGTGAGTGAGGAATAAAAGCATCTGATTGTGAGACAGTGCAAATATGCAAAAATCACTATCTTCAGTACATCCACTATTAACTGTTCTGAAAACGTAAGAAAATATCAGAACAAGCAGCAAAATCAAGGATAATTTGCACAGGAAGAAACACAATTTAGCAAATTTTATTTATATTAGAAGGAATATACTCACAAGAAGCATTTCTGTAGCTTTTTGTAATCCTACAAGCCTCGGAAACCGCTGTGTACCTTGAAAACAACAAGATTTCAGTGAGATAGCGATGTACTAAGATATGCAACAGGACAAAGTGTTCTAGTGATTGCTAATACCTCCCATCCCAGGAATAACACCAAGAGACAATTCCGGTAATCCAAATTGGGCTTCTGGAGTAGAAATTCGGGAATGACAACCCTAAATTTTACACCAGAATTTCAATGAAAACCTCTCTAAAAATATAACAAAGATACAATGGATAATGATCAGAAAAAACAACACAAACCATAGCTAGCTCCAGACCACCACCTAATGCAAGCCCTTGGATGGCTGCAACTGTAGGCTTGGGAGCATCTATAAGACCAGGAAACACGTAAAAGTAAACCCTTGAATATACAGAAATACAGAAACATACGCAGATCCAAGTACTTCATGACAAGAAGCATGGGCATGTAAACCTAAACAGATAAACACTTGCAACAACCTTCAATGGTATTGACCACAAGTTCAATAGATAGATCTGGTAGAAGTGATGGATCCCCTGCACCAGTAGTTGGATAAGACAATCATGGAATCAGCAACACTACTGATAGCATATCCAACAAAAGTAATTTTTCACATCATGCCTGTTTTTTGAATTTCTGAAAATACATTGATGTCAAAGCCACCACAGAACTTGCCACCCTGACCTATCAGAAAAAATGAAGCTGAATTAATCAATTGACACAAATTAAATTAGATCAGATTATTCTTTCAATTTATCTAATTGATCAATCCATAAAATAAAAACAGATCGTCTTAAATAATTGAGCAGATTGAAAAACTGATGAAGGGCATCCTAATTGTAGCATTCTAGCATTGGCATGTTGGTGCAATCGACCTTTGGTTAAGGTTGACCAAGTTGACCAAGCTCGAGTTGACTTAAGTTGGGTTTCGATGTTTGAGCAATATTTAAGTGGTAAAGTGAGACATCGAGTAGGTCAAAGCTGATTGAATACTTGACGATGTCGAAAGTCATGTGGCGGTGGCATGAGGCAAGAAAAGTCCAGGTGGATCATAGTTGGCGGGACATATGGTGATCAAATGACCAACAGGAAGTTGGCACTAAGACGAAAAGTTCAAGTGGGTCATAGTTGACCAACACTTGGTGGTCAAAAATACAAGAGAGTCATTGAGGACTGGACACTTGGCATGAGAAGTGAAGCCCAAGTGAGTCATGAAGGACCAAACACTTAAATGAGAAGCGAAGTCTAAGTTTAGAGAACTAGACAATTGGTGATGATGAAAGTCATGGCAGGTCAAGGTTGATAGAATGTCAGGCAATGATGAAGTCTCGGCAAGTCAAGGTTGGCAGGATGCTAGGCAACGGAAAGTTTCGGCAAGTCAAGATTGATCGGATACTGAGCAAAGGAAGTCCTGGTAGATTGAAGTCAACCAAATACTAGACAAAATGAGAATTCAACTTGGTAAGATTGAAACAAGAGTATTAGTCTATTGATAGGGCATATCGATCAACCAATGGATTCTAAACCCCGAAATTGAGGTTTTGAGGTGTTTTTATAGTTTGCTACACTAACTAGGTTTCTGCTACAGTAACAAGGGTTGTTGCACTTCTAGGATCTATTGCAAACCCTAAATTCCCAAATTTAAGATTGCTACCATAATCTCTAGGGTTGCTACAGTAACTTTAGGATTTGTTGCAGTACTTTCAAGTTTGCTACAGTGGTCGGGTTTAGGGTTTATGCTACAATACTTTTGCTATTGTAGACAATCGATTGGTGATATTGTAGCAGCAAACAGAAGCTTCCCGAATCGATTGCCTAGTTTGGAAACAATCGATTGGTAAGGTAAAAAGAGTCATCTAAAAATGGATTCAAAGGCAATCGATTGATGAAGTCTAGAAATTGATTGCTAGGCAAAAATCAACCCGAATAATAACCCTATAAAGGGGATTTCGATTAGGATTCTTGGTGCATATTCTTGGAGATTCTAAGTCGAAGTGCTGGTGTGTTTCCGGATGGACAAGAAACATTCTCAAGCATCAACAACGACCAAAAGCGAGATTCAATAAAGTTGTTTACATTCTTGAATTTGCTTTTATATCTTGTATTGTTGTTGCATTGTGGTGTTCTTTTAAGAACAAATTTGAAAGATGCTTCTCTGCCTCTGGAAGATTTATGAGAAGGAGAAAGTTCATAGTCGAGGGAGATCACAAGGAGTAGACCTTGGATTAGTCGCCTAAGAGGTGAATACTAAGTAAATCCAAAGTTGTGCATGTGCGTCAATTTTGGATTCAAGTTTTCGT
>JAGFNQ010006422.1:103076-219617 GCA_024364735.1 Boesenbergia rotunda
TGTAAATTGTCATGCTTAGGACTAGAAGTGGTTAGATAAGGATCTGACTTGATTGAAACTTGCACAACGTAGTATTAGGATGGGGCAAGATGATAGTATGTTAGGAAAGTCTGTCTAAGGAGTCAGGTAGGGGTAAGTCGTACCCTATTTGGTTTTTTAGTCCGATGGAACTAGTCGAAGCTACCTCGCCACTCCTCGACTAGTTAGACCAAGGTTTATCAAAGAATAACTTGAAAATAAAATTTCTTTAAAATACTTTGTTAAGGAAAAGGTCGTTACTTCGATAACCAAGAAGGCCCCTGTGCCTCACCAAGACTTAGAAGTCGATTATTAAAATCTATTTTTCAATTTATTACTTGTTAAACTTGAATATAACTCAAGGTTCAATCAAGTAATAGCTTTTAATTTAAATTCAAAGATAAAATTTGACGCATCTAGCAAAATAGATAAGTGTTTTCTGTTTTGCCACTTAGAAATAGGAGATAAAAAGGTTAGTCCAACCCAACTAACTCCACACATCTAATTAATTTCACCTTCAAATTAATGAATCAAATTAAAATTTTTTAACTTATTTAAAATTCTAAAATGCTTAAACTTAATAATTTTTCAAAATTTAAACTTAATTTATTTTTAAAATTCAAATTTTTCTAAATTTAAATTTAACTTAATTCAAAATTTAAACTATAATAATGAATTTCAAAATTCAATCTTTTTCAAAATTTAAACTTAACTTAATTTTTTCCACTTTAATAATTAATTTCAAAATTCAAATCTTAATTTCAAAATTCAACTTTCTCAAAATCTAAACTTAACTTAAAATTTAATTTCGAAACCTAACTTAATTTTTCAAAATTCAAATTTAATTCAAACTTAACGTAATTTTTTAAAATTCAAATTTAACTTTTTAATTAATTTCAAAATCTTCGAAAATCAAATTTAACTTTTCAAACTAAGATTTAATTTTTCAATCATTGTACTTAAACTAATTCATTAAATGCTTTACACCATGTTTGGAAACCTTTCAAGTAAGAAATTGGAATTCAATTCCAGTCTGAATTCCATCCGGAATTGAATTCCAATTCTCATGTTTGGAATGAATTGTAAAAACAGAATTGAATTGAATTCAATTATTATACTTTTACGATTTTATCCTGCGAGGATGGAGCCGGAGCAACTTTGATTTGTTTTGTGAGGGGGCGATTTGGTAATTTAATTTGTTTAAGAGAAAGGAATTCAATTCCTTTCCTAAATCAGAGGTGTTTAGGTGTGATTTATTTTGAGAGGTTTGAAAGGAATTGGAATTCAATTCCTTCTCAATTCCTTCTTGAAAATTGCTACCAAATGATGGAATTGAATTCCAATTCCCATAGGAATTCCAATTCCTTCCTTTCCAAACAGGGTGTTAGGTTTTTTTTTGTTCACTTACCTGAAAATTATTTAATTTTTGCAAACATTTTTATAGAAGAAATTCTTTTGCACAATGATTTTTTTTAAAAAAAGTTTTGCAAAAGTCAACTTGGGTTTTATTTAGATTTTTTTTTGATTTCGTTTTCACTAAGAAAAATGTCTACAGTCCGGGCTTTGTTATTTATATATATTTTTTGGATTTGAGTATTTTTTAAAATTTCTCTTGTATTTATATTTCCTATGGTACTTTTCAAAATCATTTTAAACATAGAATTTTTCCTTTGTAGTTCTTTATATTTTTTTCCTTTTCAAAAGTAGAGAGAAGAAGATGAATTTATTTTTAAATCGTTATATCAAAGTAGTTTTTAAAAGTTTTTTCTAAACTTAGTTATTTTTTATAAATATTTTGAAATTCTTTTTGTTTGAATCAAACCCTAAGACGCAGAAGACGATCAACTTGTGATCAATAAACTTCTTAGGACTATGTCAGGTTTAGGGGAGTATAAATTAAAAGAAGTATTAGAAGTTTCAAAAATACTATATTTTCAAATAACAATATCTTTTCAAAAATTATTTTGAAAATATAATATTCTTATTTTTTAAAATATATTTTTTAAATCTTTTCATCTTTTGAGCATCTCTGAAAACCTTTGAAAAATTACTTAGTTTAGAAAAATCTTCAAGATACATGATTTTTGTTTTCCTTGTAGTTAATAAGGTTTCCTAGAATTGTTTCAGATTGAGGAGGAATCCAAATCAAAAAACTTATTATTTTTTGAAAATTAAATACATATTGAAAATATTTTATTTTGATTGGAAAATCTCTAAGACACATAGGAAATTTGATGAGGCAATCTGTTGTCTGGAGTGACCATGAGTTTTGATGTTTGGGCAAAGGATTTAAGTTAGGTTTCCCTTGTGATCTAATATGTGTAATTGAGTGTGCAGGATTGCAGGTTTACACATATTGACTTGGCTGGATGGCTTCGGTATGATGAAGGGTTGCATGGAGACAAGCTGGAGGCTTGTGTGCACCCGAGGGACCTTGGTATGGCAGGGATGATGAGCCAAGGGGCGCGGACTTCGAGGCATACATGAAGGATGGCATGGAGACAAGCTGGAGGCTTGTGTGCATCCGAGGGACGAAGGCCGAAGACGAAGAGGGCGCGAAGGCAATAGTCAAGGCTACTGGTGAAGAGTCAGCAAAGTCAAAAAGGGACAAGAGCAGAGGGAGGAGGACTCCAAGGGCAAGCCGGGAAGTGGACTTCAAAGGGCACACGTGAAAGGTGGCATGGAGGCAAGTCGAGGACTTGCGTGCGCATTCGAGAGACGATAGCCGGTGGAAGAAGACTTCAAGGGGCAAGCCAAGGGAGTGGACCTGAAGGCACGCATGGAGGAGGGTCAACGAAGTGAGTAGGAGTGTTGATGTAAGCTGGGCAGTCGACTGGGGATTATCCAGTCGACTGCCAAAACTCACAGAATGTATTTGACCCTGGACCAGCCGACTGCTCTGGGAGCAGTCGACTGGTGTATAGCTAGATTCAAATGTTGGGGCTATCAACGGTCGAATTTAAGTGGGGGCAGTCGACTACCCTGGGAACAGTCGACTGTCGGCGAGGATTTCTAGCTCGAGTTATATTTAAAGAGAACTCGGTTTGGGCTGGGGTTCTTGGCGAAATCTGCTTGGGTAGAGTAGATTAGTAGCCTTTGGTGCTCTGGTATTGTCAAGGTGCTGTGGTGAGGTTTCTCCACCCACAAGGAGCGACAAGGGCTAGCCGGAGGTCATCCGAGGAGTGATCCACCGAAGGATTCTTGGATTAGTCATCCTTAGGGGTGGATACCAAGTAAATCGGTATTGTTAGCATTTCTTTCTTGTTGTTAGTTTTATTCTTTTGAATTTCCGCTTGTACAACTAACAACGTAGGAAGAAGAAAAATCGAGGAAGTGCTACTCACCCCCCTCTAGCAACCGTACAAGATCCAAATTTTATTTCTCAAGTACTTAGAATTTCATAAAATATATTCTAAAAAAATACTTAATTTTTTTTAAAAAAAGGGGATCCCTCAAAATATTTTTTTATTTTGAAAATGTTTTCAAAGATTCCTTCAAAAATCATCTCCAAAAAAAAGAAATATGCAAACTTTCAAGATAATAGAGAGAGAATCATAATTTGAGGGAGAGCATGTTACTTAAGTGTAAATATTTTCATAAATACTCCTCTTAGAAAACTCTTTTAAAAGTCTTTCTACTTAGTATTTTTTTTAACAATAATCTATTTACAAAGAAAATGTATCTTTTACTTAAGAAATTTTATTCTCCTTTATCTTGAAGATTAAAAATAAATAGCTAAAAATTCTGAACTTAGACTTATTGACCCATGCTTAGACTCAAATCATGTTTGGAATCAAAAATAGGTGGCTAAAAGTTTTAAATTTAGACTTATTGATTAAATGTTTTAAGCTCTTTATTGCTTATCGTGTTTGGACTCAAATGGTATATCAACTTGGTTCAAATTTTTTTTGCATTAGTTCTTTGTTATTGTTTAATTATTTCAAAATTGTGTTACTTAGAACGTATCATAATTCTTGACATTATTTTACTTAGAATTATTTTTTCAAATTTTTTTTACTTATGTTTTCAAAACTCACAGGCTCTGATACTCAACTCTTTCGCTTTCTCCTTAATCAATTTTTTTCAAAAAGGGGGAGAGTAGAAAAAAAGTAAATATTCTCTCAAATATTTGTTGCAAATATTTTTTATATATAACAAAAGAGGAGAGAGAGGAAAAGTAGAAGGAAATTGTTTTCTTCAAAAAAATTTCCCAAGTAGCAAAAGATATTTTTTTAAGAGGCTTTTTCAAAAATCTACTTGGTACTTTGCTATTTCAAAACTATATTTTTGGAGAAGTTAAAATTTTTATTCAATTTTACTTAGAATTTTTCAAAGTTTACTTATTTTCAAAAGGTCTTTCAAATTGAAGAATGCATAATGGCTTCACGGGAAGAGTTTCATATTAAGGGGGAGCTTCATGCATTTTCAAAACAAAATTTTCAAAATTTCCAATCAAAGTATTTTTTAAAAGTTTTGGAACATGTTTGAAATTTATGTTTGAAAACTATTTTTGAAAAATGGTGAAATCTTTTACTTAAAGTTATTTTGGAAAAATTTAAAAATCTCTCTTAGAAATTTTGTTCGTCTATGTATGTGTTTGATATATGTCAAAGGGGAGGAAAAGGTCAAAGTTAAATATTTTATAACATAATTATTTAGGGGGAGTATGATAAATAAAGAGGAAACTTTACTTTATTCAAAATTGCATTGGTTTTAAATTTAATTTTGTTTAAAACTGCAATATTTCATTAGTTTTAAACTTTCTTTCTTAACTGTTATAATTTTTACTTAATTTTGAATTATGTTGTCATAAATCAAAAAGGGGAAGATTTTGGTATCGGAAGCACCATATCGAACCTTATTTTGATATTGGCAAAGAGTTCAAAGTTAAGTATTATTGGCAAAGAGTGGTCACATCCTTACCCACTCGACCGTTTACATATGAGATGTGACGATGACTTGACTGGTGTCAGGAGTGACACATGTCATTGCATCATGTGCATGTGATGCATTGTGCATCTGCTTCTATTTGCTACACTTGATTGCTGCATATGTTTGACATGCATATACAGGAGGTATTTTGCATTTAGGTTTTGTGATATTGCATCGCTCGTGTGGTACGAGCCCTTATGATCAGGCATCGCTCGTGTATACAGGCTTACCCATGCAGGGTTTAGGTTCGCGGGGTTTGATTTCTCACCTCGCAGGATAGGCTGATTCTGATATATTTATACATATAGTATTTCAGTTATGCATATTCTTATACTTCCATGAGACTGTATCCTATTAACTCTTTATAGCTTGTATAACTATTTATTTGTCATGCATATTTATTTCTATACCTACGAAATCCACCCGGACTCATCATCGTTTACATTGTTTTTGTTTTCTAGGTTGATGTACTTGGAGTCGCCGGAAGAGCCTGGCGGCTTGTCCTTTCTCGTCAACGACTCTGGTTTTGGTTTTCTGTTTCTCTTTCATAACATAGTATGATATATGTCTAGATACTCTATATGGTTTGGGCCGCAGTTTTGTATTTGCAATGTGTGTTGCATGGACTGTACTTTTGTGCACCTTGATGGGTTTGATGCGATGTTTTATTTTCGATACATATATCTCTGTTGTCGGTCGTGTCGGTCGTGAGGTGTTTGTGGAGGCCGTGTGGATCGTTATTGTAAAATACGGCAATTCGAAAATCCGGACCAGAAAATTTTTCGGGATTTTTCGGATAGAGTCTAGGGTTTCCGACTTACAGGAGGAGCCCAAAGGGTTTTATTGTAAAAACATAAAACTTATCAAGGGTTTCAGATAAGCTCTTAAATTATGAGAGGGTAATTAACTTATCCTTAAAGTTTTATTGAGATGGATTATATTAAATAGGACGGTTAAATGGCTAAAACTCTTACCCTAAGGGTAGAGTGGGGAATTTAGTAAAAGGTAGGGGCTTTTGTGCAAAAAGGGACCCCCTTTATTAAAAGCTTCCGCCGAGCCCTAACCGCAGCCAAAGCCGCAGCCGCCCGAACGCTTCTTCCCCCTTCGCGTCTTCTCCCTTCGCGTGACCTAGCCGCCGGTGGAGATCGTGCCTCCTTCCTCTCATCTGCCGTTCTCCTACGCAAGCCCTAGCCCACGGCCACACACGACCTCTCTTCTTCTCCTCATCGTGCGAACCCTAGCTGTGTCGACAGATGAGTCGATCGCCGATGCCAGTGTCATTCGTCGATGATCTTGTTGGGTAAGTATGACTCCTTGAGCAAATTCGGTTGAGTGTGGCAAGTGGAGGTCTTCCAATCTTCTTGGATTTCACTGAGTGGATTCCTGTGGCAGCATCGCGGGTCGATCGAGGAATCGTGGGAGCCCTAGCTCCATGGATTGCCAAGAAGAGAGGGAATGATTTAGGTCGTCGCCACCTTTCCTCTGTTCTAGTAGGAGCTAGGGCAAGAGGGAACTCGTTCGTTCCAATTCAGGTATGAATTCTTAGATTTGGATTATGCTTGAAGGGTTGATAATATTGGTATGGATCTGGATGATTTGTGTACTTCAAATTGGTTTACAGATTTGGGTTTTCTTTTGATATCGAGAGTTGGATTTCAATCGTTAGTTACTTCTTGGTTTTTATGCTTGGATTGTGTGCTATAAACTGTGTTGGGCTTGAAGCAGTGTGTATCATATGCTAGTGGTTGCTGTGGATTTTAGCTGGGCGTGGTGAGAGTGGAACATTGAAGAGTTGAATTGATCGCGTGCCATCTCAGGTAAGGCTATAGATCTGTTCAATGTCTATTTGGGGGGTTGCATTGTTGTGGTGTTCTTGATTTTTGGATTACGCTTTGGACAGATCATTGATCTTTCTGCTGTGAGACTATTTTAACTAACCCTGTCCTTGAATGATTTCGATTTAATGGAATGAGTTAGTGCTGTGATGCTATGGAAGGTTGGTGTTGGGAATTTGATTTAGGTATTAGTTCATTTATCTGTTGGGATTTTGATCAACTGTGTTTGAAGTGTGAATGAGTTAACTATTGGTCTTAATTCAGTTATGATTTGATTTTTGGTTTGCTTTTGAATCGGTTGTGTAGTAGGGATGCCTTGCTTATCTAATCTTGGAAGGATTTGTTAATTGACGGAGTTAAGCTTCCGATGTTGATCTGTGTTATGGGATTGGAATGTGGGATAAAACAAAATGAACCTAATCTTAAAATTGCATGAGGTAATTAAGAACCTTTCCATTTAATTAGAGGTAGTTAGATGGGAAAGGAATACTTAGGTTAATCTGAGTATGGATTAGGAATTAATTAGCTAGTTACCATTTTTGTAATAGCTAATTAAATATGTCCTTGATACAGGGCATTGATGCAATTACAGTTGCTGATTATTGGACCGGAGTTTCCCTACATATACGGATTCTTCATTTTTGAGGCGGGTACCCTTTGACTTATCTTTTAGATATTGTCATCTTGTTATGCATAGTCTGTTATAGATAGCAATAAGATCATATGCTATCCCTGTTTATTATGCCTGTTCTGGATACTTGTTATTTATCCCTGGTTATTATGCCTGTTCTGGATACTCGTTAGTTATCCCTGGGTTATTATGCCTGTCTTGGATACTTGTTAGTTATCCCTGGTTATTATGCCTGTCCCTGGTTATTATGCCTGTCTTGGATACTTGTTAGTTATCCCTGGTTAGTATGTCTATTCTGGATACTTGTTGACTCCCTGTTTATTATGCCTGTCCTAGATACCTGTGGTTTATCCCTGAGTTATTATGCTGTTAGTTCCATACAGTATCAGGTAGTGTTATATCTATATGTATGCTTAGAGATCGTGAGGTATCTCCTGCCTTTGACCTTGAGGGATCTGTAGTTTTCGGCCAGTATACCTTGTAGGTTAACTGTATTTCCTGTTATAGGATTTCAGACTGAGACCTAGTATACTGAGGACTTGGGAGGGAGGTATGTGTATCTATCATACACCATCCTTGCATTGTTGCATGCCGGCGATCAGCGACTCCCTTGTGGTTGAGTCTATCGTCTTCCGGTACATGATATGCGCACACGGCCACTCATGGGTTAGTGGATACCGTAGGATGTGTGCATTTGCTCTGTACTGCTCCGCTCGACCGCTCAGGGGTAGTGGCTTCGGAGCGTGGTAGCAGGCGGAGATCCCTTCTCTTCCCATAGACCAGAGGAGATGAGAGCGACGCTCCCTCATATATACATGGGGTAGGGGGGCGGTCCCCCGACAGCATCCTGTCCACTCGGTCACTCAGGAGCAGTGATGGCAGAGTGCGTACAGTGTCACAGCTCTACCCACTCGGCCGACACAGTATCGCCTGTCTCGGTGGCTTGACTGGAGTTAGGGGGTGACCATGGCATTGCACCATGTGCATATTTTGCATCGTGCATTGTTTGCTGCACTTATTTGCTGCACTTGTTTGACATCGCATATACTGGAGACTTGTTATCTGTGATTATCTGTCTATTGGTATTCCACTGGTATTTCATACCCTCTGTACAGGTTAGATGGATTCAGGTATGTATCTACCTCAGTATGTTCAGTACTAGTCTTTCCCTACTGTTGATATGAGACTGTATTAGCTGAACTCTTATTGTTGGTATAACTTTCTATGCATATCTGTTGGGTATTCGCTGAGCTATGGACTCACCCCGTTGCCATACATTTTATTTCAGGTTGATGCCTGCCAGGAGATCCCTTGCAGCCAGTCCCCAGCTCCAGAGGAGCTCTGTTTAGTTTTACCTTACGTTGTTTCGGTTATGGACCCTGTAGTATTTACTATGCTTCCGCTATTTTGTTTTGAACATGTATGCACGTTTTATTTGATGGTATTGTACTTTTGAGTCCTATGTTGGACTTTGTTTGATTTTGGTTTTGTTCCTGCCCCCTGGCAGCTCAGGTGAGTTCGGATTTGGTTTTTCGATAGTTATAATTATATAACTGTTATTTCTGCATATATCTGAGGCCTGAGGCCCTTTAAACTGCGTGGTTGTGTTATATTATCTGTGTGTATGTGTAAATTGTCCGCCGGACAGGGGAGGTGCTGTCCGATTTTCTATTGGATCAGCGGCTCCCGGGTCTCGGGGCGTGACAGTTATATATGTACAAATGTTTTAGATTGTCCACCGTATAGGAGAGATATTATTCGTTTGTCGTTGGACATGTAGATCCCTCGGGGGCATGACAATGGTTTTGTGTTTGAGTGTTTGACTGCCCGGAGGGCTTTTGGCGTTGGTTTTATCATAGTTGCGACAATACGTGATTTTGATATTATGTGTTGTATTATTTTCGTTTATTATGAGTTATATGTTCCGTCCGTATTAGTCGAGGCATGTGCAGAGTCATATAGACCGTGTATTAAAATTTTAGATTGTATGTCGTAAGGAAAGATATTATCTAATTTATATTAGATATGTGGTTTTTTGGGACATGACTAGGGGTGTCAATTCGGATGAGATTCGGATTAGGTTGGGAAAAAAATTTTAAACTCCCAACCCAAATCCGACCCGAATCCGAATTCAACCCGAAACGCCCAAACCCGAACCCGGTCAACCCGAACCCCGACCCGAATAATCCGAAAAAACCGATTCAAAATATTTTTTTTACTATTTTTCTTATAAGTCTTCACTTTTATCTCAATACTTTATCGTGATCATACTATTATTGATATTAATATATATATAAAAATATCTTAATTTTCAAAATAAAATTTGATTTAATCCTAAAAAATCGACTAAACATTAAATTTAAATCAATCCGAAACTGACCTGAACCCGATTTGAAAATTTTCAACCCGAAACCTTCCAACTTGAACCTGACCCAAACTCGAAAATTTTCAACCTGAACTTGATTTTTTTCGAATCGATTTGAGTTGGATCATCAGATCGGGTTTATTTTTAACAGCCCCAGTGGTGGCGACTTCCCTGCACTTTTGATTTCAAAGTAACGAATTAGCTTTTATGCATTATAATTATAGTGACGACTTCCCTGCACTTTTGATTTCAAAGTAACGATTTAACTTTTATGCATTATAATTATAGTGACGACTTTCCTGCACTTTTGATTTCAAAGTAACGAATTAGCTTTATGCATTATAATTTTTAAAATTTTATAGTATTAAATTAAAAGTTTTATCAATCAATATAATTTTATGAAGTATAATATGACCAATTAGTTATCTATAATTCATAATAAATCTCAATAACAAATGTATATTTCCGTTGTTTAACCAAAGATAAATTTGACATTTTATTTTATTTTTTATAAAAATGAAACCAAAGTCCAACTAAATTTTGTATGCTTTGGTCAAACCAAATCAAACTCATTTAGATAAGAAGCCAAACTAAATCAAAATTTTATAAAAAATGTAAGATATAATCTAACCTAACGCATACCTTAGTCTGCTAAATCATGCAATATAATATTTTTTTCTTAAATTATACAAGTAATCATATGGAAAATTTTAAACTAAGAGAAAAACTCTGCTCTAGATTCTAATGTCGTAAAAGGATATCGATACATACAATTCAACTATGTCATGCTTGACTTCAGATGGATCTAGAAATATTCTCTAATTTCTTCAACCAGTAGAATAATTCATCGATATTTATAAATTAACAATTAGAAGAAAGAGAATGTTTCAATTCAAACTTGCATAGAGGAAAAGTATCTTGGAACTAAATCACAAAACTTCATGTTTGATAAAAATTAACGAAATTGAAACTTAATCATTACAGTAAAGTCAATAATATTAACGAAATAGATTAAAATACACACGACTCTAGAACATTCATCCATTGTTATATAGATGATTATGTGATATAGAATCAGATAAAATAATCATGAATCAAAATACAGTAGAGTTTTACTTTCTTCATAAATAATTTATTCGTTTTTATTATTCATAGTTTTACTTATATATGCTTCTGATATAATGAAAATTAAAGTTATGTTGTATTTGTTGCTAATCCTCCTCTTTGAGAGCACAGTTAACATTAAAAATGGAGGAAATTTTACAAATAAGATAGTGACTTATGGAGCTTAACCATGTATCTAAATTCACTTATGTAAACTTTTAAAACTTGTATATCAACTAGCAACTTAGTGAATGCAAATTTAGAGTGTTAGAATGGATATTTGTTAGTGGAAAATTAGTGGTGTATTTGTCTTTAAAAAAATAGTTTAAATCTAATAAAAAATTATGAAATAATTTCTAAATAATTACCCTTGTTAACGTAGTTTAAATAATTATGAAATAGTTTAAATCTTATCCCGGAGACTACACTAATCCGTTCGATTGGCGCGTGCCCCGCACGTGATAAAACCAGCCCCCGCCGCCGTCTCCTTTTTGTCGTTGCTGCCGTTGCTTCCCAATTTCGGTTCGTCGTCTTCACTTCGATCCGGCGCAGGATCCATCTTTCGCCGGAGAGAGAAGGGAAGGCGATAGGCCATGGAGGTTGTCTTCTCCTCGCCGCGCTCAATCCCTGCTGATGCCAGTCGCGTTGTGTCCGTTTCTCCCAGATCGTCGTGGAGCAGCGGCAGGATAGCGCCGAGGGGTTCCGCCTCCTTTTCTTCAGCTCCCTCGAGACCTTCTTCCCTGAGTTGCGGCGTCGTCGCTACTCCTTTCCTCGGCGTCGGGAGCGTCCATAGCGACTTCAACGGAATAAGGATTCCGTCCCTGAAGCTGCCTACTCTATCCGACGGTCGCCGGCCCAAGAGGGGTGTCGTTACCATGGTAAAATAACCAAAAAAAAAAAAGTTTTGTCTTTGCCTTTGTAATCTTTGTAAACTTTTCTCCCAGATCGCAGAGGCCTTCTTCCCTTATTACTATGACAGTCAAGGTCAAAATCCTCTTTTTAGTTTTCGATTTCTTTTCTTTTCTACTTCAAAACGAACAATTCGATATTTATCTGGTACACGGACATGGAGAGATACTAACGTTTATTGTTTCAGAGATTAATTTCTTTTTGAGAGTCGGTGGAAATATAATCGTTACTGTAGCTCTTTGTCATTTCATGATAAACAATTAGCAGCATTGGTTGATTTTATTTATTATGAATCATTCATAATGTTTTACTCTTGATTTCAAGTTTTAACAGGTCATTCCTTTCTGAGAGGAACAGCATGGGAGCAACTGCATCCCGATCTAGCTTCTTACTTGTATGAAGATCGAATTGTATATTTGGGTATGTGTCTTGTTCCAGCAGTGACAGAGTTAATGATGGCAGAGTTCCTATATCTTCAATATGAGGATGCTAAGAAGCCAATATACCTATACATTAATTCTACCGGTACAACTAAAGTTAGTATATATGCCATTCCTGAAGGATTATACTAATTTACCATAATGTCATGCTGCATTATTGGGTATTGTAATACATTGAAAATGTGTGTATAATTTTTTCATTCATCAGCTGTTGTTAATTCATTCATTTAGTTTAAGTGGATACATGACATTGATTGCCTTGGTAGCTCTGTACATACTATATTTGTCATATAAAGCTTTTGTTTTATTACCTTTGGATGTTTCATATTCATGTTGAAATATATATGAGCTAAATCTCCAGTTTGGTTTACCCTATGTTTTGCGCCCAAGCATGTGGATCCGTTCACAATTCATAGACTGCAATATCATTTTGATTGTGTTTTCCCTTTACTAGATAGCAGCAATGATGCTCTCCAATTCATTTCTGGGCAGTAGTATAACTTTGTCTTATGGCATCCGCCAAATCTCTAGTTGAAGCATTGCTGAATGGTGTCATACTTCTCTAATTTGGGATGAGATTGTGTGCCATGTAGACTAAAATATCACGAGTGCTTCTTCCCTGTGACTTGGCTTGCATTTGAATTGCTTCATTTCATGATAGTTTTTGGTTCGTTGTTTTTCATTTGTTCCTTTTCGCCTTGGTTTTGGAAGTGTAATGTCTATTTTGATTAGTGTCTATTGAGTTGTTTAGGTTTTAGAAATGCATTTTTTACTTGTATGATCAAATGGAACTAGCGTAATTCTCTGCAGTAGAATACATTGAGCAATTGACTTTTTATCGTGATCGAGCTAGTTTTGCTGGGATGAACCCTCTAGAATTTGTTTTGTTCACTATCTATTGATCTGTGTTATCAAAGACTACGGCATTGTTGTAAAAGTCGGCCTAGGCGGCGCCCCACCGTGGTGCTGCCTAATGCCGCCTAGCGCTGCCTAACGCCGCCTAGCACCGCCTAACGCCGCCTAGGCGCCGACTAGGCGCTAGGCGGTAGTCCTTCGCCCGACTACCGCCTAGCGATTTTTACAACCTTGGACTACGGTATCTAAATAGTATACCATCAATGAATTTCTTGTAAAAATCATAAATATGAATCTAGGTTATGTTGCACCATATTTTTGTTCCAGAATTTGATCATTTAGGAACTTCCTGTTGTTCCGTTGACACCTATGCTTCTTTGTTTTTTCTGAACATTGTATTCCAGAGATTTTTCTCTGAACAAACCTTATTATGCTCCTCTAGGGTGGAGAAAAGTTGGGTTATGAGACAGAGGCCTTTGCAATTTATGATGTCATGAGGTTTATTCCTCTGCTCATTCTTTTTAAACTGTGAGTTCTTCTATTGATTTTGTTTCTAATCTGCTGGCCACTTGCCAAAAGCGCTGGATGCTACGAGGTGGCACTGTCCTATGTTGCTCAAGTGCTAAGCACTTGCTTGAACGAACTAAAGTGCTTATATTTTGTGAAGTATAAATCCCATTGTTAGTTTTTTAAGGAATAATGTTTCTAGAATCAATAATGTTGAGAATACAAGTTCGAGAGCTAGTTGACTATTTAAGTATACTATAACTCCTTGACTACATATTTATTAGCGAGTAAAATAGATAAAGATCACATTATTATATTAAACAATTATTTGCTATGAAAAATTCTGAGAGTTGGTTTACTAATGTATCAAGAAACTTTCTGCGAACAAGAAATTAAAGAAAGAAAATTTGGGAGACAGAAAATTCAGTCCACTGCCTGACATGCTCATCATGATTTATTGATATCTGGTTAGACTAGTGTGTGTTGGGTGTGCTGTTTTCTAGGAGATCAGAATCTAGAAGTTTTTGTTTGTTATGCTTTGCGGTTAAATTTCTTAATCTTTCAAAACTTAGATTCTCTTGGAAATGATATCTCAGTTTTTCTCCAAAAAAAAACCCTGAAAATGGAAACAAACAATGGGGGAACATGATTGACCGTGGATACGAGAGAACTATAATTCATACTAAAAGAAGTAAAATACAACTGGCATTGTTATGATACTTGTGCTATGATTTCAATATGGTAGATAACAGTAATTGTCTGTTACCATTAGTGCGCCTGTATTTGCAATCAGAGGTAAATAGATTAAGAAGATGAATCTCAAACAAGTAAAACATCTTGCTTTGGTCATTTATCAAAATTTAAAAGTTAGAAGATATGTTGAATCTTCAAGCTATATTTTGAAATTTTATTATAAGTTCACATGACCAGGCTTCAAATGGTGACAATTATTATTACAGAGGTGATTTGAATGATATTGGTTTTCTGATGGTTAATTTGAAGGATTTAAAATTCAATATCAAGTCAATTTTGAACTGCATTTTTGTTAAACGTTCTTGTTTATTTCATGACTGAAACCTTTTTTCTTATGACAGTTATTTTAGTGTTGTGTCTACAAGGTAATATGTATCTTTCTACAGGATTGATTGCCTTCTTTTCTTTTATGCTTATGGACCACTTCACCTAGAATGTGAATCTTTGAAATGCTGTTATTTAATATTTTTCTCATTTCTTTTTAGAATAGAATGCATCACTTGTGATGTACCGGATGAACATAAACATATGTGAAAAATGCACTTCTTACTTTCAAAATACAGGTATATTAAAACTCCAATATTCACACTGTGCATTGGCAATGCTTGGGGAGAAGCTGCACTACTCTTGGCTGCTGGTGCTAAAGGAAACCGTGCTGCTTTACCATCATCAACAATAATGATAAGGCAGGTAGGGTCAGCAATCAACACCTATCTCATGATTATTATAAGTTGAATTGTCGAATGCATTTCTCCTTATTCTGCCTGTGATTCACTGAAGCCAGTAGCATATCTTTATTTCTAGTTTGTTGAGTGCATATTCAGATGACTGAAACTGTGCTCATATCTACAAGCCAATTGCAAGATTTCAAGGTCAAGCGTCAGATGTTGACATTGCAAGAAAAGAAATAAGCAATGTGAAGGCTGAATTGGTAAATCATTATTCTCTTAACTGTTCAAACTTTATCTATTTTTTAGTTCAGCTAAGATCATTTATATGCTTACCACAAGCATGATTTGTTAAAATTATTATTGCTCATTTTAAATATTAAATCATTTAAGATCAGTCAAATCTATGTTGTCTCTATGTTCTTGACATCATGGCACATCTTGGATCTTATTGAGCTGGTAAGTAGCAAACTTCTATGTGCAGTTGTTCTCCCCCTGCACATGACACATTAAACATTTTTGAAAATTACTGTGGAAAAGATTATCCATGGTAGAAAAAGTAGCTGTTTAAAGAAAATATCATTCAAGAGTTTTAGATTTACCTTACAAGTTTTTGTTAGAGATATCCTATTTAACTTATGCCTATTTTCCTGTTCAAGCCTGGACCAATCCGCAATGTGAACCTGGCTTTGACAAAAACAGTTGATTCTTTCTGTTTGAATGAGACTCAATATTCTGCTAAGTTCGGGTCCATATTCCTAGTCATTGAGCTGACATTATTTTCTTGGTTTCTGATCCTTTTTGAATGATATTTGACAGTAGAGGTGGTCGACCTGGTTTAACCAACCTGGTGTAGATCAACAAAGATCAAATGATAGGTTTCCGCTGTAATATTTCCATCAAGCCGAGTGCATGATTTGCTTGAATCTTGCCGCCCTGAGAGATAGCAAAGAGAATGCATGACCTGACATTGGTGGATACTCTCCTCTTTTCCTTATTCTCCTCTTAGGAGATATGCCTACATCCTTTTTTGTGTTCTCCGACTTAATTCTCTTCAAAATCACACGATTAGTTGTCATAGCTTCTGTTGTATGCGTGCCTGATGATTAACATTCGAAATGCTGAAGATTGCTACCACAAAAAAAACTGATATCATTCAGCAGTTTTCTACATCGATTTGATGTCTAGCCACCCATATGATCTTTGATTTCTTTTTCCTTGTTCTTTTGTCTGTGTCAATCACAAAAGTATAATATTGCATATAGATCTAGCATGTTTTCGTATTCTGACATTTGAACGTGAATTTGATGAGAAATAAGTAACAACGTTATACTAACCACCTATTTCGCATATTATATAGACTTCAAAGTTGACCTTGGACATGTTCAGGTAGCTCTATATTCGAGACATATTGGAAAATCCCGGGAGCAGATCGAGGAAGCTAGCAGACGTCCTAAATATTTCAGTCCTAGTGAAGCAGTCCAATATGGGATCATTGATAAGGTAAATATTTCACAAAAGTTGCGTTTCTTTCTTTTTCTAAACTCAATGCGGAAACTATCTAAAACTTTTGTTTATCATCAGGTATTGTACAACGAAAAAGGTCAGGAAGATCAAAGTGTTGTCTCCGATCTTAAAAGAGGACAACTCGCCGAGACTGCTTAATGCTAATGGCTTATGACAAAAATGTTAGATTACATTTTGTGATTATTGTAGAAATGCAAGCTGCATCTATTTTGATTGATTTATTTTTTTATTTCAGAAAGAAAATACTTGATGCATGGCTTGCTCTAACTTAAATTAAGCAAAGTTTATTATCATTACTATTGTGGAAATGGCAATGAGAAATGTCATGCTCCAAGAGTAATCGTTTGTTATTGTTGTTTACCAATATCCTTTCCTGAGTCGCGGACTCTACTGCAGCGCCGCCCATTGACTGGTGTTAATGCGGGAGGTGCCTATAACTCTGAGGTAATGTTGTCCCAAGTTGGAAACCTCTGCGGATTCAGGGTTTTTTTTCTTTATTTAAAGTTGAAATGCCTAGAATTTTGTTTTATTTATTTCAATTGATTAATGACCAGTTCACTAAAATATGAACGGCCCATCTCAAAAAATATACTTAGCAAATGAGCTAGAGAGCGTAAAATTATAGTGTGAAATTCAATATGAATGATATAGTATTTTTCGTGTACACGTTCGATTGTCGCTTGGACATCGACGGCGACCTCCGACCGCTGCCTCGAACAAAATTATAACTTGGGGGCATGATAAATCCGTCGAAAATCACTACAATTGAAGTGTCATTCACGTTGAAAATTTACGTTGTCTATTATTTTTGTTAGCAAATTTACGTTGAAAATTTAAGTGCCCCTTTAGTCAATTGATGTTAATTTACGTTGAAAATTTAGTCAATTATTTTGGAGGTTGACTTTTAAGTGTAGGCAAACACCCTATACTTGTAGAATTAACATCAATTAACCAAAGGGGCACTTAAATTTTAAAATTAACAACAATTGACTAAAGGGAACTTTTAAAATTTTCAAATAACGTAATTTTCTCATTTTATCTCTACGGTCAACCATCATGATTGACTGCAATCAAGTCTTTTGAGATGTTCAAAGATAAAGAAATCGAGTTGAATCTAAAACGAATTAATTTTTTAAAATGATAATTTAAGTTTGACTTGATTTATTTTTTATAAGTTTGAGTTTGGTTCAATTGTAATTTGAACTTAGTTCATTATCAAACTTTCACTTCAAATTTATTTGCTTCTTTGATTTTCAAATTTATTTGCTTCTTTGATTAGTTATTAAACTTCATAATTTATTTAAACTTATTTATTCATTTTAAAAGTTTTTTTTATTTATTTAGTAAGTTGATAATTAAGAGTTTTATTAACGAATATTGTTCACAAATATCGTGAATATTGTCCATGAATATTAACGAACTGAATATTTAAGTTTGTTTATTTAATTTAACTAGTTATTCATGTTTATTTATTTAATTAATTTTATATATATTGAATGTACATAAATAAATTTTTATCAGGTCGAATACTAATTTTATGAACAAATTATTTATTCTTTGAAATTTACCATTACAGTAGTGTTGTTATTTGTATGTAATATCTGTAGTTGGCGGAAAAGGCAAAATGAAAAATAAATACCACTTTAAGAATTTCACAACTTTATATATGTCTTTGATCAATTACCCATACAAATGATCACACAAAGTCTTGACCCCTCTATTATGTCTAGATATATCTTACGAGATATACTGATAATTAAGATATAAGTGTTGTCATCTTGAGATTTAAAGGTCAAAATCTAGCAAAATTAATATTTTCATCCTCCTCACGTGCTAGTCACAGTATCCGGACTAGTAATCTCATAATTTATCTCTATCGTGTTGCCCCTAAAATAAATTAACGAGAGTATTAAAGTGAGTCATTTGTCTTTTGTCATCTCTATTGCGTCCAGATATAATCTATTCTGTCAAGTTGGGATGGGCCACAGGAGGTTATTGTGGATGTGTAATGGCGACGGTGTTGTCGCCTAGTGGACACCTCTCATCATATCATAGCATAACAAATGTTACTATCCCTCGATTATAGTTCCAAACAAATCACCTAATATCTTTTTTGTCCATTCTTTAAACTTTGGAGTATTAAATTTCCTTTCTTTGTTTTTCTGTTCTGTAAATAACTATCTTCATTAAATTCACAGCGACGATCCATACCATACCACCAAAAAAAAACAAAGGAGCACGCTTAACAATTCAACAAAACTGAACCAAAAGGCTCATAGTGTTTCAATGAATTAATCATTTTTATGGAAGTATATGAACAAAATCAGTGAATGGAAGTATACAATTTCAAAAGTGTCATCCTACAAGATGAGAGATACATGAAGTAGCTGATAGGCTAAATGTTGTTCCTCTCAAAAGCAAATATTTTAGAAAAGGAAAAGCAAATCCATTTGATGGCTGCAGCGAAAGAGACATTCATTTGGTCATCTGTACTGAGATACAAAAAGGAGCTTGTTCACAAGCTGAATTTGAAGCTTCTCCATTTATGGAAGATCCCGTCCTTTAAGCATCTTGAGTTTCTGCATTTGCATTTGATATCAGATAAGAACTCAATTGTAGATAAATCACAACATTGCAATCTATATTTTATAGATATTTTTGTAAAATCACAGTACTTAAAGTTAAAACATACTGAAAAGTTCCTATTCGAAGAGGAACTCCAGCAATGCAATTGTGTCAATTCAATTAGTTTAGGCATATAAAAGCTAAACAGCTGAAGATTTGGTTAAAACAATAATGAGTGTGATAATTTGTGTATTATTGCTTAAACAAAAATATATATGCATTGAAATCTTACTGTGATGAACATGGGAGGATCATCAAGACTAGTACATCCAAGAATGATTTCTCTTCTCAATTTTGCTGTAAGTTTGTGAACTGCACGTAACTGAGCATGGGAGGAAAAAAAGTTAAGGTGATTACAAAAAGAACAAAAGTTCAGTAGCCACAACTTTACCTCAGATCGAGTTGCTCCGCCGATCATGAATATAAAGATACGTTGGCCCATGTTTTTGAAGTCAACAGATACATTCCGAAGTACAGAATCACTGCAAATTACAAAAGTATTATGAAAAGAAACTAAAAGAAGGAATAGTATTTTAATTCTAGGAACATCATTGAGAGTTGATGCTGAGGAAATAACAATTATGTCACATACCTTGAATAGCCATCATCAGAGCACCGACCTTTTGCCCATGTGGCAGTCCTTCTGGATCTCCTGGATTGGACAGGCTGCGTGCCATTTGATGCTGCGGCTTGAGTAGCAGCAACTGGTTCATTTATATACGGAAACTCATCCTTGGGTAGCTCACCTTTGTTTAGTTTCTCGATTAGCTCCTGAAAGAAAGACAGAAAGAAGAAAAGACTCGCAGTAAAAATCCAATAGAAAGATTCCAAATTTTTAAAAAAAAACACCTTGAGAATTGGGATATATAATAGCTCTCTAAAGGTTTTAAAGTAATACAATTTCCATCCCAAAGAAGGAACTCATGAAGTTATTCTTTACTTTTGAATTATCAGTTTGCAGTCATATTGATCTGTGAAAAACCAAGTTTTATAGAAGCAGTGTAGTTCCCTTAGTGTCATTTACCATAGTTTAAAAGCTTGTTATTGTATCCATCTAACCAACAATGAATTGCTAATAACAATATTTCCCAATATCAACTGTTGTTTGATATCCTATTGTTTTTGTTTTTGCTAATATGGGGTAAATATATCTCAGTATCTTCTCGATGCGCCATATCTACCTTGGCCAACGGTTGGAGACAACTTTTTGTAGTTGTGTTTACTGGCCATGATCATATCAAGATAATCACAAAAGAGAAAGCTCACGAATTAGTAGATTAGATAACAGACATTGAAACTTATGAGGTTTGCCAAGATTTACCTACACGGTAGACCCACAGAGAAACATGAAAACTCGGTACAATGAAGATTTCCCAAAAGTAAATGATAAACTTGATCGAGAGTGTTACTCTGGACATCCATTATGTTCATCAAACTACCTAAATCGGTCGCAAGAGCTTCATAGTTGGAGATGCAGATTGCTACATATCACCTCCTAAAAGCAATCATGTTACCTATACAACTTTATGAACAAATGACCATAGAAAAGTGAATCGAGTAATATATTGCCTAGTTAGTAGTCTATCCAACAGATTTGACTGGGAATCAAGCACCAAATGACTGGTAAGACCACCTGAAATAATTTCCGAGCAGGTCAAGTGATCAACCAAGGAGTCTGTCACGGATGTGGATGAAAGGTGATCAAAGCGCTAGAAACAAAAGAGGCAAAAAAAGGATCTTAAGAAAAAAAAAATTCTTAATTGCATTTGTTTAATGTTCATACATAGATTTCATTTCAATTTCTTAGTACTATAACAAAAACTTAATCATCTTATTAATCTGGATGCATTGCATATCTTATGAGAGAGCTGCACAAATGAGATACAAAGATAAGATAAAAAAAAATGGTTCTATCTGTGGATTCTATGAATACCTCCACCACTGGATAAAAACGTGACAATGCCCAGGTTTCCTCTTCACCACTCTTTTCCTTTCTTACAGCTTGTTTCTTCTGCATAACAAAAGGCAGCAATTTTAACATCAGCTACAAGAGCCAAAAACACCTCATATTTTAAATCCATAAGAACGGTTAACTTTTATCTAATTTTCTGGGAAGAAGTTTCATAGAAGATAAAATTGCAGGATATATTTTTGTCGCCAAGAAATGTAATTACCTTCTGAACATCAAATTTAAGAGCGAAGTTTCCTTCAGATTTCTTTTGAGAATCTAGTTTTCCGTAGTACATCATGTTATTTACAGCTTTCATATCCTCTGGTGATAATTTTGCCAACTGAAAATGGTAAGGCAGACAACAAAAGAATTTCAAATTCAAAGCACCCTAACATTACAAGGATTAGAGCTAAAGGCTGATGAGGCTGCATTAATATATATATTTTCACCAATACATGTTATTCCAGTAAATCTGGATGGAAGAAAGATCCATAACAGCTGAATGCCGCTAGACGGTCATGCTATTACTATTTATCAAATTTATGAAACTTGGAGCAAAAAATATCAATTGAAACAATCAACTAGTTTTTTGCTGATTAAGTTGGATGAAAGGAAATCAAGAAAAATCAAGAATGTATATAAGTAGTTATTCTCAGGTTAAGGGAAAAAAACAAGTAAAAAATTCATGTGGAGCCTTAAGTTTGGGACATGCATAAAACAAATTATTATACTTGACTTGGTACCCATGCATAATTTAAATGATACATAAAAGTACAACCACAAATAGGTACTCAAGTTCAGAATAAACAATAAAATTCGTGTTGTAGCAAAATGGCATAAAAAACCAAGAGGATCAAGCAAATTAGTGGAGCATGTTTGATCTGGTCAATTTAGGCTCAAAGGAAAAATTGTGTATTAGGAGGCTAAGAAGTTATTTTTGTATTCAGCTAATAAAGACCTACATATTTCACATAAATGTACATATTAGGGCGTGCATAATGTTCTTAATACAATTGGCAATCCTTTAGTCTTCCTTTCCCCTAAAAAATGAAAAGACAAAAACACCCAGCAGTGGTTTCTACAAAGTTAAATACTCTACCAACCTGCATCAACTTGAGCCCTTTGTCCCCTTCAAACTTCTCAGGGTAAGTGGCTGCATAAATCATCAATAATCTTAATTTACTTTCAGGACTGGCATCCTGCGAAAGATTAATAGAGCATTGAGGTATACAAGTCTGTTTCACCATACTAGTAATAGATAAGTTTTTACATTCTAATTTCCCATAAGTACACCAAACCTGTTTTGTCCTCAGTAAAGTAATCACTTCCTTTGCCCCTGCATCTCCGAAGACAAGATCTTGTTCTAACTGTCCTATGTCTCTAAGATGCATTTCTCGAATCAACCTATTGATTTTTCCTGCAATCTGAGCAGATTTAGCTAATTAGATAGATGAAGATTCAATTCTTCATGCATGAATGAAATAAATCTCGGCACAATTATCTGCATATGACTAATTAAGTGGAAAGCCTCATATGTAAGAGAAAGAGGCTACTATAGAAACTATGTGCAGATAAAGTCCTGTCCCCAAACTTTTGCTCACCTTAGTTATTCTTTTATGGCTGTGGTAACTATTGAAGATATAAATTTGCAATACCCAAAAACATCTCATCTAAGAAATAGAACTAGGTTATCAATAATATCCTGCAAGGCAATGGAAAACCTTTCTCCACAACATCTATATTTTTATTGTCATAGATTATGTCAACCTTTCTCAAATCCAAGAAACATGAGAACTGTTCAATTCTCTATGGCTTTCGGAGGATCATCCCAGATGACCACTAATTGAAGAAACTTAGTCACTCATTAGAGACATTTTACTAATTTGTATTGTGTAGGTTTCCATTGCTGAGGCTCTAGAAAGCATCTAGTGTATACAACAACATTATCATGAGCCTTCACCACTCATTAGAGACATTTTACAATTTGTATTTGTAGGTTTCCATTGCTGAGGCTCTAGAAAGCATCTAGTGTATACAACAACATTATCATTGAGCTTTCGCCCATATCTTTAGGTTTCTATGGCTAAGCCTATATATAGTTCACTACTGCATTGAATACAGTTCTGTTCAGCTTGATAGGGTTTCTTCCTGATTCTTCCTCTCCCTTATTTCAATATGGCCATCTCATCTGTCAAGCTCAATTGCTGTTCACTCCCAATGGCAATATCTTAGATGAAGATTTCTAAGTGCGCATACAAAATGTTTCCTTGAACCTGTCAAAACAATCTTCATCATCTCTCATCAAATACTTCTTGCATTTACTTCAATCTTACTGTCTTAGCCATCATGTATTGGAAACACTTGAAAAACAACTACATCTCAAAATCCCTTATCTCCACAAAACTAGTCCTTTTATTTTATCATGTTTTAATAACACAACACCTAGACTGCAATGATTAACTGGACTGCCAGCAAAGAATTTTAATAAACGATAAACATAAATGAGTGTAACAAAAGTGTTAATCAAATATCAATATGGGAAAAAAAATGTTTACCTCAACATGAAGAGAGAGCTTTTCAACTTGCTCGTTGTATTGTGGTAATGCTTGGACTATTTTTTGCAGATCTTTAGTTGAAATCTCACCGCCATCTCTATGAAATATTTAAAAATGTTCTTTATAATATAATGAAAAGCAAATATAATTCCCTGTATGAACTTAATATTATACTTGTAGTCATCCAAACATTTGACAGCAAAGATTGAATATGAAATTAAATCTAATTAACAAATATGAACTACAATGTTGAAATGTTCAATTGTACAACCAGTATAGAAACAAAAAAACACTAAACTGCAGCACAAACATTTATTACGAAAGCAGTATGTTTTAATGCTTTAAGGGGCGTGGATTTTATAAATTGCCTTGGCCTTCATCATGAAAAAACCAAGAGGATAATAAACAAAGATTAAAGAAGACAAAGGCGAGGACCAACATAAAATAATAGTATTCTTTTTTATACTAATGTTCATTATTATATTATCACTATGTTGTACAAATACTAACGTGAAGGTAAGATTTTAATGTTGTGCCAACTGACATGGCCGAAATTCTTTGTTCCCCTTCCACCTCAAGACATGGCATGCTAACAAAATAGATGAGAAGAATGTGAGATTAAAGAGGTGGAAAAATGAGAAGAACTGAAAACCCCATTTTAGATAGAGCAGAAGCCCTATCAACATACATGATTGACTCTACTATTGAAATAGCAACCATCACCAGGGTGAAATCTATAAATCTATATAGTTATGAAGGAATCTAACTATAATTTTCCCATAAGTTCCATATGCCCAAGCGGTGTATCTAACTCCTTATAGTGTTTCTAATAAGTTTCTATCCTCATCTACACTGTGCATGCTATTCCAGAATGTTATAGCTCTAAGTGATTGACATGAATGAAAAACATGATAGAAGGATCCCATCTCTTGATGCACTTACTTGGAAGTTTGGTGTTGTGCAGCCTTATTCTTTGACTTAAATGTAGACATCTTCTCGTGCAACCTTTCACTAGCCTGTCACTCCAATTTGTTACCAAGCAGAAAAACAACTGATACTTGCTACAATATATGCTCACACTTACATCAGCTATATGTGCATAGCGCAGTTCAAGCCATATGGGGTCATTATCTTCCAAAAGGGCTTCTTTCTTTTCAGGTGCTGCACCAGGCTTTGCTGGTGCCTGTTGATAATCAAATAAAAAGTAAATACAAGAAATATTTACAAATAAAAAGGATGCAGAAGTTTGTTCGAAAGTATTTCCTCTGCTAACATTTATTTACCTCATATATATATTTGTTTCCATCCATGTCAAGCAAATCATGACACATTGCATCATAAGTCCATTCATGTATATAAGGTGCAATCTTCACCAAAACACAAATGTAAAAGCATCTCATGTCAAAAATCAACAGCACTGATAAACAAGCATCTTAGCATTCTAATTTCAACAAGCACATAGCCTTGTACCTGGTCTATTGTCCTATCCACAATGAGTAACTCACATGTCTCCTTTTGGGGGAAATCAGGAACTGAAGATTTATACTTCGACAGGATATCCCAAACAGCTGTAGCAAGCTTTGAGGGTACTAAGTCATGCATATTCTTCGTGTCAGACCCATCCGTGGACTTAGAAGCTCGGTACCGCACATAAGGAAGTTCCTAGAAACATATGGGCATAATAAAAAACAATAAATATAATTGTGTTATAAATGGACAATTAACAAGGAACTAAAAATCTGGTTGTTTCAGTCAACATGACTGACAATACACAATTCACCTTTGCCATCTTAATACGACCATGTATTGCCCGTACAAGGTGATACATGCAATGAAGAGCAAGGAGAAAAGGAGAACAAGGGAAGCATGATCTTGATAGGGAGTCTGTCGTCATCTTCATACACCTCTTCTCGGACAATAATAACAGAAGGATTCCTGTCATTGATTGCCTTCACTCTATATCTCTCATAGGCACAAGCAAGGAAGAGAAGTTGTTAACAAAGGTTATCCAAGCTCCCAATTCCCCCCTTTATATAAATACCTAAATTTATCTAATCTAACTCACCGAACCCCTCTTTACCTTTTAGATAGACTACACTACTTTGAAAATCTATGTTCATTCAATTATAAATTGAACACAATTTCTATTCAAGTTGTTAGTGTTACAATAGATCATTTAAGCTCCATTTCATTTGATACAAAATTGAAAAGAATATACAGTTTAAAAAAATATTTAAACAAGGCTCCAAATTGATTCGATTGTTTTTTACCTCTAGTAAGATTTGATTTGATCCTTAAATATTTTTTTTCAAAGATATATAGTTTTATTTAGAAAAAATCCTTTTCAAACATACAAAATGTGTTCCAACCTCTAAGAACTGATCCACATCATTTTGTAGGATGGGCGTGGGGTTTGGCTAAACAAATTTTAAACATTTCAAATTGATAAAATCATGAAGGGAAGTTCCATTCTCTTTCACCCCTTACTTTCATCTTTTATTTCCTTTCTCGTGCTAGTGAATTTCCAAACAAATTCTAAGGACTTTTAAGTTTGCTAAGATGAGTTTGATCTGTTGATGCACTACTTTTGGAAAAGCATAATTCCTAGAATCTTAGTCAGGCCAGTGGATGTAAAGGGTTTATTACTTAGATTACTATTTAGGATCAGGATTAGAGAAATTGCATTGCAATGTACTTATGTGCATTAATTGTAAAAGTTTAATATCTTTTATTATCAATTGGAGAAATAGTGAAACTAAATATTAGTGAAGGCCACCAAATTAAATGGCATTTCAATCAGTGCAATCCATTTGAAGCATTTAGGAACTATTGGTTCCCCAAAACAAATGATGGACTGAGAATTGTAAGCATCAAAGACCATAACTCAGTTTGTGCCTGATGTATTGAAGCCGCTAGTCAGAATGGTGCAACTTCGAACCAGATTAACTGGCAGTGCATTTACTTGAGCTTATCACATACCAATCCAGTACCAAAGGAGCGTATTCTTATTCAGCTTGAAAAAACCTGAATACTGCAATTAAACAGAAACCCAGCCACATTCATGTTTGTGAAGATGGCACACTGGTGGAGTTTTCTCATTTCACAGTGTTTACTGACTAGTAAACAGCAAATATATCAAAAAGAGGTATCATATATGGTTTCCAATTTCTACATTCAAGTATATGTTAAAGTAGCTAAAATTAAAGAGTATAATTGCAACTGTTTTTTAGGATGTTCTCTAGCAAGACTTGAATATGAAGAGCGCACTTGTTATCTCTGCCCTCTTGCTTCTAAAGGGTCGTGCTGATCAACAACGTGTACTCCCCTTTAGTTTGAATGTCAATTCTAGAGCAATGAAACTGCCAAAGGAGTTTAGCTTACATTACTCAGTTGCTCAGGCCTGATTTGTTTGCATTTGATAGGGATGAAGCCAAATAACTCTTTTCTTAAAGAAAACATTCTAATCCTATAGCTATGTGTTCGGAAGCTAGCAACATCATGCTCCACATATTTTCTCAACTTCTGGAGAGTGTATTCAGATAGAAGAGTGCATTATGATGAGCCTAAGGAAAAAAGATCTAGTCGCTTCTTTTTGTAAGCCTTTTCATGTTTGGTTAAACTAGGCATTGTCACTTTTCTTTTCAACTTTCCTAACTGAATTTTTCAGATTCTTCCTTTTGGTTGGGTATCTTTCTTCTAGGAGAAATTAAGATGAGATGAGTGCAGTCATGAGATATATAGCTTAAACAAGCTGTAAGAAATGAGATTTAGTAGAGGATAAACATCTCTAAGAATTCATGTGTACCTTCAAAGAAGCAATTGCTGTGGCAACTCGTGTAGCCATCGTAGTCAGGCACTCGTTGAACTTACGAGAATTTTGAGCTGTTTCTCCAAATAACTCTTCAAAAGCCATATCATGGTCAGTGGTGAATGCCTAAACATTGTAGTTTAATTAGGTAAGGAAATTGGGGTTGTTTGCTTGAAGGGGAAGGAGAGGGGAAAAAATAGGGATAGTAGAAATCATCTGTAGTCATCATTCTCCCATTGTTCTCCAAATAAAAGTTCCATAAAAGCCACCAATGTACAATTGGTTCGCTTTGAACTTGATACAAGTATTACACAAGATTACTAGCAAAATATTCCCTCCAATACAATTAATGGAACTACATGAAAATGGTAAAGTTTACCTGATTATCAATAGCAAAATACTCCAAGTTCATCTAAAAAAGTTTCAAAAAAGGTGAATAAGGTTAAATGAGTATTCACATTGATTATTAACATATTATCTATGCATATTGAAAGATAAAATAGGTCACCTCGCTAAGAGCACCTATACGGGGTAAAAGGCTCGTGTCATTCTTAATGTAAGCAATCAATTCCTTGGGTATAGGTGAACTAAAGAAAACATATGCCCTGAAATAATAAATATTATTAAAGAAGAGTAACAGAGAACACTGTTTACTTATAATGGTGTCAAAATTTGTAGTAGATAAAGAGTGAATGTATTTATCATCCTTGGAGTTTGAGGGTATCCAATGTATCCCCTTCAATTCTAGTACAACAACAACAACCAAGTCTTGTTCCACTAGGTGGGGTGAGTTATATGGATCCTTCTACGCCATTGAACTCTATTCCCTACTATATCATGAGTTTATTTCTTAATTTAAGGATATGATATAAATTAATAAAATCAAACAAATCAGAAAATTAAAATGTTTATACATCTATAACTCACCGAGCATAACAAATATATTGATTCAAATTCATCGTATGAGTTTGGGATTATAGAAAATGACAAAGTTGACTATTTTGGAATTGCAAAGGATACATAGGAGCCTTAAACTCCAAGGAGGTATAATGTAGTTCACCAAAAAAATTAAATGAAAGCTATTGAAGCATACTTTCTGTACAAAGGACATCTTCCAGACATGTCGGATAGTAGCATGATGACACTGCAAGATACAACCATGTGTGTTAAGAAGCATATATGTAACATCTACAAGAACCTTAAGTAGAAATTTTAGGGGGGAAACTAAATAATAATAATAATAATAAAACTAGAGTGGTATTTATCCTTTCAATTTTATACTACGATACTAGGATTGCAAACATCTTTTACCATAAATATGAGACTGATATAATTACTTCATTCAGATTCAAGAGCATATTCAGTATTTGTTTGTTCTCGAATGTATTCTTTATAGTGAACTTCACTACATCTCCCAGCTATTCTGACTCCACCTCTTCCATAAAGCATTTCTGACTTCTACCATGAAGGCAAAAAATTTAAATTGGATTGATAGAGTCTCAATTACACTTAGTTTTCTTATTTCTCAGATTAATTAGTTCATATTTGAGGTATGAAAGCATATTTGAGGACCACCAATATTCCCTATCTAAAGGCATCAAGAAAATAAATCATTTGAGAACTAGGGAGAAAAACAATGAAAATCAATCATTTCAATACTAGGAAATCAATCATTAGGCTTAATTTTTACTGAAAAAGAAGGTTATGATTAGGGGAAAACCCCAAGTTCTTATTAAGAATTAAAGTTGGAATAGTGTAACACAATAGAAGTAGGGTTTTTCTATGGTAATATTTCTCAGTAGCCCTTATTTAGATTATTGGTTGTATAGTGTAAATAGAACAATTAACATAACTTTCATCATGGAGCTTCCCAAGCAAGATTTACTTATTATTTAGTAGACAATTTAATACACTCCACTCCTATATTTCCTATTGTTCATCATTATAGAGTTTTAGACTACTATATATCAACAAAGTGCACAATCTCAAAACAGCTGTAACACACAGAAAGTACAAGAGGACAAAAAAATATATGTTAAGGATAAACATTGAGCAAACAATATATATGAAACAATAAATTTGAAAAGTAGCAGGTTTTAATAATGTAACTAAGTAGAATAATTAGAAAAAATAACTCCAAAAACCTTTACTTTTCTTTTAGTGGTTGGATGAAATATATAGCATCCATTGAAGGCAAAGGCTCCCTTCTTTTGAAAATGTCTTCTACCACTGCAAAATAGAATGTGAAATTTATTTAACCGTGACAAATATTATTGATTGTAAGAATTTCAAAAACTTGCATGTAAAGTTTTTGTACAAAAATTCCTTGCCAAAAAGTGTATATAGTGGATTGCAAGAATTTTCAAAATCATATAAGGACTAGTCACTAACTTCTATGCGATGATGTCATACACAAACTTAGATAGCGTTCAATGGAGAGATAAAATCCATATACCTATCCTCCAAAAGTTAGCAAGGCTTGTACGTAATTATACACCAACTCACATGAGAGTACCAAGTTGGTTGGTCCTTCAAATTTATTTGAAAAAGGCTGATGGAAATTGGAAGATCATGACGGATGATCGTTTGACACTTTTTAGTCAAAACTTTAAATTTTTTGTTGTTTTCATGTTCAACATTTTATCATATTTTTTTTTTTTTTTTTTTTTTTTTTTTTTTTTTTTTTTTTTTTTTTTTTTTATTTTATTTTTCATATTTTTCATGTTCAAACACTTTTTAATTTCTTAATTAGTATTTGACCTTGTTCATTTCATGGAAATTTGTTATGTCATATTTTTCAAAAATACATGGATTGTCAACATTTGTATTTGCAATTTTCTTATATTTCATGTAATTGTATGTAGTCATCTTTTTTTTTTTTTTTTTTTTTGAATTTATGTTTGATCTAATTCTTCATTTTCATATTAGGTTTGCTCATGAATCTACCTTTTCTAATCATTCATACAGATAATAGGTTATTTTTGTCTAAATTTATTGACATCACCACATATTCAGTTATTGGAACATTAATTTATAGTTTTTTTGAATTGTGCGCAACTTGAACAAGTTCAATTTTGAAATATTTGATCTAAGACTTCATTGGAAAGTCAGGTGACGTTGACAAGCATCATAAGTTAACAAAAGGTGTAACAACTTGGTTAATGAAACAAAGATTTAAAACCTTGCCCCCAAACACCCATCATCCTTCAATGGAAATATTTTATTACATATTCAAGATTTTATTTTTTTTGGTGGCTTAGCAATTTCCATTGCTATTGATGTGTCACTTGATTTTGAATAGGCCAATCTCTCGATGGGTGCTCATGAACACCTCTCTCAAGATACACTAGTTTCTAATATGAGGATAACAATAGCTATTGGACTTCTCCCTTTTACATTTTAATTCTCTAAGATGAATTCTCAGGAAATTATTATGCCTAAAAATTCTACTGCCATCAATTCTAACCCTGATGATGAGAGACGAAAGGCATGTTAAATTTATACTATAATAATAATTGCATTATCATTGATAAAGGAAAGAAGAGTAGGTCCCACTAGACTATTTGGAATTCTCAATCACTCTAACAATTAAGGTCTTATTTGGATTTTTCTATAGGAACACAAAAATTAGTTTGAAGAGAACCGTATTTTCTATCATGATATCTATTGTTGCAAATGTCATCCAATGCCTCAATCTGAAAATCTTATCTGCAAGTATGAATTTACAAACCAGGATGGCTATTTTTGCAGCATCACAGCAACTTGTGCCATCAAGAATCTATATGGAAAGTTTATGACAAAATGATTGACTGGATAACCATAATTCCTCCATACTTGACGCTTATTGAATTGGTTCAATATGGAGAGAACGCAACAACAGGATTGTTAACCCCTCATTCAACTATTCCTACCAAATCTTTGAAGTAATGGCATGGGTTAATCACCTTATAACTTCTGTGAATTTCACAGAGGACATGCTACAGTTATGACAAAGCCCAGATTAACTTGTTGAATTTCATAACCTCTTCCCAACAATGGTCAAATTGTCAGATATCTTGAGTGATGGATTATTTTGACATTGTCATTGATTTTGAACTTATTTTGGTCTCGGTAATGTGATCATCCCTCATCTCTATCTCTCGTTTATATCTTATTTGAAATTGTTTCCCGCTTTTTCTGGAGATCTTAATGAAATGGTTCTCCTGTTGTGTTCCCCTTTCATTTTTTAATACTATGTATGTGGGTCTCGCCTGCCTTAAAAGTTTAAAAAAAACAAAAGTAAATTTGTAAAGAACAAAAACTATCAGTAGTTTCAAAAAAAAAAATTAAATCTAATGGAGACAATCATATTATTACTAAAACAAAAGGACAAGTAACATAAATTTTCAAGGTTTAAAAGTGACTAAACCTACATGAGATTTCTTGGTTTGTGATGTCTGCCATCTTACAAGAAAAAGACATCACTTTGAGAGTGAATTTGTCCATGATAAGTATCTGCAATATAATCAAATTCAAGTTGTAAATGCTTAGTGCTCTGATGAATTTCTTGCAATATAATTAAATGAAAAAAGGATGGAAACTTTTTTCTGTAAATTCAATAAATGATGACATTAAAATGTTAATAAATGTCAATTAAGAACAATTCATAAAGGAGTAAAATATAGGTTCATAGTTTGTTTGTGCCCATTCATAGAGGAGTACATAGGAAGGAAGGAGCTGGACAAATAGTCAAACTCACTTCTATGCTTTTCTTGTCATTATGCATATTTGTTGATGACCACTAGTCCATCAACTAGATATCCAAAATGTCTCTAGCCTCTAATTGTATACGCTTGGATCACTTCCTATCTTTCTTATCAAGTTTGTCATCTCCGTCGAACACTATATGGCTTGAAATAAGCCCCGCATACTTGATTCAGAAATTTGAGCACCACCATAATTGCACATAGTCCATAAGATACAAAACTATCTGTTTAGAAGCCTACTCAATGGACTATCCTTCTTTATATTGACAATAAAGTAACTAGTGATGACTTTAAATGTATTAATGATCTGAAAATTCCTTAATGTCTCCTTTGAAATGGACTTATTGGCCCACAAAAAAAGAAATGAAGGACTTAGGCGCATTGAAATACTTCCTTGGGAGTGAAGTCTCTCGCAATACAACAAGAATCAAGATCTCTCAGGATTGGGTAAAAGTGATGAAAATCTCCTTAGAAATGCATTCTGCTGCAGAGAAATTGTTAGTGAATCAGTCAATTTATGTTTGCCCCTCACACTCCTGATTATGTTGCAGTATTCAACCTTCTGTGCTGCCTAAAAATAAATCGATATGCTGTCATTCTTCGATCAAGCTCCTTTTCACTCTCAACAAGCATCGACGTTGACTGGATTGGTGATGTAAATGACCGAATACCTAATCTATATAATTTATCTTTAAAATGAAAGAGACAATAAAACAACTTATTTCACTTCAGCACACAAGTGGAATGCCGAGACAAGGCTAACTATTGTAATCATCAGATTTGAGCAAAATGGATAAACAAGAACTAACCTTCCATGGTGTAGTCGAGCTCTTTGTTTCTGACGATCTAAGCATTTCATTTAAAATTCCTGAAAACAATCCAAGACCAAAATAGATTTTGTGAATTAGTTAGTAATTTCTCGATAAGGAGGCGAGTAAAAGCACTCACTTTCACGGCTAATTTGACGGAAAAACTTATGATCGGCGTTGGCATGAGCGAAGTCCCATTCCGACATCGACATGGTTGGTAGTGTCGTCCCCGCACTCAGTTTTTTACTATTGGAAGCTGAACGAGGGAGAAGAAGTGAAAGAGATAAAAAGAATATGATTGTGGCTAACGGAGAGATGGCTCAGCGGAATCGTCGAGCATGTGTGGTTACCATACTCATTTACACATCCTCTCCTATATATTCGGATCCCATTTATTGCTGCCCTTTCTCTTCTCAGAAATACTAAATATATATAGAATTGCTCTAATTTTAGTATGATTTTTTAAAACCAAATTTATTATTAAAAGGGATCAAAAATTGAATCTAAATAGATAAAGAAACTCATTTAGGTCACTCGATCAAATAATTAAAATTATTATATAAATCTAAATAAGATGATATCGATCGTATAAAATACAACTGAGATATATATATAAAATTGAGAAGAACACCTTCGCTACAGTGTTATAAAAAACCAAATAAATAGTGAAGAGGGGGCAGCGAGAAGCGGTGGAAAGGGAGAAGGAAGAAGAACCGCAGCAGCAGCGATGGGGAAGGAGCCAACAGATGAGCAGGTGGCGTCGATGAAGGAGGCCTTCAACCTGTTCGATACCGACGGCGACGGCCGGATCGCGGCATCGGAGCTTGGCATCCTGATGCGCTCCCTTGGCGGCAACCCGACCCAAGCCCAGCTCAAGGAGATCGCCGCCACCGAGGGCCTTACCGACCCCTTCGACTTCCCCCGCTTCCTCGATCTCATGCGCAAGCACCTCCGCCCCGAGCCGTTCGACCGCCAGCTCCGCGATGCCTTTCGCGTCCTCGACAAGGATGCCACCGGCAAAGTCTCCGTCGCTGACCTGCGCCACGTCCTCACCAGCATCGGCGAGAAACTTGAGCCCGCTGAGTTTGATGAGTGGATCCGCGAGGTGGAGGTCGGCCCCGACGGTACTATCCAATACGAAGACTTCATTGTTCGCATGGTCGCCAAGTGATCCTTTCCTTTCTAGCGGCGTGTGATCCAGGTACGTCCAGATCTTCTTTGCGGATTCCATTCTTTTCATTTAGTTATGCGATCTGTCCGTTCTGCTTGGGATCTGATCATAATTGGACCTGTTTAGCTAGAGATCCAAAACTATAGCCCGATCAAATTCTCAATTATGTTTATGACTAGGATCTCCAATTTTTTGTGATTGTTGTCTGATCTGAATGTGTTTCGTAAAGTCTACCGAGTGTCTGATGAAGATAAATTTCAAATCAACCCTTTTTTTTTAATTAAGTGCCGTGATTTTTCAAAAAGATGGTTGTTTCTATACTTCTTCACAGAGGTTTCTTCATATTCTTAGGAAGTCCAGATTTTTTTAGAAGAAAACAAATTTTTCCATACCAGCAAATTTTAACATAGCAACATAGTTTGATGAGTTAGTGCTTCATATATGAAACAATTTATGGATAGATTTCTTCTTTTACAAACTATATTCGCCCAGTGATTCAACCAAATTATTAATTTTCTTTAGTGATTAATCGGTCTCTAAATTTGTAGTTGTTTTGTTACTAGTTGATTAAGTCATTATGGAGCCAAATAATTAAGATATAACTAGTTTGATTCTATTTCAGTAGTTCTAATAAGTTGTAATCTAATGATACATTTACTTTATTACCAATGAAAAGCATATCTCTATTCTCCATCTAAACACAAAGATAAAATTTAGCTTAATGGGAAAGACCTTTATCAGATTTAAACAGTCGACTTATGACTATTGGGTTATCTAATCTCATTTTGTTTCCCTACCTTCCACCTCTTGTTATCCGGCTGTAGTTCAGTTAGTATAGTGCCAAAGATCTAGGAGTAAGAAAAAAAAAGGAATGACATCATAGTTGTAAATTGACTGCATATATGATAACTCTTTGTCACTCTTTTTTTCTTATGTTTTATCTTGAATCTTGCGATCTAGTGGAGATGGTAAATGATCATTATATCACCGCTCAAATTTTATTTATATCCTCTCTCATGGCATTAGAAGCCGTGGGAATCTTCTAGGGCTTCATGGTCACTATAATGGTAACAAAATTCTGAATAATTTAAATGCATATAGTGTTAGCAAATAGTTTCAGATATGCTAGTTACCTAGAAACTCAATATTGTTGGCAAACCTGTCAAACAATATGGTTGCATGTAGATGTTAGTCGTCACTTCCACAAAATCTGTGCAAGAAATGTGCCAGGCATTATAACTGATAATATATTTGAGTAATTTGAGGTACTTTTCTCATCCAAGGATGACCAGAAACCTAGTCAATGGTTATGCCATAGTAATACAAAGTTGTTTGGAGAAATTGCCAAGGATATTCTTATGCTACAGCGGAAGTGCTAAGTGGCTACTTGGAACCCTACCATTGAATTGGGATATCAAAATAGCTCGAGGCCATGATTGTTGTGGAAGATAGTGTGTATTGTAGAAATATACACCACATGGGTAAGGCATGCTTGATGTCAGTTTTGGAACAAACAACAAATTTATGAGATTTATAGAGCTTTATGGATGGAGTAGATGATCTAGCATAATACCACAAATGTATGCATTGAAGACTATATCCTGCCAAATACCAACAATCACAACAATAACACACATGCCCAAACAATTTCTTTGGTAGATGTATTTTTTTCCCAATATAACCATTTTGTTGAGTATTTTCATGTAAAGAAAACTTGCCAGATGGAAATTACAACTATGGCAAGCCTATTACAAAAATGGAGTAAACAACAAGAGGCATATACCATTGTGTTACAAAAATATATTTGAAAACTGAGATAAATGTGTTGGAGTTTTCTATTCAGAAATCCCATAGTTCCAACACAAGATTTCAATGGACATATATGAGTCATAAAAATACATGAGGAATGCAAGTTATCTTAACTGTTTATGAACAAAACAAAATTATCTCTGGGAATAATTGAACAAGTGAATAGACTTATTCTTAGATGATTAAAAATTCAAAAGGCCATCAGAATATACCGAGTAATAAATAACAAAAGACCATAAAACTCTTGTCCAGGTTTAATTGTTGATCCGTATTAGGTGGTTTAAGTTTTAGTGCTAAGTATTAATATTAAAGTTTGTGCTATTACTTGACTGTCTCATTCTTTTGGTTCTTTGCAAAATAATTGTCTTCTTTTTTGGATTGAGAAATTTGGGAAGGAATGAAGGGAATGGATTTGATTTCCATTATTTGTGAAGCCAATTAAAAGGAGGAATTATCTTTAAATTTTTCTTTTTTTTGTGTGTAGTTCATCTGTGTTTGGCAATTTGGAGATATCCATTGCCGTTCAGCTCTTTTCTGATTCTTTTCTTTTGCTCTCCTTTCCTCTTCCCAGTTCCTATACAAACTTTAATAGAAGTCCGGTATGTTCTATAGTTAAACAATTTAAACGATTAGAGTTAGTTGTGTGAGAAATAGAGAGATAAAATTCAAACTGTAGTACATAACTAAATGTGGTCTAAGAGGTCCAAACCTTATTAGTGATATAAATACACAAACTTCAATACAGTTAACATTATTACATTAAATAGTTGGGACTAAAATTGTGGATGATAAAACTGTTGTTAAATCCTCCTCCCTATGTCTTTCCATTTTATTTATTACACTGCTAAATATTGTAAATTTTGTTGTTTAGAATACTTTTATCCTCGAGAAGGTTCAAATATAACAACATCAAGAAGAAGATGAAGCCATGAATCCTGAATATTGAGGGTGCTATATGTATTTTATCTTTGTATTGAATTTTAAAGCTATATCATTAGTGTTCAAAATTTTCAAATTACTTTTTGTTACGTTAAATAACACTAAGCAATGATAAGAGTGTAAAAAAGCAAGTGAATATTGCATGACTGGCCTACATATTTTTCTAATTTTGTTCTTTGGGGACAAGGAGATTCAATTGGTATTGTATACTTTTCACTCTCCTTTTCATTCTATCATTTTTCTAATCCATTATTATTATTTTTTTTTTTTTTTTTTTTTTTTTTGGTAGTCCTTGTCATCATGATCATTATTATATCACTCCCAACTACTTATAATTGACCCTCGCTTGAACTCTTTATAGACTACTAATATACAAATAGTTTAAATAATCTTTTATTACATTAACAGAAAATTTCATCATGACTCACCGAACTAGATTCCGCTGTTTGTCTTTGAACACTCCAATGCCATAATTTCAAAAGGACCATACTGACTGAAATTTCAGTTTCATCAGTGGATTGGCATGTGAAAATTTTTGCTTTGGCTGGTCATATAATACTATTCATATTGGCCTTCTTGGATGGTAGGTTTTTAGATGAGTTTTCACAGTGTTGGATTCCTACTGACTGAAGCCGATTTCTTAATCAAACAACTCTTTCTTCCTTGTACATCTCTCTCCTCTCTCTCTCTCTCTCTCTCTCCTCTCTCTCTTCTCTCTCTCTCTCGTGATGGACCCAAATCATCAAATGACTTTTCATCATAATACATTAAGACATTTTTAAATCATTTGAACAGCAAACTTCAGGTGCCAAACATAAATTTATGTTTGTTGTTTTTCTTCATATTACTATAACAAGTTAATGGGCACACCATCACAACAACAACTATAACAACCAAGCCTTTATCCCACTAAGTAACAAATTTCCACATAAGAGCTATGTGATACATTTGAATACCTGCATCCTGCTGATATAACACGGTTCAGTATGAGTTCAAATGTCAACTATATCGTTCAGAGTTTCTTATCATTCAATTCATTTTAGGTATATTCATGGACATAGATATGCTCAAAGATGACTTCAGATTCTATAAGAGTTGAATATTTTGTATGCTCGTGAAGCTTCACCTGAAGAAAACTAACTCTATATTATACTTATTTAATATGATGAGCTACAATGCTAGTCTGACCTTGTTGCTAGTCTTTTAAGTTCTCTATTTCCCTTCAGTTTGTTTTTTCGTCTCTCTACTTTATGTTTGCTATTGTGGTGTCTAATATAGTTTTTTTTCCCATTTATATTAATCTGTCATAGCAAAACAACAAAAAGACGTTGATTCCATAGTCACATTCTTAAACCGTATAAATAGAAATAAAGTTCTGTTTCATCACATTCATTACTTTTATTTTTCATCAAACAAACATCCTCGATGTTACTCTAAACGCATGAAGTTTTCCTCAATGTTTTCGTTTACAACTAACTCGCAGATTTTCTTTCCAAGCGCGAAATTGCATGGAGGACTGGTCACATGACTGATGGTTGTATCGAGTGACTTGTTATATTTTCTTCGCCAGTAGTACTTCGGACTTGGTTGTTCAACATTATTAGTTTGATTAACATCTTGTTTTGTTGAATGGCTGATGCATTGAACCTGTGTTTGAATGGTTACCATAAAACTCAACCGTGTTGCATTTTCTAATTCTGTTTTGTTTGTAATGAATCTTGCACTTTGCAAAGTATCAGAGTTGGACACAATTGTCGCATCGTCTTTTCTACATAATTTTTGCAAGTTTTATTAAATCCTGTTGTGCCCACGCCAAAGTGGCAATTTGATCACTCGCAGAGGGACCCGACTGGCATGATTCCTTCATGACTCGTCCCGTGCATATATATATTTCAAAGTGGATTCTTTTGCCAATTATAAAACAAGAATTAAAATCTAGAAAATTTTAGTAGGGTGTTGACCAACCCCAGGTGGTATTGCGCTTCTCATGTAAATCATCCGAGACGTTTTTGAATGGTTAACGGGGTAGAACACTTCCAATTTTTTTCAAAAGTTAATATTTTTAGATCATAATGATGTTGATTTTAAGATTTATAAAGTATTAAGGTGGTGGTGTTTTTTGAAATCTAACATCACAATGGTTCTGTTCTTTGTATGTGATAATAATTGTTGGTGAAAAAAAGTAAAATAATAAATATATGTTTTTGAGAAATATAAAAGTTAGATGTTTTTTTTTAAGATTTTCATAATTTTAAATGTGTCCTTTCTTCTTCGATTGCAGTAAAATCAAATAATTTAGTGGCAACTGAATTAGATTTTAACTATTTTGTTTATCAATTGATCCTGTCGACAAGCGGAGAGGACTCTCACTTGGATGATTGGGTCGGATCAAGATGACTCGAGTTACGGCAGCATATGAGTCAGGGTCGGGTTCAAGACTGACAGGACAAAAGTGAGTCGGGGTAGAACCAAGAGGGGAACACAAAAGGGGGAGAAAAAAATTCCAGCAGCAGAAACCTCTTCTCCGAAGCACCAAAGGAGCTTTATATAGGGGAGAAGGAGGCCCCTTGTCTTGTCAAGACTGTCTTGTCTCATTAAAAACTGACCAGCTGACAGACTGATCTTCTGGCAGTCTTGGTCTGCCCGAGGGTCTGGCACAGTCGCCTGACAATCTGTCTAAGTTGTCACATCTGATCCTAATTAATGGCTGGTGCTCTGACAAGCCATGATTATGACATGTGTCTTTTCCTTATAATAGGAAGATTTGAGGGGATCTCATTGCTGTTAGGGGCTTGATAATAGTTAATCAATTTGGGTAGTGTGGTCACTCGGGCTCGTCCTGTCGGGCAGCTGTGAGCCTACCAAAGTCTGGCCGACCTGGTGAAGACAGTCGGTCAAGTAAGCTAGGCTTCTCGACTATCCATGTCTTTGGAACGGACCCATCGCCAAGGAGACCCAACCATCTCTGGTATGTATGAGCCCGATCTGCTGACCGGGTAGGTCCGATCGGCCGAGCCCGACTGGACAGTCGGCCCATGCAAGTCGCTTCTTAGAGCAGGGTGAGTGATTCCGTTGGCAGAGTGATTAAGTTGTCTGGTCGGGAGAGTTCCCGACCGGACGTACCCGACCGAGCATCCCCGACCGGGAGTGCCACTATATATTTGACACCTCCCCTTTTCAAGGGAGTCGGGCACGTGCTTTTATCTCCGCCCGACTGAACTTTCTCAACCGGCGACGCCCGACCGGATACCGCCAACTGGTCCCAGCACCATTAACCTTGAACTCTGAGCCCCCAGGCTAAGTTGACACCTAGCATGCACGATTGTCTTTGCCCGACTGAGCCTTAATCCTATCGAGCTTTCAATCAACTCATAAAATCTACCCGACCGGATCATCAATGTTAATCTGAATTCTTAGTGAAGAGGTTGAGGCTTGTTTTGTGATGTCTTTTGCTGCTTGCAAAGTGCTGGAGGAAGAGTCTCTTGAAGTCATCAAAATCTCGCACAGACCCCTCCGGGAGTTTGTCGAACCAGCGCTGAGCGGGCCTTGCCAGGGTGATTAGGAACGCTCGGCACTTGATGTCATCCGTGTATTGATGCAGCAAGGCTGCATTCTCAAACTTCATCAGGTGTTCTTCTAGATCTGTGACTCCTCCATATTCTGGAATGGACAGGAGTCGAAAATGCTTGGGGACTGACTCTTGCAGAACTTGGCTAGAGAAGGGGAATCCAGTGCGCTCAGCTGGAGCCTGGATAACCGGAGTCTTCCCTTTGTTGACTCTTGCTTGGCTGGAAGAGACTTCCAGCGGGTCGGACTATCCGGCACCTTCAGCTGGGTCGAAGAACGCTCGGGGGAAGTAGGGGCTATCACCCGGGCGAACTTCGCCTTCTGTGCCGGCACAAGCAGCTGCCTCGGAGAGACCTTCCTGAGTTGGGCGACTAGCGGTCTTCTGCTCGGCTGCCAACTTTTGAGCTTTAGCGGCTACCAGCAAATCGAAGTCTTCTTGTGAATGAGTAATTGTCACCCTATTGGAGTCACCCATCCTCGTCTTTCGATCAGGCTGATTCCCACAGACGGCGTCAAATTTGATCCTGTCGATAAGCGGAGAGGGCTCTCGCGGAGAGGGCTCTCACTTGAATGACTAGGTCGGATCAAGATGACTGGAGTTGCGACAGCGTGTGAGTCGGGGTTGGACTAAGAGGGGAACACAAGAAGGGGAGAAGAAAATTCCAGCTGCAGGAACTTCTTCTCCGAAGCACCAAAGGGGCTTTATATAGGGGAGGAGGAGGCCCCTTGTCTTGTTAAGGCTGTCTTGTCTCATTAAAAACTGATCAGCTGACAGACTGATCTTCTAGCAGCCTTGGTCTGCCCGAGGGTCTGGCACGGTCGCCTGACAATCTGTCTAAGCTGTCACATCTGATCCTAATTAATGGTTGGTGCTCTAACAAGTCATGATTATGGCAAGTGTCTTTTCCTTATAATAGGAAGATTTGGGGATCTCATTATTGTTGGGGGCTTGATAATAGTTAATCAATTTGGGTTGTGTGGTCACTCGATCACTCGAGCTCATCCTGTCGAGCAGCTGTGAGCCTACCAAAGTCTGGCCGACCTGGTGAAGACGGTCGGTCAAGTAAGCTAGGCTTCTCGACTATCCATGTCTTTGCAACGGACCCATCGCCAAGTAGACCCAACCATCCCTGGTATGTATGAGCCCGATCTACTAACTGGGTAGGTCCGACCGGCCAAGCTCGACCGGACAGTCAGCCCATGAAAGTCGCTTCTTAGAGCAGGGTGAGTGATTCCGTTGGCAGGGTGATTAAGTTGTCTGGTCGGGGGAGTTCCCGATCGGACGTGCCCGACCGAGCATTCCCGACCAGGAGTGCCACTATATATTTGACACCTCCCCTTTTCAAGGAAGTCGGGCACGTACTTTTACCTCCGTCCGACTGAACTTTCTCGACCAACGACGCCCGACCGGATACCGCCAACTAGTCCCAGCACCAGTAACTTTGAACTCTGAGCCCCCAAGCTAGGTTGACACCTAGCATGTACAATTATCTTTGCCTGACTGAGCCTTAATCTGATCGAGCTTTCAATCAACTCATAAAATCTACCCGACAGGATCATCAATGTTAATCTGAATTCTTAGTGAAGTGGACAAAATTAATAAATTTTGATACCGAAATGAACTTTTTCTGCCAACAGAAACATATAGTTTAATTTAAGCCTTGCGCCGGCTCAAGTAATCTGTTTTTGATAGGAAAATAATTTTTTTTAAAAATAAAAATATCCATTTTTTATTTCTTTTGTTATTTTTGAGCCTAAATCGAACACCTTATCAATATCATCCGATATGCCCATTTTAACCTCCACTAAATACAAATACCAAATGCGCGCTCTACGATCTCACCCTCAATTAGAATAATTTTTACTGGATAGACGGATGGAGTGACGGATGATTAATATAAAGATTTTGTTATCTTAAAGTCTAGAGATCAAAATTTGACAAAGTTAATATGTTCACTCTCTTCCGATACTAACCTTAACATTTAAACTAATAATTTTTATGATTTATTTTATCTATATTAATTTTGAAATAGATTAACAAGGATATTGAGACGAATGAATCAACTATTTTTGCCGCCTCACCCTCAATTAGAACAGCTCGAATACGGTGTTAAACGTCCCCGCTTCACGTCATTTCACTTGTCCTCCACCACCAGCATTATAACCCCGGATGCAAATGTGCTAGTTCTCATTTTCATGGATTTGGTGGGAGATACTGATGGCTCGCTTACTCCAGAGAACGAGTTGCTACCAACCCTTTCCCCCTCAACCGACAATTCCCCTCACCCACCGAGCCAACCATTCATGTAGTCGTAAATCATCCGCCAAATCCATCGACATGGTTCGGTCCAATGCGACGTCGTAAGCGATCCTCGAACCTCTTGCAACGGACTCTTATTATGGGCTCCCACGCAACGAGAATTTAAATTTTACATGAGACATCTTTTATGTTTAAAGTATTCGAATCATTTATAATGTGAGATCGTCATTAAAGATTCATTAATCATTTCAAAAACATAGATAATCTGATTAAGAAAATAAAATTGAAAACTTTAGCTCGTTGGATCATATAGTAGATGAATTTAGGATGATCGATTTGGTCCTATAAAAAATTTTCATCAATCATCTGGATAAATTGGAAAGTGCTCACGATGGACAATTTAGAAATCCAGCGTCCCATGTTTGCGTCTCATTTGGAAGAAAAATTCCTACAAAATATGTCGTAGCTAAGGATCGAGCCACAAATACCTGAATTAGCGTCTAATCATCCTACCACTATATCATAACCCCGGGGTTAAAATTGAAACCTCAAGCAGTCTCATGGTGAGTGACCCATCTAAATAAATTGAACCAGTCAGTCAGTCGGGTTTAGTTAGATTGAACCGGCTGATTCAGTCCGGTCTAAACCGATTTGGAGCCACCGACAGTCTCGTGGCGGTCCCCACTCGAGAGGACGTCGCACCGACTGATTTTGATTTACGGAGTGAAAAACATTCTTCTAATAACGTGATTATTCGTAGCTAATCGGATTATAGCGCCTGTGTGAGAGAGAAAGGGTGGTTCCGAAGTCTCTCTCGTTCCCCTTCTCCGCCTCAATTTTTGTTCCTTTTAGACGCCAGATCTCCCTCACCATCTCCTCGATCGATCGCTCTTTGCTGCGCGCGATGTTGCCCAGGATGAGGCTACTGCTGGCGGTGGCGGTGGTGGCGGCGGTGGCGGGTGGCTTGGCGGAGGCCGGCAAGCCGAAGCTGAAGACGTGCGATAAGGGGTGGGAGTGCAGCGGCAGTATCTACTGCTGCAACGAGACCATTACCGACTACTTCCAGGTGTACCAGTTCGAGAACCTCTTCAGCAAGCGCAACGCGCCGGTCTCGCACGCCGTCGGCTTCTGGGACTACCAGTCCTTCATCACCGCCGCCTCCCTCTTTGAGCCCCTCGGGTTCGGGACCACCGGCGACAAGCCTACCAAGATGAGGGAGGTCGCCGCCTTCCTCGGCCACGTCGGCAGCAAAACTTCCTGTGAGTCCCCCTGAATCTTACTCCCCTTTCTTAGTGATTTCCCCTTTCCTTGCTACTAGCTTTGTTCGTGTGTATGCATCGGATCTTAAAAACAATTAACCTAACTAATAATCTGCTGCTTTGTCCCATTTAATTATTGTGCTTGAGTCTGATAAATAGCAATTAGTAGAAATTTGGAGTTTGAATACATTGATATTTAGATACTCTGTACATAGGTTCTGTGCCTTTCTTTAACACAATTTTTAATTACCATTGATTTTTCCCTGAATCCTCCGTGGTCTATGTACAATTGATTTATGTATTCATTTGTCTATCAGACTTGGAAGAACGATGATGTTGGTTTTGGTTCACTCGCCTATTTGATTCAATAATTGAATTTGAGATGCAAAACTAAAAACAAACATACACAATACAATTAAAACTCATATCTGAATTCATAATATATTATACATGTTGACCAAAAGAGGCAATCTTTTATACATGCTTGTACTTAAGTCTTGTCAATGAAATCAGCAAACCATATCCTTGCAGAATCATAAAACATAATTCATCACTGTATTCTTTGTTGTAAATCATAATTCATCATTATTAAACTATATCAGTTCCAATTTTTTTCACTCAGCTAATCATGAATCATAGTTGAATGGGTATGACTTCTTCTCAAGCAAAGTGGGTATTACTTGATACATATAGATGTTATCGATGCTCTGACTTAGTAGTTTGTGCAAACATATTGCTTAAGTAAAATTCCCTGTTAATCCCTCATCCTCTGTAAATAAAAAAAGAAAGAAAAAATTTCACCAGATGGTTCCAGAATGAATCTAATTTTGCCTCATATTGAGCTGGGATGATGAATGAAGAATAGTTGGATGAATTTTCCATGTATATTACCTGTTCTACTCATATTAAATCCTTTTTTAGGTGTTTAACGGATTAATCATCTGCTCCAGGTGGATATGGTGTTGCCACTGGCGGCCCACTTGCATGGGGATTATGTTATAATCATGAAATGAGCCCAAGCCAAGATTATTGCGAGAAAGACTACCTCTATCCTTGCATTGACGGAGCTCAATATTATGGGCGTGGGGCTCTCCCTGTGTACTGGTATGCTGTGTCTGAATTAGGTGCAATGATGCAACATACATATTAAGCTTATAGTTTGGATTCTGGTAAAATGACTACTGATGTATTCTATTATTGACTTTTTCGATTTTATTTCAGGAACTACAACTATGGTCTAGTTGGTGATGGCATAAAGGTCGACCTTTTGAACCATCCAGAGTACCTCGAGCAGAATGCTACTATAGCTTTCCAAGCAGCCATGTGGAGGTGGATGACACCAATGAAGAAGAAGCAGCCTTCAGCGCATGATGTTTTTGTCGGGAACTGGAAGCCTACAACGAATGACACCTTGTCCAAAAGGTTGCCGGGTTTCGGACTTACCATGAACATTTTGTACGGAGATACTATTTGTGGCCAAGGCTACATTGATCCCATGAACAACATCATATCCCACTACCAGTATTACTTGGACCTGATGGGAGTAGGGCGCGGAACCTCGGGCGACAATGTGGATTGTGCAGAACAAGTGCCTTTCAACCCATCATACAAAGCTGCTACAACCTAATTATCAAGCCGTTCAATATTTGTTGAGTGCTCAGCATGAAGTCTCAATAAACTGTATCAAGTAAGTTGTGTAGTAAGAGTTTCTGTTTTGATATGTGAAGTAAAGGTATCATGTCAATTGGCTTTGCTACTGTTCATTGATGATTTATGGATGTATCTCATGTGAGATTTCAGTGTTTGTCTAGTGGTAAAAAAAAACCTTATAAATGCTATATATTCTTTATTCCGATATGAAAATTATTATCTTTGGATTATGTTTATAGAGATGGTTACCTTTGTTTTTTACAAAATGAATGCAGTAAGTTTTAGAGATGGTCACGCTCGTGTTCCCATTCAGCCATTCTTCAGTATCTCAATGCACGCAGCACGTATGCGTCCTTATGGACCGTGATGATCGTATGCTTTGCTCCAAAGGGATTGTGTTTGCTACATTAGACAAGAAAACAATATCTGAATGAGAAATAATAAGTAAACAATTTGTGTGGGTTTCGATAAAGGCAAGGAGAGCCGCTGCCGGCGAAGGATTCGACTTGCGCTGACATCCAAGATGAGGCATTAAAGTCTCTCCACGCTACCCGTCGGTAACTTTACACACACTGACACACATGTAGTTCGTAGGCATTTTTCTTTAAGGCATTACAAGGGATTTCGCTCAGTGCCGTGGTTGGAAATATCAGATGGTCCACGATATATTTGGTACGCAGGTATTTACATTGTCTCTACATTGTCTCATTTCACTTTTTTTCTTTCGACTCTAACCTTCGACCTCACAACGCCATATCACGTACCGTGCCCACATGCCCCCATGGGTTGGATCGGATGGTGAGGCGCCTGGCCGATTTGAATGAGGTCACAGGTTCGAGGGTCGCCATTTGCACACGGAAATAAAATTCTGGTCTGCTGGCATTAATTCCCTCGACCCCAGGCGCCTCGATTTGCCTCCCTCTGAAAACCCGTGGAGCAAGGATTAGAGGGCCGCTGAGGTGACGGTTCCACCTTTTGCTCTATTTTCTCATAAAGAGAAAGAAATTCACTGTAGAAATATGTCCCTAAGGAATAGAAAGACAGAGAAAATAAAAGTAACTCGAAGAAGAGAAATTGAGGAAGGAAGAGACCCCCCAATCTCGCTGTCAGACTCGTGGTCAGGCCACGGCCTCATGGCAAGGTTGTGCATCGCCCACGAACTCGCGGTGGGCAAGACTGCGACCGGTTTACGACCTCGTTGTCGAGATGTTGCAGTAGCAACGTCGAGATGAAGACTTAGTTCCGTCCGATTTGAACGGATAAGAAAACGAGTTAAATTTCATATGCCATGAATTTAAAATCCATTGAATATTTTTTAGAAGTGAATAGAGGAAAGTGTGTGCATGTGTAATCTCTCTTTTAGATCGTTCGTGGTCAGGCCACGATTCCGATTACAATGACTATTAACCTCGATATTATGACTAATACATGAAGGGAGAGTAGACTGACTTTATCCAAAAAAAAAAAAATAAATCTTACATCATTTGAACTCCAAAGTAATTAAACAGGGCAATGTGAACTATTTTGATTCCATCACAAATTAAAAGGACATCTTTTGTCGTTTTATTTTTAAAAAAACATCTTTTAAAAAACATGAAAACAATACTCTGATATATTTTTGTTCGAGCATGGTTATTGCAACTACGTAACTTTTAAATATATAAAATTAAAATTTGGAATCAAAGGCTTAATTAAAATTATTATACCATAAAACACATATTATCAATTATACATAAAACATCTATTATTCATATGATTATATACATAAAATATCGTATGTAGCAACTTAGTTAAAATTGATCAAACTTAATCAAAATCATTTTAATCCGATCAAAATTAGATTAATAGTATTGTAACAGCTATTGTTCATAGCTGTTATAATAGTTTTAAAGTAATTTTAATTCAGTTGAAATAATTTTGATTAAATTTAAATAAATTTAACATACTTTAATGTAATAATGCTTGATATATATTGATTTTGATTAAAAATACTTTAACCCATTATAATTATTACGACATATCTATATCCCAAATTATGCCCAATTGATTAGAGAATAATAAATTTATTATAATAAGATAAAAATTAATTCTCAGCTGGTATATAAGTATATGTACTACGGAAAAAACACTTTCCATCTTTTAGAGATTTGATCGTCAATTATAAATTAATTCTAGGATTTATGATTTATTTTCCATCGTATAATTTGAGGACGATCTGTAAAGACGTTTTCATATGACAATAATCATACATGTTGCATCAACTATGACATATAGTAGCTATGAAATAATTGTTACACAACTTAGATATGAGCTGTTATAATACCGTTGAAATACAATAAAAATATATTGAAGTATTATTCTAATATTTTGAAACAAAAAAGATAATGTTTTGTTAAGAGAAAATGATAATAAGTCTGAAGCCTCACATATCCTACTCATTGTTTGTTTGAATAAAAAAAACAGAGGATTGCCTTGCAAAAATTCAATATTTTTATAGAACTAATTTCGTTCGCCTGAAGCTTCATGTTCATTCTAACACAATTTTTAGTTGACATCAGAATATACCTTTAATTATCTCTTTTGGTGTTTCTAAAATAGAAACTGAAGAATACATCAAATTATGAATAATAATGCTACTAATTTTGTTAAATACATATTCACTATAATTTCATTAAATTGTTTGAACTTTGAACTATATATATATTCATTGCCCAAGCTTAATTAATTCTTGGGCAAAAAATAATTAATGCTCAATTTCCCTTCTTAAAGGGAAATTAATGCAAGTAATTAATTAAAAATATTAAATATTTAATGTTATGTAATTAAATAAACAAAAAAAAATGAATTGAATTAGGTAATAGTGCGCTGCAGAGGCCGATTAGTTGGAAAGAACTCTGTTCCGCAGCCGACGCCGGCGAAGGTGGCCATGAGGTCGCTCAGGTTCATGTAGTGCACGGTCGGGTCGCTGCTCCGCAGCAGGTCGAGGAGGTAGAGGAAGAAGTCGGCGTCGCAGGCGACGCGCAGCGCGCCGCCGTAGGAGTACCCGAACTCCGGCACCGACAGTCGGAGCAGGTCCTCCATCAGCCGGTGGTTCAGATAGTTCGCCTCCACCTCCATCCGCCGCGCCGCCGCCCCCTCAATTCCCACCATGACCCAGATGTGCCCCTCCGGCAGCAGCCCTGCGGCCGTCTCCGCCGCCGGGAGATTCCTCGGGGCGCCGCATCCGCCGCCGCAAACCAGCAGCTTCCTCACCAGGCTCGTCATCCCAATGGCCATTGATGACCTTCTCTCTTCGGCCGGCGTACGTTAGAATTAGTAGCTGTTATCGATGATGTATTAGATTTGAAGGCGATCGAGATGGCCCTCGGGCCCTGAGCTTCCATTTTATAGGGAAGCGGCTGGTTTAGGTTACAATTTATGTTATAAAAAAATAATTTTTCATTTTGACCCTCCTAGCTCAACAAACTATTTTCTTATTAATATCACTTTTCATCGTTCGTTAGGATAAATTAAAAAGCACTTACAGTATACAGTTCTGAAGCTCAACATTAAATTTATAAAATATATTATAGTTGAGGATCGAATTGTAGATATCTAGATGACAACTTAACATCCTCTACTGTACCATAGCCTCGGGGAACATATCCCTTTCTAAGATTTATAGGAATATGAGCTAATTTGTTTTTGTAAATTATAAGAGGTAGAGTATAAATAAAAAAAAAATCAAAATAACACCTTTTATTTTTTATTATCTTAAATGGGCACTTTAAATTTGAAGTGTCAAAATATTTCTAATATCATTATTGCAATTTTGATCCAAACTACTACAATATGCAATAATTTTAATAAAAATATTATAACATAAACTAATTTAGAGTTAAAATTGATCAAATAAAATGAAAACTATTTCACACAATTTTAACTAAAATTATTTCATATAAAAATTGCTCTAATATATTTTTAATTATTTTAACTTATTCAAAATTATTGTGTCCGCATTAAAATGATTTTAACTAAATTGAAAAAGATTTAACTAACGTTGAAATAATTGTGATCAATATTTAAATACTTCAAATAATATTTAGATATTTCAATTAATATTAATGTAGTTTTAGTGAATAAGTTTTATCAATATTAATGTAGTTTTAGCTAAGAGGAGTGTTATCAATGTTTGTCCAATGATAATACCTTAAAGTGGCATTTCATCGAACACAGTGGGCGCATGCATGTTCCGGGGTTGCAGCAACTGGGAAAGCGCGGTTGTATTAATTTCTGGCGAGCACACGCAAACAGAGGCTTTGAGCAGAAGCCATGAACAATACTAAACTAAGAACCGACGCGGAGGGAATTATTATTCGATGGATTCCTTCCGGTCTGCCATTAATTGTTCAACGTATGGCCAGGCACATGGCCATCAATGAGTTGGAGGAGGAGGACTGGAGGAGTTGCGTTGGGCGGGGAAGCCAGCTACTTGGAGTGCTGGGGAAACCGTGTTTCACGGACAGACGCATTAATTTGCTGTCCACGGCGAGGAGGAGGACGGTGCGTGGGCAGGCGGTGTGGATTGATTGTGCTGCGTCCTACTTTAGGCGGTTCAATGTTCAATTCATCAGCAGGTAACACATTTATTATAATAGATAAAATTTAATTTTAGCAGATGTATGTATTCGGATTTTTTTTTCGTTTTTAATTATTTAACGGTGGATTATAAGTTAATTTTATTATTTATATAATTTAGGAATGGACTATGATAGATAGCTAGATTGAGGAGGTATTGGTTGGATATAATAGGGTATAAGGAATAAGAATTGATAGTAATCATTTTCATTGAAAATGAGGGAATCATTCCTTGCTATTCTCATCAATTAAACTCCTCACTCATTCTTTCATTTTTCATATATCAAAAATATTTTTTATTTTACTATCTTCTTTTACATTCTCTCATTTTACTTTCTCTTTCTATATCTCTTATTACATTCTCTCTACATTTTATAATTCCTCTCTCTACATGTTTGCTCTTTTATCTCACTGTCTCTCTTAGTCTATTTTTTTCTATATATTTTATATTATTTTCTCTATCTACTTATTTATCTCATTTTCTCTATATATTTTCTATATTACTTTATCTCTCTATCTTTTTTATCATAATTTATCTATTTTTATTTTCACTTTATTTCTATAATTTCTATATCATTTTGTCTCTCTATATTTTCTATACCACTTTCTCTTTCTACCTCTCTTATTATAATTTATCTATCTTTATTTTTTCATATTCTTTCCATATTTTCTATATCACTTTCTCTATAGATATTTTCTATATCACTTTCTCTCTCTATCTCTCTCATCTCATTTTCTCTCTCTATTTTCAATATCACTTTCGCTCTCTACCTCTTTTATCATAATTTATCTATATTTATTTTTTAATTTTCTCTATATTTTCAATATCATTTTCTCTCTATATATTTTCAATATCATTCTCTTTCTCAATCTCTCATCTCATTTTCTCTCTCTATATTTTCTTAATAATTCCTCACTCTATACATATTTTATCACATCTTTACTCTATAGCTATCTTATCTTATTTTCTCTCTCTATTTTTAATCTTCATTTTCTCTATTATCGTATTTTCTTATATTTTTTTCTTCTAATTTCCTTTTCTACTTCCCTTCTCATAATTTTTCTCTATATTTTTCTACTTTATTTCTCAATTCATTTTATTTCACTTTCTCTATTTTATAATAATTCTATTATTTTAATTACTTTAATTTTTTATGGATTCTCATTACTAAAATCAAATTGAATCCAATATCATTAATAACAATAATTTTTATTTCATGATTTAAACCAAATACTACCAATGCAATCATGATTCTCATTCCCATTGACCCCTCAATGAATCCCATTATCATTCCCATTAATAAATTTGAACCAAATACCCCTTGAATATAATCATCTTTTGCTACATGCATGAGTGATACGGATAAGAACGAAAACAAGTAAATCACTAATATTAATTGGCACCATATATTGAATTTACGTCGATTAATTCTAAGATAATTGATTCGGTCTTATAAAAAAATTTTATTGATCAATAAGATAAATCAGGAAGTGCTCGCAACCAACGAACAATCCATTAGTTTAACATTTTAAATCAACAACTCATTAGAAAAAAATATGTCCTTGTCGACAAGCGAAGAGGGTTCTCACTCGGATGACTCGGTCTGACCAAGAGGACCTGGGTTGCGATAGCGTGTGAGTCGGGCTCGGGCTTGAAAGTTAGTAGGACAAAGGTGACTCGGGGTCGGACCAAAATGAGAACACAAGGTGGGAGAGAGATTTCAATTGCCAGAAAAAACTTCCTCTTTGGAGCTCCAAGAGGGGTTTATATAGGGGAGGGGGAAGCTAGCACTCTGTCTTGTCAAAACTGTCTTGTCTCAGTAAAACCTAATCAACTGACAAGTTGACCCTTTGGCAGCCTTAGTCACTCTGTAAGTCTGCCACAACCACTTAAATGTCCATCAGGTCATTCCCATCGCCATTAATTAATGTCTGATGCCCTAACAAGTTATGATTATGTCAGATGTCTTTTCCTTATAATGGGAAGATTTGGGGAGATCTCTTTGTTGTTGGGAGCTTGATGATAGTTAACCCATTTGAGGGGCGCTCGACATGTGCTTCTACCTTTGCCCGACCGAACATTCTTGACCGGAGACTCCCGGTCGGGAACGTCCGACCAAATATCGTCGACCGACCCCCATCCCGAGTAACTTCGAACTCTGAACCCTCAAGCTGGACTGGCGTCTGGTGTTCCCGACTGTCTTTGCCCGACTGAGACTTGACCCGATCGGGCTCCTGATTAGCTCAGAAAATCTACTTGACCAGATCAAAATACATCTATTAATTTAATAAATTTATTTGATTCTTATATATTTAGAAAATTTTAAAAACATTTCGCCGCGACACCATTACTTCGATGACAAATAAATCGTCAATATTGATTACGAAGAAAGACAACAATATCACTGATCCCGGCCTTGCCTACGGGTAGGTTGGTTCGCTCCGCCAGATAGCCTGGTGCCATGGAGGACCAACAGGTGGACCGACAATGACCTCACCCGGGGGGTCCCTAAGACCAGAAGCCCCCCCGAGGTACTATTCGACCAGTAGCGAGCAGGGTCGGTCGGGTCGACCTCCTGCTCCACCTGCCTTGGTCACCTCAACCCATTCCTCGATCCTAATCGGGGTCGGATAAGCCAGTCGGAGGCGTGGCGACCCGCGCTCCAGTAGCATCACAAGGACTAGATATCTAATAGAATCAGCTAGACATAACTCAATAAACCCCCGACTCAGGGCGTACCCTGTGCCTCAACTCTCCCAATCGGACGCGTGGCTGCCCACGCTCACTGGCCATTACCCGACCCGATCCTTGACATTCAGACCTGCAAGTCGGCGCTCAGGATACGAGCTATCTCGCCCCTATGCCCCCTATGTCATTATATCCAGGGTACGACCTTGCTATCGGGGTACTACACGCCTTACTCATCTCTGGCACATCTCGCGGTCAGTCCGCCAATCCAGTACTTTCGTACTGCTCGAGCACCTCGCGCCATGCCGCACCACTCCTAAGTGCTCTCATACGAGCTGACAGGTACCACACTCTTGTCTCGTCAGCACGGACAAGGCTTGTCAGCTCCCTGGCTATATAAACTCTCCACTCCCCCTACCGCAGGTATGCGCGCGCAAGCTCTCTCATCACTACTGCATTTCAATTCAGCTCCACTATCTTACCTGCAGATACTGACTTGACCGTCGGAGTGTCTGACCGGGAAAACTCCCCGGCGGGTCTGCTAACGGCCGCTGTTTTGCAGGCTGGAGCCGGATCGCGGACAGGTCGTTGCCATCTCATCAACTCGTGCCACCCGGGAGACCGTCCGGCCCTTGGGACCGCCACCTCGCTTCGCGACAGGATCAAATTTAGCGCTAGAAGGAGGGCATCCCGCCTAATCGGAAGTGAAGATGGAGGATCCCAACCGGGTTGTGACGACAGTTACTCCCGAAGAATACGAGCGCCTCTTAGCTGCCCGGACTAGGGGAACCCCACCGAGGCCGTCGCGGGCGGGTGGCCCTGCAACTCGGCCTCAGAAGCCCGCGACATCCACTCCATCGGGAGGTCAGGGAAAAGTCGTTCCGCCGCCAGGAGGTCCGACCCCCTCCCTTTCGCGTGCGCATCACAGCCGGGCCGATGTGGTCAGGCCCATGCCAGGCGAAGCATCCGCATCCAACCGAACGCACGTACCCATGCGTGATAAGGGGAAAGCCCTAGTGAGCGAGCCACTGGTGGCTCAGGCATGCAGCCCCTTCGCCTCCTGGATCGTGGAAGATTCGGTTCCCCGGCATCTCAGGTTCTTCACTATGCCTAAATATGCTGGAGCCACTGACCCCGAGGAGCACCTCATGAAGTTCGAGAGTGCTACACTGCTACACCAATATCCCGAGGGCGTGAAGTGCAGAGCATTCCTGACAACGCTCTCTGGAGTCGCCCAACGCTGGTTCGGGCAGCTCCCCAGTGGATCGATAGCTAGCTTCGGTGAGCTCAAGAGGACATTCCTTCAGCACTTTACGAGCAGCCGGCGGCATTGCCAGACAAGTGTCAACTTGTTCACTTTAAAGCAAGGCCCGAAAGAGACACTGTTGGCCTACATCAAGAGATTCAGCGGAGTGGCACTAGACGTGCCGACCGCCGCACCCGAGGTATTGATCAGTGCATTCTCCCAAGGATTGCAAGAGGGAGATTTCTTCCACTCACTTGTCAGAAAACCTCCCAAGGACTTCGATAGCCTGCTGGATAAGGCCATCAAATACGTTAATGTAGAAGAAGCGTAGGCTGCCCGAAAGAAGGAACCAGCCAGCGCGCTCCCCCGGAATCCGGCGCAGCCTAGCAGACCGCCGGGCGGGCCCATTCGAAGTCCGCGAGGGCCTATCAATCGAACAGAAATAGAGCGTCAGCAGGTGCAGCCAATAGCTCGAGATCGCCTGCCGACCTGCTAGAGACCTTACTGCGCATTTCATTATAGTCGCACCCATGATACTGAGGAATGCTGGCAGCTTGGCCAGAATCGGACTCCCGGCGTCCGGGGACCAGTCGCTCCAAGGCGGGACACCGACCGAGGAAGTCTAGCCCCCACCTCAGAGACAAGGATCTGATCCCCTGATCGCTCGTGACCTACTCCCACCAAGGCCACCTGGCGAGCCCGAAAGAAGGGGCAAGTAGCGAGCCAATCGGCGGAACGCTGAGGAATGTGCGTGATTTCAAGCAGGTTAGTCCGAGGAGATTCTCACCCTCCAAGGTGGTGAAAAAGATGTGTTTTTCAACCTTCACGCTTCTAGTGGAAGTCCAACCTTCTCAAGAATCGGCTAACGACCAAAATTCTCGCTCCGGCGAGCTACAAGTGGGCTTGCTCCCACCACCCTCGGATCGGCTCTCAGTCGGACGCGTGACGACCCACGCTCCCTGAGAGGTCCCCGACCGAGAGGCTAAATTCTCGCTCCGGCGAGCGATAAGTAGGCCTGCTCCCACTACCCTCGGATCGGCTCATAGTCGGACGCGTGGCGACCCACACTCCCTGAGAGGTCCCTGACCGAGAGGTAAAATTCTCGCTCCGGCGAGATATAAGTGGGCCTGCTCCCACCACTCTCGGATCGGCTCTCAGCCGAATGCGTGGCGACCCACGCTCCCTGAGAGGTCCCCGACCGAGAGGCAAAATTCTCGCTCCGGCGAGTTACAAGTGGGCCTACTCCCACCACCCTCGGATCGGCTCTCAGCCGGACGCGTGGCGACCCACGCTCCCTGGGCGGTCCTCGACTGAGAGGCTAAGTTCTCACCCCGGCGAGCTATAAGTGGGCCTGCTCCCGCCACCCTCGGATCGGCTCTCAGTCGGACGCGTGGCGACCCACGCTCCCTGAGAGGTCCCCGACCGAGACGCAAAATTCTTGCTCCGGCAAGCTACAAGTGGGCTTGCTCCCACCACCCTCGGATCGGCTCTCAGCCAGACGCGTGGCGACCCACGCTCCTTGAGAGGTCCCCGACCGAGAGGCTAAGTTCTCGCCCCGGCGAGCTGTAAGTGGGACTGCTCCCACCACCCTCGGATATGCTCTCAGCCGGACGCGTGGCGACCCACGCTCCCTGAGAGGTCCCCGACCGAGAGGCTAAATTCTCGCCCCAGCGAGCTATTAGTGGGCCTGCTCCCACAACCCTTGGATCGGCTCTCAGCCGGACGCGTGGCGACCCACACTCCCTGAGCGGTCCTCGACCAAGAGGCTAAATTCTCGCCCCGGCGAGCTATAAGTGGACCTGCTCCCACAACCCTCGGATCGGCTCTCAGCCGGGCCCGTGGCGACCCACGCTCCCTAAGAGGTCCCCGACCGAGAGGCAAAATTCTTGCTCCGGCGAGATACAAGTGGGCCTGCTCCCACCACCCTCGGATTGGCTCTCAGCCGAACGCGTGCCGACCCACACTCCCTGAGAGGTCCCCGACCGAGAGGCAAAATTTTCGCTCCGGCGAGCTACAAGTGGGCCTGCTCCCACCACCCTCGGATCGGCTCTCAGCCGGACACGTGGCGACCCATGCTCCCTGAGCGGTCCCCGACCGAGAGGCTAAATTCTCGCCCCAGTGAGCTATAAGTGGGCCTGCTCCCACAACCCTCGGATCGGCTCTCAGCCGGACGCATGGCGACCCACGCTCCCTGAGATGACCCCGCCCGAGAAGCCAGACTCTCGCTCTGTGCAACTTATAAGCGGGCATGCTCCCACGACCCTCGGCTCGGCTCTCAACCGGACGCGTGGTGGCCCACACTCCCTGAGCACTCACCGACTGAGCTTCCTAACTCTTGGCCCGCCAGTAGGTCGGGACTGGGCTCAGCTCCCGCGTACCGCCTAGCTCGGCCCTCAGTCCCTGAGCGTTGCCTAACAGAGCGCCTCACTTCCAGCCCGCCTACATGCTACGAGCAACTAAGTCTTCTTGACTGCTGTAACCTAACTTCTCGATCAGGCGCGCTCAAGCTAACTCAGGGACTGTTCGCTGAACTACCATGATCCTTGAGATCTCAGTCGCACTCGACCGGGTGGTGGACACTGAGGAAGTATCGTGCTCTAGTGTCTTACCCTGCCACTCGCAGAGGCCTGAACGATCAATCGCGTTGTCTCCTAAGTGATTGGTACATAGCAACCATGGCGCTCAGGAAGTGCGCGCACTCACCTGCCAAAAAGGGTCGGACGAGCATTCCCCCATTCGGGTTGCTTATAGCCGAGCCCCCAACACTTAAACACCAAACATGCATGGGCAGAAGCATGCAAGTGCAGAAACACCAAAATAGAAAATTAGCATGCATAAGTAGTGCTTGGCCTCTGCCTACACTAAGAAAGTAAAAAAGAACAACACCAGGCTACGGCTCACGGGCAGGTTGCTGGGGCGCGACATGAGCCCGAACCGTCTCCTTCTCCTCCTGAGTTGCCCTCAGTTTCGTTCCCAGAGCCGCACGGTGCTTTCTCAACCGTGAAAGGTCTCTCGAGCAGGCAGCCAGTTCCCCTTCCTTGACCGTCAGATCGGCGCGTAGCGCCGCAGCTGCCTGACAGGCCTGCAGGAGCTCCGCCTTGACCTTGGCTAGCTCTGCTTGGGCCTGTTGCTCTAGGGCCCGAGCCTGGTGCTCCCCGTACTCCATACAGGCGATTTGTTGTTGTGCGTGGATAGTCGTCGCACGAGCTGTATTCATCTTCAACGGGCATTCCTGGAGCCTCACCTCCGCAAGGAATGCACGCTCTTGAAGGGCCACGTTCTCAGCCCGCAGATTGTTCAGGGCCTCGTCGCCAGGTGGCAGCTGCGCATGGCGAAGCTGAGCCTCCAGTTCCTCCTTTCGGGACTCGGCTTGTCGAAGAGACCAAGCCTGAGCCGTGAAGGAAATGCCCATATCATAAATCGAGCCGAGGAGCTATAAAGAAAATAAAGACGTTAGGTGGGACAGAACTAAGCAAGCATAAGTGATTTCCGCGTGTCGTCCCGCGGGTATCAAATACAATTTAAGTATCGAACTCCTCTAAACTAATGTAGCACAGAGTAACTCGAGTCGTCTCCCAACGAATGTAGTTGATACATGATAAACCTTAGGATCGTATGTTATTGCTTTTGAATTTTTGATATCAAACTGGGGTTTGGATTTGAACGTTAAGACTACGAAAAGAAATAGCGAAACAAGTATGAAATCTAGTTCTAATTAATGAAAGACAATGCAGGTAAGGAAATCTAATCTAATCTAAACTATACTTGCAAAAAAGGCAACATGAAAGAAGCATTCAAGAAATAGAGCATCAATGAAACCTAGATATGGAGCAAAACCTATAGCATTAAAGAAATCTAGTCTGATCTAACTTAATTGCATTTAAATGAAGACATGAAACTTAAAGCAATGGGAAGAGCAACACAAAACAAGAGTTCATCAACTAAGAAACATCACAATTGAAAGTAACTGATCTAAGAGGCATTTAATCAAACACAAGATAGACATGTTTTAAATGGCTTCAAGTACGTGCAATTTGAATTGAGGAAAATTCATCAATTACAAGCATTCAACATGAGGATCAATCCAATACATCAAAACATCGATTAAGAACAATCAACAAACAAAAATTAGATTGCAAGGATGGCTAATGATTGAAATTGTTCTAAGAGGCATTTGACCAAACACCATATAGGCATGATTGAAATTGCTTCAAGAACATGCAAATTGCAATGGGGAAGGTTCATCAGATACAAGCATTTAACAATCAAACACATAACATTCAACAATCAAACACAAATTCGATGAAGCTGCTGCCGGAATGGAAAGAACTGCTGCCAGAAGAAAGCTGTGAAGAAGCTGCCGACTGCTGGAAATGCTGAAGAGCTGCTGGAATTGAAGCTGTGAAGAGGTTCTGTGAAAGGTCAGCTGTGATGAAGAAGAACTGAATTGCTGTGAAGGAACGCTGGTGAAGGAGAACTGTGTGAAGGAAAAACTGCTGGATAGAGAAGCTGCGATGAAGTAGCTGCCAAATCTGATGAAGCTGGACAAAGAAGAAGCTGTGAAGAAATAAACTGCTGAAATTAAAGGAATTGCTGTAAAGAAAAGCAAATGAAGGAATTGCTGTAAAGAAATGGATGATCGCTTCCCTCAACCCGAGAGAAAGCTGCGGAGGAAGGTCGAATGGATGATCGCTCCCAATCCTGCTCTCTCTCAACCCGAGAGAAAGCTGCGGAAGAAGGTCGACTAGGGTTCGGACCGGAGCCCTAGCTTGTGGTCGGCGGCGAGATGGAAAGGTGGAGATCCCACTTCGAACCCGAAGAAGAAACCCTTACTCTCTTCCCTTCTAACCCGAAGGGAAGAGGTGGAGATGGAGATCGGAAGACCGGCCGGCGGTGATGAGATGATGAGGAATGGCCGCCGGCGGTGAGGGTGGAGAGGATCTGATCGAGTGGACGCTGCCCCCTGTGAGAAGATGCGATCCAGAAGTGTTCTCCCCTTCTTTTTCTTTGGCCCAGCTTCAGCCCAGCATTTGGGTTCGATCAGCCAAGCCAGCCTTGTGTGCAGCCCAGCAGACCAAACAGTTCGGTTCGATCAGCCAAACCAGCCCTTGGGTCAGCCAACCTTTGGTTCAGTCAGCCCAACAGTCGAGTTAATCCAGCTCAGCCCTTGAGTTTGACCCAGCATTTGGGTTCAGCCAATGCCTTGGGTTCAGCCATATGATGATGGAAGCAACGGACGGCTGAAATCAATTTGGCTTCATCCAACGGTCGGATCTCTTCAGATCTGAACCAAACTCCACAGATCCCAATCAATGGTCCTGATCTACCTGTCCCCAGCTCGGATTCACCAGATCAGTGGCGGATGGTTCAGATCTTCCTTTTTCTTGAATGGATGGTCTAGAATATCTTGAGTTTGATCCAACGGTCAGATTACTTCTGATTTGGCTAAAATTTTCAGATCTTGATCTATGGTCATGATTGACTCTATCTTGAACTCGGATTGACCAGAAGTTGACCGATGACTCAGATCTAGCCATTCTCTGGAATGGACGGCTCCTATTAATCCGATGCTTGATCCTTTTGATCTGGATCCAATGCTGACTCAAGTCTGACCTGATTTGATCGAGGTCCATGATCATTTGAAGCTTACAAAATGATATTCAGATTTAGTGCCAAAAATATATCCCAAATATACAAAGATTTGAATTAAAAGCCAAAATAGAGGAAATACATGGAACCTAATACAATTGCAAACTTAAGCATATAACATGTGGATCAAACATGGATTTTAGAGCCTAAAATAATCAACAAAATGGTGGTTATCAATAAGCCACCAATAAAGCTTACCTGACAGGCCCCCGCTACAACGCCATTGGCTCGGGTAAGGGGGTCCCAATAGTCAAACTCCCGAAGGCCCTGGCGCAAATGGTCGCTCAGTGGAGCGTATAAATGAACTACCCGAGCCGACTCCAGCGACTTGGGGACAGGAGCTTCATAAGCAGTACGAGAGTCCGCCCGAGATGGCTGGATCAGATGTAACGGACGCGGGCCCGTAACTCCCTCAGGGAGAGAAGGAAGAGGTCTATCGATCCGCACACCCGAGGAACCGGCTTGAGTCACGGGGGGCACCGGCAGGGTAGCCCCCTGAACAGAAGAAATGGGGGCAATGGGCGCAGACACTGGCGGAACAGGAATCACCGGCGGAGAAGACGCAGAAGGGATCCTCCCCGGAGAAGTAGTAGTGGTCCCGAAGGGAGGCGAACGGTCGCCTGACCGAACCCGACGGCACCTGGTCTCCAGTGTGTTAGATCGATACGGTTGCTAGAGGGGGGTGAATAGCGATTTTTGAACTCTTTCTTCCCACACGGTTAGTTGCGCAAGCGGGATATATACAATAAAACTAAACTAAACTAAAAAAAAGGAAGAACCTCACGATTTACGTGGTTCGGAGATAAACTCCTACTCCACGGCTGCCCGTAAGCTGGGCGATCCCTAATCCGTCGGTGGATGATTCCCCGGAGCACCTCCGGCTAGAACTCGTAGCTCCTTGTGGGTGGAGAAACCTCTCCACAAGTTCTGGACACTACCTGAGTACACAAGGCTACTAACTAGCTTTAACCAAGCAAGTTTCACCAAGAAAAGAAAGCATGAAACGAGCTCCTTTAAATAGAACTCGAGTTTGAAACAGCCGCTACCAGTCGACTGCCCCTGGGGCAGTCGACTGGTCTCACTCAGATTCGACCGTTACAGTACAACGTTCGAATCCAGCAGCTATTCCAATCGACTGCTCCCAGAGCAGTCGACTGGTCCGAACCTAAGCCTAGGGTTACCCTCCCCGAGTACATTTCACTCCGCACTCGAACCCTCCCGGCTTAGTTCCCGAGTACAACGACTCACACTAGGACCCTCACAACCTGGTCGACTGTTCACCAACAGCCTCAACTGTTGCCTTCACGCCCTCTTCATCTTCGGCCCTCGTCCCTCGGATGCGCACGCAAGCCTCCAGTTTGCCTCCATGTCATCCTTCACATACGCCTCGAAGTCCACGTCCCTCGGCTCATCGTCCCTGCTATCCACGGTCCCTCGGATGCGCACACTGTTGGAAACGAGATGGCTAGAGAGGGGGGGTGAATATAGCCAATCACTTTTATCTTTGGTAAGTAACAAGTTTCTGCACTTAAACTTATCAGTAGCACAGCGGAAGAAATAAAACAACAAAGCAGTGCAGTAAACCAAAATGGAAACAAAGAACAAACAATCACAGCTAGCAAGATCGCTAACAATGAGGGTTTACAAGGTTCGGGGATAACTTGCCCCTACTCCTTGGCGTGCCCTTAAGGTGGGCGATCCCTTGATCGTCGGCAGATCAAGCCCAGGTTATCACCGGATATGAAGCAACCTCCTTCTCGGTGGAGAAACCTCTCCACAGCGTTTCAATTACAGATAAATGTTTAAGCTAATGAAACAACAAGAAGGATTTACTCAAGCACTCAGCAAGGACAAGAACACAGCAAGCTTCCCTGAGCTCCACCCAGTGGCGATCTCACGCAAGAACCCTTCTTCGTGTCTTCCCACTGTCGGACTCCCAGCTCCTTGTTCTCTCCTTCAAGCACTCAAGTAATGGACGATTGCTTCTCGAAAATCAGTAGCTTGCTCAAGATGATGAAACTTCAAGAACGCAGCAAGCTTGTTGTGGAGAACTCAAGGCGCGGCAAGAAGACAGTATTCAAAACCTCTGCAAAAAAACTCTGCTTCCACGAAGTCATCTTCCGCCCTTTTGATCATCCACACAGCACCAGGTGACAACATCCTCCGTAGCCTCCAGCTACCACTGAGCCCTCTCTGGTCTTCCTGAGATCCCCTCAGCCAAGCCCCAGTCTCGGCTCCAGTCTGCAGCTCGGCCGTTGCAACCTGAAATGGAGAATCGGACAAACCTGCTCCAAGGAAAGCCTCCTTTGACCTCTCCTTGAGTGTTTGAATCCTCCCCTGTCACCTGCAGCTTAATCAGAGTGTTAGAGCAGCGTATCACACAGTAAATCAAATATCAGATGTAAGTGGCAGCAAATCGGATACGTTCAGACGCGATCAGAGCGTCTGACAGTGCATTTGAATTAAAGTGATCGGTCACCGACCGATCAGAGCGATCCCTGATCGGTCACCAGACCGATCAGGCTAGGTCCAGACCGATCAGGCTCCGTCCTGATCGATCCCCAACGCTCGATTAGAAATCGCGATTTCTTTGTGACTTCTCCTGGATCGATCACCATACCGATCCCAGGTTGTGGATCGTTCACCTGACCGATCCACCCCTTTCTTGGGCGATTTCTAAGCTTCGCAGTCCAGACCTCCTGATCGGTCACCAGACCGATCAGGCAGCCTCCTGATCGGTCACCAGACCGATCAGATCATGACCAGACCGATCAGGCTAGAGCCTGATCGATCATAGAGAGGAACCTGCGACGCTGGATCGTTCTCCGGAACGATCTGCACAGTGATCCTGATCGGTCTCCAGACCGATCAGGTGCAGATCAGCAAGGGAACTCAACCTCAACTGTTTGCTCCCTGATCGGTCACCAGACCGATCAGGAGCCAAGCAGTAGGTGAAACACACACACTCCCTGATCGGTCACCGGATCGATCAGGAGCAGTACAGTAGGTTCCCAACCTCACTGTGTGCTCCCTGATCGGTCACCAGACCGATCAGTCGTTGCTGGATCGGTCACCAGACCGATCCACAACAGGGCAGCGTGCCAGCTTCCCAGACCGATCACCAGACCGATCCAGGGACGTAAACTTAGCCCTCCAAGCTAAGGATTTTCACCTAACCCTCCAAGTTGGGAATTACCCCCGGCCGATCAAGCTGTTCCTGATCGGTCAAACAGACCGATCAGAGCTGATTCTGATCGGTCAGTAGACCGATCAGGAAGGTTCTATAAGAAATCCACAGAAAGCCTCTGTATCAGGTCTGATCGGTCCAACGACCGATTAGGCTATTCCTGATCAGTCAGGCTGACCGATAAGGGCTGCTTCTGATCGATCCACTGACCGATCAAGAAGCCCACAGAAACCTTCTGTCCGGTTCTGTATGGATCGATTTGCAGACCAATCAAGGACTTCTCTGATCGATCACGCAGATTGATCATAACCCACTTTGACCGATCAGGATCTAACCAGATCGGTCTGGGTACTCTGGATCGGATGGTAGATCCGATCAGGAGCATTAATTTCGATTGGTGATCGGTCCACCAACCCATTAAATCACTCTTCCTCTCCTTTCTTCAACCCTAGGCGCCGAAACCCCCCCCCCCCCCCCCTCATCTTCTTCTTCTTCCTGCGCAATCTGTGAGCTTCCTCTCTGTGAGTTTTCGGCGATCTGCTTCCTCTGTGAGTTGCGGTTTCTTTGAGTAAGCTCTCTGAAGTTCTCCCTAGTGAGCCACGATCTATGAGTAACTGGTTCTGCTTACTCTGAGCTCCTTCCTCTGCATCCTACTCTCTTGCGCAACGTACTTCCCAACCAATCAAATCTAATGGCACCCAAGTAAGCTTGTTTATCATTCTTGTGGTTTTCCTTTTCTCTTTGTTCATAAGTTATGATTTTTGCACTAATCAGTTTGTTTTAACTTGTGTTGTGCCCTTAAACTTACCTATGTTGGTTATGTCGTGTTCGCCGTGGCCTTATTTTCATTTGATCAAGTCATGTTTGTACTCTAACCCTCACTAATCAAACCGACCCTCACTTGATCATTTCTTTTGTGTTGTGAACTTCATTTGATCAATTCAATGTCGTGACCTATTCCCACCTTTAGAAAATCTTCGAAGGGGAAGACACCTGCCGAGAGAACCTCAAGGTCCAAAGCCCCCTCTTCATCATCTAGACCCTCCCAATCTGGTAGACCCCAACTTTTTAGCAGTCCTAGATTTCTCAGTGCCTTCTTCGAACAAAAGTTTCTCAATACTACCTTTAAACTCCTCCCCTGTCGTACGATGGATAAACCTTTTGTATATGAACATTGCCCCTCGGTAAGACAGGTTATCGAGTACTATAATCTGGAATCATTTCTTTTCCTTGAACGTGATGTCAACGTTGACTTAGTATCAAAATTTTATAATACTCTTTTTCCCACTGTTGGCACTCATGTGTATACTACCCGAGTGACCAGGACAAACTTAGAGTTTACTTACTCTAATTTCACAAAGTATCTGGGCTTTCTTCGATCGCCTAATATCTATCCCCTTTTCCCTACCATTCCAGCCCCTTTACCAGTTCCATTATTGGGAGTCACCCCGGATTCCATTTACGAGTACTTTTTTGGACATCCCAGGTCAGATGGTCTTGATGAGCTAGCCCCTGATTTCCCCACTTTTGCTGCTCTTAGACTCTCCCCGGCTGATTATATTCTTTTCAAGATTATCACCAACTATCTTCTGCCGATCACCTCGAAACCCTTATCCGAGATCCGCCCTTTTCACTATCTGATGCTCTATGGGATGCATCATCATTTGGATTTTGACATCATGGAGAGTATCTTCGAGTTAATCATCTACTATAGGGAGCCCAGCCGTCGCACCGTTTATATGCGTTTTGGTCACGTTATTACTGACTGGCTCCAATCAGTCGGTATCGATGTGTCCAAGGGCAGGACTGTGTCGATGGTTCGGCAAGACTACAGACTTGGGAGACGCGCGTTTGCCAAGTATGACATTATTGCCAGTCCTCAGGGCCTTAGGTGGAAGGATGGGAGGGGTCTGGGGGAGCTACCACTGGCCATACATATTCAGGTACCAGCAGCTCTAGCTGAACATTAGGATGCGCCCGCTGCAGCAGAGGACGAGTACGAGGCGGACCCAGATCTCCAATGGCAGATCGTCGAGTTCGAGCAGACGATCGACCGCAGACTTCACAGGTTGGAGCTCGGGCAACAGGAGTTTCAGTCTGAGATTTGATCTGAGATTTCTGGGATCCGATCTGATCAGAGGGAGATGTTTGCTGAGTGGCGCGCTTGGATGGCCGGTCATCCGCCACCGCAGACATTTTCGGGTTTTCCGCCATCTAGCAGCACTGCTTCGGGGAGTTTTCTGCCTATCGATGATACTGCGTTCGACCCGATGCAGTCTGATGATCCCCCTGCTCAGGAGTGATATTTATTTGCTGTACTCTGATTATGACTTCTATTCCATGACATTTTGTGCATGACATTCTGATGGATTCTGTATATGACTTCTATTCCATGTTTATTTTCATATGATGCATATGACCATTTTATCCTGCTGTATTTATATCATATGCCTTTCATATGCTTCTCATTATTATCTCTTGTTTGTTTTGGGGAGACCCTTGTTTAAGGGGAGGTATTTAAACTTAATAACTAGTCTACACCCTTTTCGGTGTTTGACAAGGGGGGAGAGTTTGGTTAGTTAAGTTTAGGGTTATTACAAGTATAACTATTATAGGGGGAGGACTCCGATTCCCTTGCATTAGTGAAATTTGACTTCAGTTGACTTCTAATACCTAAACTTAGAATTGGATTGTCAAACAACAAAAAGAGAGAGATTGTTGATGCAGTCTGACTTGATTGTTGTTTTGGTGTTGATGTCGTTTTAAGTTTAGGTGAGTGAGATGAGTTCGGCTTAAGTCCTGGTCGGGGACTGGGCACGAATCTCCGTAAGTGAAGCCGAGTGACACGAATCCCGGTGAGTGAAGCCAGGTGACGGGAATCCCGGTGAGTGAAGGCGGGTGACGAAAATCCCGGTGAGTGAAGCCTGGTCCTGTGAGTGAAGTCGGGAGAAGGAAATCCCGGTGAGTGAAGCCGGGTCTTAGTGAGTGAAGCCGGGTGATGGAAACCCCGATGAGTGATGCCGGGTCATAGCGAGGGAAGCTAGGTGAAGGAAACCCTGGTGAGTGAAGCCAGGTCCTAGCGAGGGAAGCTAGGTTGAACAAAGCCCCGGTGAGTGAAGCTGAGCATGAAGTCTTGGTCCGGGGGACTGATGGACCCAAACTATGTGTCATGAATGTGGGCCTCAAATTTAGAATTTATAAATGAATGAAATGCTGGAAACCCTTTTACAATCAAAAGTATGAAAATGTAATATAGGGGCCACAGGTCGTATTTTTCTCGGGGCTAGTTGTCGTGCTTGATTCAAACTTGTAGTTATGTGTCGTTTTTGGGTTTCAAACAAATAATTGAGTTTTGGGTTCAATTTGGAAATGAAATCACAAAGAAAAGAGAAGGAACTTAGCTAATAAGCTCAACAAGCCATGACAATCAATAACTCAACCAATGAACCACTTAATCCACTAAAGCAAGTAACCAATTGTGGAAAATAAATCTGATTTTGAATTACAAAACGAATGTTGAACACCAAAGCAACGCAGCAGCCTAAAACAGTCATACAATTTCAATCCCTAGGTTTGACTTGATACCAAGAGGGATACGAACTTGCAAGTATGTAAAACTGATGTGCCACAAGCTTTCGGATTAACCCCTCATAACTACCCAAATGCAAAGCAATTCATTAACAAACTGATACGAAACAAGTGCCTAAGTTTAACTTGATACAAGTGATAGCACTTAGCAAATTGAGACAAAGCAATCGAAAGACACCCCTTTGCAGAAATTAAATTTGCAAGCTTGCATGTTCAGTTCAAATGCAGAAATGGGTGCAACTGGATGCAGAGTTGATGCGCAGGTGAAACAAGGATTAGATACAAAATCCCAGAAATGATTTGGGCTGCAGAATTCAGACTGTAGAAGCTGGAAATTTCAGAAATTACAGCTGATGGCAGAAGTGAAACTTGAATGGAAGGACTGATGTGCAGAAATGTAGGAATGATATGGATGCAGAAATTCTGGATGCAGGGACACAAATTCAGTAACCATTCATTGATACACTAAAACAAATGCTCAGAAAGCAGGTTGTTCAGTCCAAAAACGTAGCAGAACTTGGCACAGCCAAAACTGTAATGTGGCAGAAATGAAACAGCCAAATTTCAGAGAATTGAAGAAAGGAATGCAGCCACGAATTGATTTCAACTTACCCCAGCAGCTGGTGTGAAGTGAACGGATGTGAAACAAACAATTAAAGTGCAAATTGATGAGCTGAAGTCGAAATTTTCAGAAATGAAATGGAGATGCAGGATTGAGGGTTGATACGCAATCTGAATTCAGGGAAGTAACTGATACGCATGAACTTCATTAAGCAAGAAACCGAATTTGATTACAATTGTTCACTAACAAACAATGAACCTAATTAACTTGCATAAACAAAACTGATTGAAAACAAAAACAAATCAGAAACTAAACTTAACAAATCTAGAATTTCAGAAATAGGAAGTGGCACGCAACAGGGAACCAATTTCAGAATTGAAATGAAACGAAATGAACTAATCTAATTACAATAGTTCATTACACAAACAATCTAGTTAACTAAAGCACTGAATTAAAACTCTAATTGAAGCAAAAACCATTCGAAATCGAAACATTACAGAAATTTACTCAGAAATTCAGAAACGAAGTAACAGGAATAAAATCTACTGCTAAGAAACAAAATTAAGCTAAGCCTCCATCCGATTCCTTGCTGTCACTCAAGGATGAGTTCGAATCGAGGTGGTCACGCCTTCAAAACGAGGAAATTGCTGAAGAAACGAGAAGAAACGAAGAAGAAACCAAGGCAAACGAGCTGCGGCGAGGAACGCGACGAAGGCTGAAGCAGGGAAATTTTTCCTTAAGTAATCAGAAAATGGACGACTCAGATCGATTTGAGGAAATCCAACGGACGATCTCGCTCTGATTTGAGCCAAACTTTGATGATGGTGATCTGAGGTCAGGATCTGCCTTGTGGTAGCTCGGATCCTCCAGATATGCAACGGATGGTCCAGATCAACTCTATCTGTGAATGGACGCTCTAGAGCCCTCCTTGCTTGATCCAACGGTTGATTTAGCTCTGATTGGGATGAAATCTTCAGATCTTGATCATAGAGCTTGATCAACCCTAACCCTAGCTCGGATTGCTTCAGATCGTCCCGGATGGCTCAGATCTAGCCGCTCTCGAATCGGACGGCCCGGATTAATCGTAGGCTTGATAATTCGATCCGGTTCACTTCCGACTCAAGTTTGACCCAATATGCTCTAGGTCCCAGAACCTTTGATGCCTACAAAAATAAATCAAGAATTTAGTGGCCAATTAACTCAAATATGTGTAATTTTGCATTTAAGTCCAAAATATGAATAAATTCTAAAACCTAGGCAATTTTACAATTTTGGCAATAAAAACATAGATCAAACAGGGATTTAAGCAACTCAAATGATCAATAAAATGGAATCTATCAACTCCCCCACACTTAACCTTGAGCGTCTCGCGAAAACAGTAAATATGTATCCCCTAGGCTTTCTTAAGCATAATTAGAAACAAATGAAAAGAAATTACCTAAGGTTGTCAATTCTCATAAATCTAAGCTCTATGGATTAGTATCTTGTCCTTAAATTAACAACTTAGCCTTTTCATCTATCATGAGTCATTGAGATGAATTTAAATCACTAGCCTTTCAAGGGAAGTTTTGGTGGCTCTCTCTTAAGTTCTAATTTGGTGATGGAAGTGGAGCTCACTCATACACACATGCTTCTTGCACTACCATAGGCTTGCTTATTGTCTAATCTCCACCATTAATCATGATTAGGATCAACAACTATAAAAACAAATCAAAGACATAGAAATGATAAGTAATGGAATAAAAATCAAGAAAATGGAAAATTTGATGGAGTGGAAGACTTGGTTGCTCAAAAATATTTCCAATGTGCTTTGCCCCATCTTACAGTCCTCTAATGATATCAAAAGTGTGGTGGAGTAAATCTTGAGTAATTCCTTTGATTTGGATGAAAAATCCCTTCCTTGGTTTCAAATGTGCCAATTTTTCATTTTCGTGCCATTTTTGTTTCTTTCACTCTTTTCTCAGATTTTTTTTCTTTCCTTCTTTTCTCTACTGCAATCAGAATGATATGGAATAAATCTTCAATTTGAATGAGAGTATCTTCACTGATTTATGTTGCCAAGTCAATGATGTGCCAACTTGCTTCTTCTTTTCTTTTCTTATTTTCTCAAACTGTTTTTTTTTCTTTTTGCTTTTGTCTCAGCTTCCAAATTCTGTTTCTGATCAGCTGTGATGTACTCAACATTCTTTGATGCATTTCCGAATTTCATTCCCTGATTCACAGCCCTTGAAACTTACATTTCAGCTCATCTTGATACAAACTTCACAAAACTGCTTGTACTGATTTTTCTTTCTTTGTTTTCAGCTTTTGTTCAGCCCTTTCGAATTCTGAATAGCTGCATTTAAGCTTCTAGCATATTGTGTTCTGATTTCTACAGCAAAAGGCAGCTTCAATCATCTTCTAGCAGGTTGGTCGAACAACTCCATCAGCTGCAATTTAGCTACAATTTCTGCATCCTTGCAAGTGGATTAACACAGATTTTTTTTTCTCTGCATTAGTTCAGATTCATTCAGCTTCAGGGTAGCTGTTTAATACAGCTGCAGTTGAGCTCGATACAAAGTTTACTGATTTTCCAAGCAAAGTACAGCTTCATTCCAAAATTTCTGCCCAAAATGTATATTCACAGAAATTTTCAGCAAGTTTTTTTTTTTTCTCTTTTCAGCCGAATTCACCTTGGCACACATGGCTTGGATCTTCTATTGATGGTCAATAATCTTCAATTGTTTTCAATCTTTGATCACTTCTTCTTGCAACTCAATTTGGCACATTGATTTCAAAGAAATTTTTTTTTTTCGAATTGAAGTGCCTCCTTGATACCAAATCTTTTCCAAAAAGCTAGTCACTCCCCCACACTTAAATCTTTGTCCGTCTCGGGCAAAATAGCATTAGAAACATTTCAAACAACAAGTCCAAAGAAAATTGAGGGTAAGAGTAAGAAATAAATGAAGAAAAATGGAATGAACATGATTTTTGCCAAAAATTGATGTGGAAAGAGAAACAAATGGATTAGTCTCTATAGATGTGATCCAATCATTGAAATATGATTTTGAAAGAACCTAAGCAAGTTCTAGAGCACAATGACATATGTGTATCGCAAAAGTAAGGCTAATTCTCACTAGGCAAAAATACTTCATCTCAAATCTTCAATTAAGAATCTAAAGCAAAGTAGTACTCAAGCATCCAAGATATCATCCATTAGCTCAAACCCTAAGTTTTAACAACCAAATTTAATTAATTTTCAAAAGACTCTAAAATGCTATGGAATAACCTAGAGGGATACATTTATTCCTAATCATTCAAAAACATGGTATTTACAATGACTTTTATTCATGCTACCCTACTCAAGCATTTATTAGCAAGGACTTAACTTAAAAGTGAAAACATACAATAAAAGAAAAGGCAAGAAAAATCAAACTCCCTTTATTTCTGGCGGTCGGAGTCTATCCAGAAACAGCCTCCATCGTGGTAGTGGAGGAGTCTGTATGTGCGAAAGAGCTTCTTTTATTTGTTCAACTTCACGGTGTATCGCTCCCCCACACTCGGACTGTACAGCTATCTGTTCAGGTGGCCGAAGGTTATTTAGATACAAGACCCATTTAAGAAGTGGAGTTTTTCGAATTAAAGTAAAGTCTACTCCCTCTTTATTCTTTTTGGAACACCTTCCAGGAGGTTTGAGTCTATTCAGATGAAGCATCCACTCCAGAAGTTTTTGGGGTCCTGCAAGATATGAAAGAAATGAAACAATATCAGTTTTTGTATAAAATGTATCCAAAAATGTATCACATCCAATAAAATCAATTCTTGGTGCCTCAATAAATTTTTCGCATTTATTTCCTACAAAATTTGCATCCAGGAACTCTTCACAAATAAAGAAATCAATTTTTGGCTCTTCAATTGAAATATCACAATTATTCTCTATCAAGCATGTATCAAGCAATGTGTCACAACCAATAACATCAATTCTGGGTCTGAGATTTTCTAAAGGAAAAGAAGAAATACTTACCTGATCATGCTGAAAAATGTCTGTCGGGTCTATAAGAAATACCTCCATCTCAGGCTCAAAATCTGGTGGGCAATCAACTAGAATAGGTGATCCTTGGGTACTTGCTCCAATCATGCAAGTCCCTACACTTTCTGGAAATGGTGGTGGTCCCTGGGGCTCTGTGCAATCCCCTACACCTATAGAATAATCTCCTGTGCATGCCTCCTTAGCAATACCTGCAACAACCTTATTAAAAAGATTAGGGCTATCAAGAACAATATCATCACAAAATACAAAATAAGAAAAATCAGGTAAAGTCTCCTCTGAAATCAACTCTCCTCCCACTATGTCAAATGTACCATCGTCATCAATGATCTGTGCCTCAACAGTCTCATCTGCGTGTCTATGCTCAGAATAGAATGATCTCCCCTAGGGTCCTTCATGGCGTCGAAAATGCTAAACTGGACTACTGTGTCTCCCACCTCCATCGAAAGGGTGCCAGCATATACATCAATTTTGTTTTAGCAGTCTTCAGAAAAGGCCTTCCAAGGATAAGTGGGGATCTGCGTGCAAGTACTCTCCCTCCATGTCTAGAATGTAGAAGTCCGCAGGGAAAATCAACTCCTTCACTTTAACCAACACATCTTCAATAACCCCTGCCGGGCGGGTCTGACTCCGGTCTGCTAGCTGAATCACAACTCCCGTGGGCTGTAGAGGACCAATGCCAAGCATCTGGAAGACTGTCCTGGGCATGACATTAATAGAAGCTCCTAAGTCAAGCATGGCATCATGTAGCGTGGTGCTTCCTATCTCACAAGATACAGTAAACATGCCAGGGTCTTCACATTTCTGGGGAATGGCATGGATAAGTGATGAGACATTCTTCCCAATGCTGACCAATTCATTTTCCTTAAGTCTCTTCTTGTGAACACAAAGATCTTTCAAAAATTTTGCATACTTAGGAACCTGTTTAATCATCGTCAGCAAGGGTACATTAATTTCAACTTTACTAAAAAGTTTTACCAGCTCATTGTACTCTTTTGCTCTCTCCTCCTCCACGTGTCTTTTGGTAGGAGTTCTCCCCTGTGGAAAAGGCAAAGGCACCCTAAATTCTTCCTCTTGAATCGAAGATGGAAGGGCTGAATTGTGAGCTGCTGCCCTGTTTTTTGATGCTGCTGTAAAATCCATCTCGCCACTGATTTCTTCTCCGTTTTCCACCAAAATTGGGGAATTGCTTGAGGAGGGAGTCGGGCACGGGCTAGAGGTGGTATCCACTGAAATTGGAGTGGTTTCGGCACTGATTTGGGCTGGAAATGAACATGCTGCCCTGTTTTCTGAAAATTCGCTCTTGGGTCATTTTGAGTTGATGCACCTTCCCACTCCTCAAATAAATTGCGCTAACATTTCCCTTTGGGTTGGGAACAGCTTGGGAAGGTAGTTGGCTTGATCCTTGAGCCTTAAGTTGATTCACATCATTAGCCAATTGTCCCATTTGCCTTCCTAGGTTTTGTATAGCTCCAATGATATCATCTTGTTGTAATTGTTGGAATTGGGGCTGTTGGGGCTGATTGGAGGTCTGGAATTGCTGTTGACTTGGCTGATAAGTAGGTTGAAATGTGGGTTGATTTTGCTGAGAATTACAGCCTTGAAGATTTTGATTTTGCATTTGAAATGGTGGTTGTAGAGATTGAAATTGATTGGGCTGAAATTCTTGGTTCTGGGGCTGAAAACTTGAGTTCCAAGGCTGGAAATTTTGCTGTGATTGTTGAACTTGCTGCTGTAGAGGCTGGTATGGTTGTGGATAATTCATATTCCCTTGAAAACCTTGTTGAAACCCTTGAAATGGCTGCTGAAATGGTTGCTGGAAGTGCTGATTTAGGGGCTGAAAACTTCGATTTTGGTGCTGTGATTGTGGTTGTTGTTGCTGAACTTGCTGGAAAATTGGTTGGGGTGGCTGTGAGGGCTGTGGTTGAGGGCCTTGTTGGTAGAAAGAATTTCCATACCTCAAATTTGGATGATCCCTCCACCCAGGGTTGTAAGTAGAGGAATAAGGATTGTTTCTTGCTTGAAATTGTCCTCTTACTAATGCTGCTACTGTCTCGTCCTGTTGGAGGGTAGGGCATGAGTCTGAAGTGTGCTCTTGACTAGAGCAAATGCCACACACACTCACCACTTGATTAGATTGTGGAGGTACTGAAGGAGTTGAATTTTGTCTTGCCATGTTTAATTCAATTTGCTTAACAGCCGAGGTGAGCTCCATCAATGCAGTCTTAATCTCCTTCTGATCACTAGAAACTATCTGAACTTCACCAACTCCTCTAGTGGTCAAAGCTCTGCTTCCAAATTGTTGGGAATTCTCAGCCATATTAGAAATTAGCTCCCTAGCTTGATGTGGTGTTTTGTTGACCAAGGCCCCTCCAGCTGCAGCATCAATCAAAGTCCTATCCATCTGTAAGAGTCCCTCATAAAAGTATTGAATCAAAAGCTGCTCACTAATCTGATGCTGGGGGCAACTTGAACACAGCTTGTTAAATCTTTCCCAGTAATCATATAGTGTTTCGCCCACCACTTGCTGAATCCCACAGATACTTTTTCTGATTATAGTTGTGCGGGAAGCTGGGAAATACTTCTCCAAAAATGCCTTCTTCATAGTGATCCAACTAGACACATGTCCTGTAGGCAAATAATAGAACCAGTCTTTGGCTGCTCCTGTCAATGTGAAGGGAAAAGCTCTCAGCTTGATGTCTTCTTCAGAAATGCCCTGAGGTTTCATAGTAGAGCACACCACATGGAATTCGTGCAAATGTCTGTTTGGATCCTCCCTAGATAAACCCTGAAACTTTGGCAACAAATTGATAAGTCCCGATCTTAACTCAAAACTTTCCCCCAGCTCTGGATAAGCTATGCTGGAGTACTGAAATGCAGCGTCAGGTGCTGCAAGCTCCTTCATGGTTCTCTGGTGGTCTGCCATGTCAATGCCTGAGTGAGTAAAAATAGTCTGAATGGGAGGAATATCTGTAGTCTCTGAAAGAATGGCCTGGCTCCTCCTGGCTCTGAAAGTCCTCTCAATCTCAGGGTCGAAATCTTCTAATTCAGCACCTAAAGACCTGGTCATAAAATCAAACAACTCGCAGTAAAAGTGGATAAAAAAATAAAACAAATAAAATCAAATCAAAAGATATAGCAATAAGCACAAAAGTAAGTCAAGAATGATATGAAATAAGTGCACAAGCAAAAATCAAACAAGTCAACTAGTAATTCCCCGGCAACGGCGCCAAAAATTTGACGGGCCCAAACTATGTGTCACGAATGTGGGCCTCAAATTTAGAATTTATAAATGAAAGCTGGAAACCCTTTTTACAATCAAAATTATGAAAATGTAATATAGGGGCCACAGGTCGTATTTTTCTCAGGGACTAGTTGAAGGTTTGTTTGATTTGCGCTTGTATTTAGGTGTCGTGATTGTTTTTGGGTTTCGAATGTGTAATTGGATTTTTGAGTTATAATCGAAAATGAAATTGCAAATGAGACGTAAGAAACTCAACTCATACCCTAAGCAAAATGATGGCACTTAATAACTCAATCTATGAAAAATCTGATCAGAGCACTTACAAATTTTGGAAATTAAACAAATCTGATTTCGAATACAAGAGCACCCTACCAAGCTGATTTAAGCTTAAAACTTCCCACTCAAAACCGAAACTTAAGGATGGACTGATACATAACAATGCTAAGGCTTTTCTTGATACCAAAATTCAGGGAGACAAGCCTGAAATTTCTGAAAGGAAGTTACCATTCAGGAATACAATGAATACAAGCAACTGATTTCCTGCACAACCTATTTCTGATACCAATCAATGTAGAGATTAAATCTTAACAGAATATTCAGAAAATCAGCAACATGTGGAGTTACTGCCTTCATGTGCAGAATTCGAAATGCAGAGTTTGATGTGCAGATTTTAACTTGATTCAGACTTTCAGAATTTCCAGATACAGAAACACCAATTGAGTAGCAATTCACTGATACACTAAAACTGATGTGCGGAAATCAGATTTATCAGTTGGAACATTACAGAACTTGGCACCATCAAGACTGCAGATTTGCAGAAATGGTTGCAGAATTTCAGGATTGCAACTACGAATTGAGTTCAAACTTAACTCAGTAGCTTGTGTGAAGTGGATGGATGTGAAACAAACAATTAAAGTGCAAATTGATGAGCTGAAGTCGAAATTTTCAGAAATGAAATGGAGATGCAGGATTGAGGGTTGATACGCAATCTGAATTCAGGGAAGTAACTGATACGCATGAACTTCATTAAGCAAGAAACCGAATTTGATTACAATTGTTCACTAACAAACAATGAACCTAATTAACTTGCATAAACAAAACTGATTGAAAACAAAAACAAATCAGAAACTAAACTTAACAAATCTAGAATTTCAGAAATAGGAAGTGGCACGCAACAGGGAACCAATTTCAGAATTGAAATGAAACGAAATGAACTAATCTAATTACAATAGTTCATTACACAAACAATCTAGTTAACTAAAGCACTGAATTAAAACTTTAATTGAAGAAAAAACCATTCGAAATCGAAACATTACAGAAATTTACTCAGAAATTCAGAAACGAAGTAACAGGAATAAAATCTACTGCTAAGAAACAAAATTAAGCTAAGCCTCCATCCGATTCCTTGCTGTCACTCAAGGATGAGTTCGAATCGAGGTGGTCACGCCTTCATAACGAGGAAATTGCTGAAGAAACGAGAAGAAACGAAGAAGAAACCAAGGCGAACGAGCTGCGGCGAGGACGCGACCCCTGTGCACTGTGGGAAAATTTTCCTTAAGTAATTAACTTTGGACGGCTCAGATTGATTTGAGGAGATCCAACGGCTGATCTTGCTCTGATTGGAGCCAAACTTTTATGATGATGATCTGGAGTCAGGATCTGCCTTGTGGTAGCTCGGATCCTCCAGATGTGCAACGGATGGTCCAGATCAACTCTATCTGTGAATGGACGCTCTAGAGCCCTCCAAGCTTGATCCAACGGTTGATTTAGCTCTGATTGGGATGAAACCTTCAGATCTTGATCATAGAGCTTGATCAACCCTAACCCTAGCTCAGATTGCTTCAGATCGTCCCGGATGGCTCAGATCTAGCCGCTCTTGAATCGGACGGCCCGGATTAATTGTAAGCTTGATAATTCGATCCGGTTCACATCCGACTCAAGTTTGACCCAGTATGCCCTAGGTCCCGGATCCTTTCATGCCTACAAAAATATATCAGAAAATTAGTGGCCAATTAATCCAAAAATATGTAATTTTGCAATTAAGTCCAAAATAAGATAAAGTTCCAAAACCTAGGGTAAAATCATAATTAAGCAATAAAAACATGGGTCAGACATGGATTTTAGCAATTAAAATAATCAATAAAATGGTGCTTATCACTCCGCCGCACCTGGGAACCCCGACTATTTATGGGTCCATTCAAGAGATTGCGTGGGATGCGGAGCCGATGATTCAGAGGCCACCAATACTCTCCGAAAGAGGAGAGTCACTAGGGGCCCCACAGGGGAATAAATGCAGGCCAGGTACTTGAGCTTGCGGGGTTATCTTGGGAGATCCGTACCCAGGATTAAACTCGAAACACCCCAATCTCGCTACTCTCTGACCTCTTGGCGTGAAGACAAATGGACACACAAGCATGTACGAGAAAGTAAGGAAAAGAAATGTTGTCATTTTAATCAAAGTGGGTACAGCAAGGCCAAGCCCCTTGGTGAACACATAATCCTACAACTCTAGGGAGGGAGTTCCTTCCTAACTCGACCGGCACTCATAAACTTGGGTTCGCATCCGGAGACAAAAATTGAGCCTTCTTCAACTGGTCAATGGCCCCATGGAAGCCTTGCTTCAAGCGCTTCATTACCTGGTCGGCGATGATCGCGCCAAATTCATCTGATTCTAGGAACTTAGCCTTGAAGTCCGCCTCAACCTCTCTATTGCTCGAAGTATCAACCGTCCGAAGGTCACGCAGCTCAGCCTCGGCAGCCTCCTTGGCGCGCTTCAGCTGCTCCATTTCAGTGGACATTCTATCTTGCTCCGCCAAGGCCACCCCGAGTCTATCTGACGTGGCCCATACCTCCGATCGAGCTTGGGCCAGGTTTCCTCGAAGACAGCCAGGCGGTCAGTCACCATCATGAGATCGGACTCCTTCTGGATGAGTTGCTGCGCTTGATTCTGAACGCACGCATTAGACCTCTCGGCCAAGGCTGCCATAAGTCTGATGTCGCTCGACAACTTTTTCTCTCTCATCTAAAGCTGATCCTGCTCTTGTGTCACCTGGAGCAGGTCCTTGGTAAGGGTCATTGCCCGCTCAGAGACCAACCGTTCCCGATGCCGGGGACTATATAGGGCGGACTCCTTGGCCATCAGGGCATTCAGCTGATGCTCCACCTTCGCCCGTAGAGCTCGGCTGACCCCTGCTTGCATAAAACCCGCCCGGTGCTCATGGTCATCTGCGACCTCTGCTCTTGGGGTCCGATGGATCATGGTTTCAATCTGGGGCTAGCGTACAAGCCACGACTGGCTATTAGATAGTCTTCAGCTGCCTGTCATCACACCCGGAGATTATAGAACGTACAAAGAAAACACCCTATGTAACAGTAACCTGTACCTTCAGAAGGGTCTCACGGAGAGTGGTTAGAGGTCCCGCAGAGACTCGTATGGCTGCTCCTCTGTGGAACCTTGAGCTATCGGCCCTGTAGCGACCCGCCTTCTCTACCTTAGACGGATCGTTACTTTATCTACTTCTTGACTCTAATGCACGACTAAGAATGCGGAACTTCTTTTTTTTTCTTTTAAATCCATCTAGGGATGATATTCTAACTCTAATAGTCATGCATGATACAATGGCACACTTCTTCTTCATCTGTAGAACTTCTCTGCAATGGTACCAGTCGACTGCGATCTAACCAGTCGACTGGTATCGGCCACAGAAAGTTTCTGGGCGCGGCACCAGTCGACTGGCCTATTGGCAGTCGACTGATGCATCGAACAGAAGCTACCGTTCGATAGGGCAGTCGACTGATACTGAACCAGTCGACTGGCACGCCTGAAAATCTGAAATTCAGATTCGAAACCTTGTCTCAATAGTCCACCAAACTTATAGTTTCAAGCCATACAAAGACACAACACCATTTCTATACTCTATACTAGTTTCCTAAACATTTTAGCCAATCAAAACAACTTCATAAACTCGAAATTAGAACTTTTGCGGAAGTAAATAAGTTATGAAAATCTATATGAACTTTAAACTAGAGTTTTGTACCAAACTTAACTCCTATGCATTCATAACACCAAAACACATGTTCTACACCTCACTAAAGCATTTTGGAATGTAAATGCAACTTTTCAAAGAATATTCAAAGCAATAAAAACTTGATTCAAGGGAAACTCACAATATCTTGGCACATGCATCAAATAGCTCCATCAAGTATCAATATTCCAAACTACTCACACTCATACTCATCCAATGCAATCATAAGGATATGTATGTTAAATAAAATGACATGGAATCTTTACTCATGGTTTTAAGACATGCAAAATATCTAAACCGCAAATACTTGGATAAATGCTATATGATCTAACTTAAACTAAGACTTTATAATAAATGTAGTTTGAGTCTTTTATTCATCTTGCCCCAAGGACCTCTCCAAGGTCAGCCACCACACACACGTCACTCAGCACCGCCTTGTCGCCTTCCTTCAGAATTGCTTGCCTTTACCTTTACCTGCAGCAAGAGGAAATGCAACTAATAAGCAAAAAGCTTAGTAAGTACTATCTAGCTCACAAAATCTCGAAATGTGCAAACATGCTTTTTAAACAATGTGAAATCACATGAGATACTTTTATGCTTAAAAGAAAACTAAACATGTATAACTCAAGACATGCATACTCAAGCATTAATAAGTCTCAACTTACTTGTTCTTGGCTTAACTTGAAACTTTAGCAACTCTTTAACTTTAAATCTTTCTTTAACTTTTAGAAAACTTCTTTAAACTTTAGAAAACTTTGCTAAAGCATATACTTGAAAATAATAACTCACTTGGATCCACTTAAGACGTAAGTACCATCTTATGCGCGTTCCCTAAAAGGTTGGGGTAGCGAGCCACCAATCCTAATAGAGCAGACCTTGGTCTACCAGGGCCAAGACCTTGGAATTGGACACCTGGATTTCTTTAACGACGCCCTTGGACGCCGGGTACTGGCCTTAGAAAATAAAATACTTACTTTTTCTTATCTTGAATGCCTTGGCATTTTATCGAGCACCTTGTGTGCCCAAAATCCCTAAGTCTTGACTTTTGGGGATTTCTTAAGGCCTTGGCCTTTTCTTTTCTTATCTTTATCTTCTCTTTTCTTTTCTCTTAACTTTTCTTAGCCCCTAACCTCATATAGGGTGCTTAATCAACTTATACAAGCATGGATTAAACTAGAGTTACATGCAAAATCATAAACTAAAGGAAAATTGCACTTTTAACTTTCTAACGGGAAAAACTTGCGGAAAACCGTCTCTTACTGCAGGTGAGCAGTACTTACCTTGGTATCTTGGACTTACAACCAAGAACGGCGTCGGAGGTTCCGGAGAAACTCGGAGTCTCGGAGATTTCTTCGCGTTCACGCGTTCCTCTCGTCGTGGGGATTCCGAATATCGGAAAATCTCTCCGCACTCCTTGCTTTTCCTTGGCCGGCGCCCCCTTAGAAGAGGAGAGGAGGCCTTGGTGTGTTTTCGCCCAAGGGAAGAGAGAGGGGCGGCGTGTGGGTTTGGGTGAGGAAAATAAAACTTCTCTCCTTAATTATCTATTTATACTTATGGGGCGAATTTACCTAATTATACCTTATCTATTGTTTCGCTCAATCTATTTCAACAAAATCAAACCAGCGCAGCTGGTCCGCCCATTGTCTCTCACAGCGTAGGTGAAGGGTTCGATTCTCACCTACGCTATTTTCTGTTTATAACCCTTTTTGCCACTTTCGTTTACGGAAAAATTCTATAAAAATATCCATAAATTTGGAATAAATTCTAAGATATTTCTAAAATTAGTTTCGAGAATTTTCGGGCGTTACAGGCCCGACCCTCATAAGGCAATGCGCCCCTCCGCGGGGGGAGTATTTGGACAGCAGGAGCTCCAGGGGTAATGTAGAGGGGCCGGAATCTTCTTCCTCAGAGCTGGAAGTCCCCTCGGATAAGAGCCCCTCGGCAGGGACCTCCTTCAGCTGTATTGGGGGGAAAGATTATATAGAAGCCTCCAATGTTGCATCTAGCCTCTTTTGAAGGCAGTCGAGTTTCATCCGGTATTGGGTGCGCAATACCTCCATACCCTTCAGAGCCTCGTTCGGGTAAATTAAGGGAGAGCCGGGGGCCGGGACGCCCGCTTCCGGAACAACAGCCGACGGAACCGGAGAAGATACAAGAACAGATGCCCCATCCTCGGAAAGAGAAACAACCTCCTCAGGGACAGGGGGAAGAGGGCTGGGGCCACCGGAGCACAGCCATTTCCATCTAGGGCCCGAGCCCTCCGGAACCTGTCTTTGTTAGATGTATATACTAAAAGAATTGCTTCTTTTTATATATGAGATCATCTATTTTTGAAATGAGAATCACAACAACACTAGTTGCTTGTTTATATTAGTATATGCATAAAATTCCTTTACTTTACATTGTAGATAACATGGTGTGTGGTGTCACACGGATGACCATGTTATCAGTCCCTTGCCAAGTATAAGAAAGAGGCTCACAACCGAGATGGATTTGGACAAACCATCGAGATGGTTGTATTGTAATTAGGTGTGGTTTATCTTGACCATAGAATTACACTTGTGTGCTTTGTGTGTATTGAGCAAGACCAAAACTAGAGATCATCCAATTTGTACTGACTTGATAATTGGATTGGATCTCAATATATTATGGAGAACAATCCCTAAATCCCGATATAATAACGGGCACATATAATTAATTATTATTTCTTTGATTTATCAATGAGTGAGATTTATTTTGTTAAATCGATAGGCCCGATAAGTTGGAAAATAATATTAATTATATGGTGTGTTGTTGATTATTGATGGAATCCGTATCTTGGTGAGTCGGGATGATGATGCCCCCTTGATGAGCTCAAAAGGTTCATCATGTTAAACCTTGTAGGTGGATTTGATCCGACATGATGATAAGGTTAAGTGGTACTAGTCAAGGAGCCAGAAGTCGATTAACTAAATTGTCAGCAATTTAAATTAATCGACGGACATTCAATATCTTAAACACGGGGGGATGGATGACTCATAATAGGTGGAGCACATACGAAAATATGGGGGTTGGTGATGAAGTTCAATGAAGATCCTTTAGTGGAATGGATCTTAATTAATGGATTGGTTTTAGACCCATTAGTGGGCCAAGATCCAACTCCTCCTCTTGGTCCCTACCTTGGCCCTATATAAACCCCATGAGATCATGAAACCATGGCTTAATTCAATTCATTAAACCCTTGGTTTTTCACTTCTCTCCTCTCCCTCACTTTCTCTCTCCTAGGGCACCCAGTGGTGAGGGAACAAGACGGTGGCGCAAGGTGACAAAGGGGAAGAAAACTCATCCTTTCTTTCTCCCTTTTGATCCTTTTCTCTTCTTCTCCCTTTGAGGGCTCGGCAGGAGGCTCAGGAAAGGAAAGTCGGCACCACCTTGAAACAAGGAGGCCGGCAGCGTGCGTGAGCAAGGGAAGAAGGTCGGCGGGTTGAAGTTAAAGGAAGAGGGAGTGTTCTTCTTCTTCCTATCCTATCTCTTCATCTTCCTTGTGTTTCCTCACCTAGATACCTTGTGGCCGAATCTTCCTAGAGGTTGGAAGTGGTCGGCGGCACTCGGTTGGAGAGGAAAGAGCGCCGGCAGCAACCCTAGTGGCTTGGGTTTGTTGGCGTGGGAAGAAGGAAGAAGAAGGAAGGAATTTGAAGCCTTGGTGATCTCGGTTCTCGGTAGCTCGTCGCCCACACGACGTTTTGGAGGGGAGGGACATAAGGTAGAAGGCTACGAGGTAAAGGAAGGTATAACTCTCTTCCTTGGTTCATTTAGTTCCTTTGTTTTGCTTCGTCATTTTATGTGAATTAATAATTGATTATCATGTTTAATTAGTTATTTAATTAATATTTGATAATTAATTATTGGACCCCGATAATAAACACAAAAATCGGTGATCTACTCGTCGTCTTTTCTGGTCGTTTGGTTAGAAAAATTACAAGGCTCGATCTTTGTGATTGGCCAAGTTGTAATTCATATCGAATGATACGATGACGAGATGGTCGTTGCGAGACGGGTCTCCATTCGGATTAAATTTTTTAATCCGTAGACATGGAGAGGTCTCTCAAGGATGACCAAGTATTCGTTAGGGAAACCCACCAAGCCATACCCATCAATTGGTATCAAAGCTGAGGTTTCCGATTTTGTGTGTTTAGGATTGGTTAATTTTTTGCATTTTCATACATTTTATTTAGCTGGATGATATGTGGATGTGCGTAGGCTAACTTTGTATTGCAGGGACTAGATTCCAACTTATCATGGCCAAATATTTGATATGTGTGATTGGATGTGCAATGTTTTGTAAATTAATTAATCCTCAGGGTTGACGAGGCTAGGTAGTATTTAATTTTGTAATTAAATACGGCACATGTTTAGCCGAACTTTTTGTTTACATTTGATCTAGATTTTATGTACACTCCTTCATAGAGTATAAGATCAATGATGTAAATAATTAGCTAGTCATCTCGGCTCGGAGATCCCCTCAAGGTGGCTTACGCATGGTGAAGGGAGGAGCGGACAACGTGACGACACGACTGGAGGCGCATTGGTGACCAAGGCCATGAAAAGTTGGAAAATCTAGGATATTCTTTTTCATTTGTTGGTTATGTGCTTGTCGTATGTGTGCTTGTTAAAATTCCTCGTAATCAATAACTAAGTGGGAGAGGGACCCTAAGGGTCCCGTGGCCTCCATTACAATCCGATAAATGATGCGAACAAGCCCGCGCGTCGGCTCTAAGTGCCTTCTCCATAACGGATAGGCTTGTTCTGCGGATGACTGGGTCGGAAAAGATTATAGAAAATTATTGAAGAGCGTGTGTACATCCCCAATGGAAGATACATAATCGGAAATAATTTTCTTAGTGTCGTGTAATGGTAAACACTTAGATACAAATATTAGTATCCTCCCCAACGGAGTCACTGCTATTATTTGTAGGGCCGAAGTGAACCAACTATTAATCTTATTTGTCAAAAAGTTAGGTTGACTAGATAATATAATTAATGGATAAAACCTCCTCTAACGAATGTAGGATTCATATACGTCCACACTAACATGGCATGAGAATTCTCGGTGTTGGTTGATTTCGAAAATTTATTATTTTGAGGAATCAATTTATTTTCGAATTCTAAAGTAGTGTATGTTGTGGTTCTCAGGATTTTCAAAATGACCTTTAACCCACTAGCGACCATACTTAAGGAAAATAAGCTTACTGGCCCAAACTATATAGATTGGAAAAGAAACCTTGACATTGTCCTTACTGCTGAAGAGTACAAATATGTGCTCTTTGAGGGTTGTCCCAAAAAGCCTAGCGTGAACTCTAGTGAAGAGCAGAGGGAGCGCTTTAATAAGTGGGTCAAGGCAGATGAGTTGGTGCGGTGCAACATTCTGGCATCTATGTCGAATGTTTTGCAACATCAGCATCAGGTCATGCCCACTGCTTATGCAATGATGCTAAACCTCAAGGAACTCTTCGGGCACCAGGGTCGGGCCGCTAGGCAGGTTGCGATGAAGAACCTGATGACGACTACTATGGTCGAAGGGATACCCGTAAGAGATCATGTCCTTAGGATGATGGCCCATCTCAATGAGATTGAGATACTTGAAGCACAGATCGACGGGGAAACCCAAGTCGACATTGTACTCCAATCTCTGCCAAGGAGTTTTGAGCAGTTCCGGCTCAACTACAATATGAACAAATGTGAATATACGTTGGGAGAACTACTAGGAGAACTCCAGGCGGCAGAGGGACTCTTTCGTCAGAGCTAACAGGCCTTGGTTACTCAGAAGGTTTTACTTCTGTGCCGAAAGGCAAGAAGAAGAAGAAACAAGGTGGGTTCAAGAAGGCAGCAGCAGCAGCATCACAGGGACCTCGGACTGGCGTGAAGAGGCTGAAAGGCAAGTGCTTCACGTGTAAGCAAACTAGACACTGGAAGACGAACTGTCCCCGTCGTCAAGTCAAAGGTATTTCTTCATGCTTAGTCGTTGAAACATGTTTAGCGGTGCTATCTACCAATACCTAGTACGTAGATACGGGAGCCACTGATCATGTCTGCAATATTATGCAGGGGTTCCAGGAATCCAACGGCTAGCTGATGGGGAAATCGTTATCTACATGGGCAATACTACGGAGGTGGCAGCAATTGCAGTGGGAGATTTTTATTTATCGTTTGACAGAAATAAAGTGCTGGTTTTCAGAAATTGCTTATATGTGTTGGGTATGGCTTGGCGGGTTTTCTTAGCGAATACTCGGTCGATCTGAGAGACCTCTCCATGTCTACGGATTAAAAATTTAATCCGAATGAAGACTTATCTCCCATCGACCATCTCGTGCCGTATCGAACGATCAAAATCACAACTCGGCCAATTACAAAAATCGGCGTTGTGATTTGCTTGAACGTTCGACCACGGAAAAGGCGATGAGTTGATCGCTGACTTTTGTGTTTATGGTCGAGGTCCAGTTAGTTAATTAATAACTATGATACGAAATCAAATTAATAAACTAACACACATGAAATGACGAGGATAGTGAACATAGCACAAAATAGACATAAGGTTAATCAACGGAGCATGGAAAGAATTATACCATTCCGATCACCTCGCGGTCTTCTACCTTATGTCCCTCCCTTCGTAGACGTCGTGTGGGCGATGATCTACCATGAACCGAGATCACCGTGGCTATCCAAATGAGCTCTTCTTCTCACCTTGGCCGAAATAGGAAGCCCTAGCCTAGGGTTTACCTAGCGTCGGCCCTTCTTCCTCTCTCCTTTGTGCCGCCAACCGCCGGAGCCGCCGTGAAGCCTTCGACCAGCTGCACTCCTTGAGAGGAAGGAGAAACAGATAAAGAAGGAGAGAATCCTTACCCAAACCAGCCCGCAAACTCCCTTTCCCTCAGCCTTGCGCCGCTGCCGCAAGGAAGGGTTGCGCCGCCTACTTCCAACTGCCGGCAGCTGCTCCACGCACAGTGAGCACAACAAAAGGTAGAGTACTCCTGTACCTTGTCTCTGTGATCCCCAGCCTAAGTATGGTGGAGGAGGGAAGAAGAACCGAGGAGAACTTCTCCCCTTCTTCAAGTTGGCGTCGGCCGAACCCTAGGAGAGAAGGAAGAGAGAGAGGAGAGGAGAGAGGCTTAGGGTGTTATCTCATTGATCGAGCCTTGGTTTCATGATCTCCTTGGGTATTTATAGGGCTAAGGTAGGGACCAAGAGGAGGAGTTGGATATTGGCCCACTAATAGATCTAAACCCGATCCATTAATTAAGGTTTATTCCACTAAAGGATCTTAATTGAACTTCCTCACCAACCCCCATATTTTCATATGGGTTCCACATATTACGAGTCGTCCATCTCCCCATGTTTAAGATCTCGAATGCCCATTAATTAATTTAAATTACTGACAATTCAAATTAATTAACTTTTGGATCTTGATTAATACCACTCAACCTTATTATCGTGTCGGATCAAATCCACCTGCAGGGTTTAGCACGATGAACCTTTTAAGCTCATCAAGGCGGCATCATCATCCCGAGTAACCAGGACACAGATTCTGTCAATAATCAATAGCACATCATATTATTAATATTATCTCCCAACTTACCGGGCCTATCGATCTAACAGAATAGATCTTGCCCATTGGTAAATCAAAGAAACAATAATCAATAATATATACCCGATATTATTTCGGGATTAAGGGATCGTACTCCGTAATATAAACTGAGGTCCTATCCAATTATCGGGTCAGTACAAATTGGATAACCTCGGGTTTTGGTCCTGCTCAATGTACTCAATGCACACTAGTGTAATTCTATGCTCAAGACCAACCACACCTAATTACACTATAACCATCCTGAAGGGTTGTCCAATTCTATCTCGGTTGTGGGCCTCTATTTATACTAAGTAAGGAACTGATAACATGATCTTCCGTGTGACACCACACACATATTATCTACAATGCAAAGTAATTGTGATTCTCTTTTCATAACTAAGATGTTCATATAAAGAAATTCATATCTTTCAGTATACACATCTTACAATCTCCCACTTATACTTAAAGACATTGTTGTTCTCTCACTGCCATACATCTGACTCCCATATCCTCCACATGCCTATCAAAAGCTCTAGCTGGAAGAGCTTTCGTGAAAGGATCTGCCAGGTTATCCTCTGATGCAAACTTGGCGACAGCCACTTCTCCTCGCTTTACGATTTTTCGTATCAGGTGGTACTTGCGCTCTATAAGTTTACTCGCCTTATGGGCTCGTGGTTCCTTCGAGTTTACAACTGCACCACTGTTATCACAAAAGATTGTGATAGATCTGGGCAAACCAGGAATCACATCCAAGTCCATGACGAAGTTCCTGAGCCATACAACTTCCTTGGTCGCTTCTGAGGCTGCCACATATTCAGCTTCCATGGTGGAGTCCACCACGCATTTCTGCTTGTCACTCCTCCAGACAATGGCTCCACCTCCTAAAGTAAACACAAACCCCGAGGTAGACTTACTCTTGTCCCTATCTGACCGGAAATTCGAGTCCGTATAACCCACAGGGACTAATTGGTCTGCCCGGTAAATCATCATATAATCCCTAGTCCGTCTCAGGAATTTCAATATATGCTTTACCACAGTCCAATGTCCCTAACCAGGGTTACTCTGATATCTGCTAACCATGCCCACGGCAAAATAGATATCAGGTCTCGTGCACAACATATCATACATGAGGTTTCCTACTGCCGAAGCATAAGGAACCGCCTTCATTTCCTCTATCTCCTTTGATGTTTTCGGACACATCTCCTTGGATAGAGGAACTCCATGCCTGAAGGGTAGGAAACCCTTCTTGGAGTTTTCCATGCTAAAACGAGACAAGACGGTGTCAACATATGAAGCTTGGGATAAGCACAACATCCTTTTCTGGCGATCCCTTATGACTTTGATCCCAAGGATGTGTCCCGCTTCTCCTAAGTCCTTCATATCAAACTGCTTTGATAGCCAGACCCTTTCGTCTGATAACACTTTGACATTGTTGCCAATTAACAAAATGTCATCTACGTAAAGTATAAGAAACACCACGACGTTTCCGTCACATCTTTTGTATACACATGACTCATCCGGGCTTTGAGTAAATCCATATGACTGAATTACTTCATCAAAGCGGATGTTCCAAGATCTTGATGCTTGTTTCTATCCATAAATGGACCGATTCAGCTTACACACTAGATGCTCTTTGCCCTTTGCAATGAACCCTTCTGGTTGCTGCATGTAGATGGTCTCCTCAAGACTTCCGTTAAGGAAAGCCGTCATGACGTCCATCTGCCATACCTCATAGTCCATATGAGCTGCAATAGATAAGAGAATCCGGATCGACTTAAGCATGGCTACCGGCGAAAAGGTCTCCTCAAATTCGATACCCTCTTTCTGAGTGTACCCTTTCGCAACAAGCCTAACTTTGAAGGTTTCAACCTTCCCGTCTAATCCTCTCTTTCTCTTGTAGATCCACTTGCATCCAATGGCTTTTACATCATTGGGTGGTTCTACTATCTCTCAGACCTAATAAGAATCCATAGATTCTATCTCAGAGTTCATTGCCCTTTGCCAAGAATCTGCATCCTTATCTTGGAGGGTCTCGTCATAGGTCCAGGGATCCGGTTCATGTTTGCCAGAGACCAAGTCTGAAGACTCTCCCAAAAACATGAACCTTTTAGGCTATCTTACAACCCTCCCACTGCGACGAGGTACCACCTGTGTATCCTCAGTGACACGCGGTGCAGTGACATATGGTGTGTCCTCTTGTACAATTGGTCCTAAGGTTGGAACTTCCCCTCTTAACTCTTCAAGCACTAATCTACTCTTGGGCTTATGGTTCATTACATAGTCTTCCTCTAAGAATCTGGCATTCGTGCTAACGATTACCTTTTGTGTTAGTATTGTGAGAGAAGTGTCCTAAGGCAATCGCCTTATGATTGTAATGATTTATTTTAATAAATGAATATTCACTATTTGAGTATACATGTTTGTGTATTTGATTGAGATCATAAACTCAATTACTGAATGTCCGCAATACAATTCACAGCATGAGAGAATTTGTGATGAATTCACAACTAGTGATTATCTCTACATGTGCAATTGTGAAGTATTGAAATTGTCCCTAGTCGATGAATTGATAAATACGGACACTATCAATTCTGTTGAGACTAGCATGGGTTATTCTCTAATCAGCTGATTCTCACTGGCTGGAGACATTGGGATGTCCGGAGATAAACATGAATGCTAGTTAAGGGAACTAGTTCATTGGAGTGACTGGCTGTAAAACTTCATATGGTAATCTACATATAGATATGTCAATGAAGTTCTTACTGCAGCTTAAGTGCGATGTTCCTTTGACTTGCGGTGTTCAAGTCATCTTGGTTATAGAGACTTATACTTTGACATCTTAAGCAAGCATCTCTAAGGAGGTGTGGACCCAAGATGGTTGGGTATAAGCCGAAGTGCCCGAAGATGTTTGAACAGCCTACAAAGGATTTACCACTCCTTGCGAGGAGATGTATACCCAAGGCCTATCGTCGGATTGTTACTCGAAGCCTCTGGCCAAAGCATCACATGTTCAGAGTATGAATCTCTCAGATACATGAGAGTAACTAGAATCCGTAGGACGAGAAAAACATTGCTTGGGCTAGGTGTGACGTAGTCAGCCTAGTGGGGATTGACACACATAGACCGTGTCCTGAACCAAGTGGGTATAAGATGGTGAAGGGAATGGGGCACGACTCATTATAGCTGCTGAACCTAGTGGGGATTGACACACATAGACCGTAGTCAACCGTTGATCTTTCGATTAATTGGGGGTCATGATGTACTACTAGGTGCCACTCGTGATCGTTCTATAATTGGTTGATTATAGACGGCCAACATAAATCGAAAGCCTATTTAGTCACACGCACTACGAGTAATCCGAGGGATTTAAAACGAGTTGAAAATTGGATTTTCCGATCAAGAGAGATAAGTCGAATCTGAATTTTTCAGAGACGCATCGGAAGCATAAAATGGTTAAGTCTATTGAAGACTTATTGGACGAATTAAATGAGTTTAATTCATATGGTCTTGGCTTGGGTTTGGCTGGCCAAAGAGGGTCCCCACCCTCTTTGTTTGGCCAGCCACATCAAAAAGGGGAGAACCAAATTGTTTGGTTCAATTTATAAAATAAACCAAGTGTGGTTTTTTTATAAAATTATGGATGATATAAATTTTATAATAAACCAAGGTTTGGTTTATTTTTCATGGAAATTAAAATGAACCATGGATTGGTTTATTTTATTTTATAAAATCAATAATGGATTGATTTACCATGATAAAGAAATTTATATAAAGAAATTTATTTTTCATGGAAATTAAAATGAACCATGGATTGGTTTATTTTATTTTATAAAATCAATAATGGATTGATTTACCATGATAAAGAAATTTATATAAAGAAATTTCGTTCCACAAGAAAAAAAGGGAGACATGGTTGCTTTTATCATAAATTAAAATTATGATAAAAACTTGGCATGATGGAATAAATCATAGAAAAATTTATATGATAAATTTCTTATAAAAATTTATTCCATAAAAAGGAGATTTGGCAATTGAGAGGCTACTATATAAAGGAACCAAGGCAAGGCTTGGAAATCAATCTAAGAGATCTAGAAATAAGCCCTCTCTCTCTCTCCTTCTCTCCCTCTCCCTCCTCTAGTGCCGCCGGCCCTAAAAGGAGGACCCCTTTGTTGCCGTGAGCTTCATCCACCAAGTAGCTGCCGAAGAAGAAGAAGAAGCGGGCGCAACTCCTTCCTTCCTCCCGGAATCTTGATTCCGTTCTTCGTTTAGTGGTTAGTCTTCCCATCTCTCTCTTGGTATTATTGTCGTGCCTTTAGAGAATCTACTAGTTCTTGTCGGCACGAAACTCGTGGCTTTGCGAAGTCATCCCGAAGAAAACTCGGCGTGGACGCGAATAGAGGCGGAGCTTCCAAGGGACGCTTACGGTTGGATCTCGTCCCTTCCTTCGAGTTACGCGAGGTATTAAGTAAATTAGTTTACTTTCTGCAAAATTTTAATATATAATCATGTCTACACAATATAAGGTTGCATACTTAGATGTGTGGTTAAATAATTTGGGAAATTATTTATGCTAAATCTTCCGCTGCACGTAATAAATTTTAAAATTACGAACCCGCATCCATGTCAACATGCACCCGGTCCCAACAGTGGTATCAGAGCCGGTTAGTGTTCGACATAATCATATAATCGTTTTGCGGAAAACTTTGTCATGATCTCAATTTTAGAAAATTTTTCAATTATGGAAACTTTCCAATTATGATAAATTTTAGATTTAGGAATTTCAAAGTTTGGAAATCCTCATGAAATTTCGCAAACTTTTGAAATATCCTAGTTTTTGAAATTTTATGTTAATTGTGAAAACTTCCCATTTTTGGAAACTTTCCAATTTTGGAAATTTCCTATTTTGGAAATTTTCCAATTTTGGAAATATGTAAGTTTTCTTTATACCAGAAACTTACAATTATTCTGAAAACCATTTATGGAAAGCTCGCAATTTTGGGCACTTTCTTTCAAGAAAGTCTAGACAAATTTATGGAACGTTAATTGGTAATTAAATTCGAATTGGTTTTTAAATTATTAACAAAATTCTTTACTTTGGATTGAGCCTCGGGGAGCCGTCCAATTTAAAGTTAGTTGTTATAATTTAATTTCCTATTTTGAATAAGAATTGTCAAGTTTAATTTGGCTACGCCTCGAGGAGCGGGCCAAATTAGATTTACGACAAATTTCTTTTCTTTGGGTATCTGAGCCTCGGGGAGCCACCCAAAGAAAATAATTTGTTGTAATTAATTAGTCCATAAATAAAATATGTGATCAAATCATGGAAAATTTTGAGGTGATTCTCAAACGATAATTTCCTTATTTGATTTCTAACATATTGTTGTCTCCAAAATTAATTAGGAAAATTGTTTCCTATAGAGTTCATTTCCTTAAATAAGATTTTCATGAAAATAATATGTGGTTGAATTAAGGGAATCTGTCTCTTAATTTAATAAGATTTGATTTAGAGAAATCAAAGTCTTAAACATATTATTTCCGAAATTGATTATGACAATTTAGGAAATTGTTTCCCAAAACAATTCCTTAAATAAAGTATGAAATTAGAATTAGGAAATCCGGTTTCTAATTCAATTAATGAGACTTGATAAATTAAGTCACATACATACTTTATTAAGGAAATCGTTAGTACATGACATAATTATATGTCATGAATGTGCTTAGAAAGAAAAGGATGAGACCCAAAACCCCTTACAAAATATTAAGGCCAACACCTTCCATTAATATGGTTAGAACTGGAGTTTTGTTTCTCGTTTGGGTTGATGGACACATCCATGCCCGGCTTGAACCTCAACATGTTCAAACCATAGAATTAGTTTATGATTAATATAGTTGGAGTCAGAGGTCAATCCTTAGTTTTGGTTGTTGGGCACATCCAAGCCTGACTAAACGGTTGAATGAGCTCCAACCATATTAAAACTATTTCCTGATTAATGGGTCAGCCTTAAGCTTGGAGCATCGATTTGTTGTGCCACAGCCAAGGTCGATGTAAAGAGAGGTGCAGTTGGGTGCTATGTATATTGTTGCATACTTGTTAATGAGTTAACAACCCAATGATTTATGCAAACATTCAATTAGTTGATAGCATAAAGTGGTAGTTACATATATGTGATATGTAATCGGTATAATTACCTACCTTCATAGCTAAGAATAACTTGATGGCCATAGCCATGGATGTTCTTATCTATGGTTGGATATCAACCTATTTGGAGATGTTCCTACGATCTCCCGAATTGATAAAAAGGGTTATTCAATTCAAAAAATAAAAAGGATTTAATGAATGTATATTGATGCATTCTTTATCACTCTCATCACATAACCTCAATTTGTATTTCTAGGATAATCATTTGATCATGTCTTCTCTGAATTTGCGTTCCATTTTGGACACCAATAAGTTAACTAAGGACAAAAGAATTGAAAAAGCACCAAAAGACACTTGCCATCATTGTGGCAAGGAGGACCACTGGCGAAGAAACTGCAAGGTTTATCTTGAGTCCTTGAAGAAGAAGGCATCCGATGCCCCATCCTCTTCAGGCATCTTCGTTATTGAATGTCACTCTATTTCCTCGTACACCTGGGTACTTGATACTGGGTGTAGCTCACATATATGTAATGACATACAGGGGCTAAGGAATAGAAGAAGACTCGTCAAGGGAGAAGCGAATTTGTAAGTTGAAAATAGAACAAAGATTGCTGCTATTGCCATCGGAACATATTTGCTAAAGCTCCCTACTGGACTTGTCTTAGAATTGGATAATCGTTATTTTGTTCCTTCGTTAATAAAGAACATTGTATCTATTTCATGCTTGAATGAAAAGGGTTACCATTTAACTTTTAGTAACAATTGTTGTTACATAACTTTAAATGGTGTTCTTTATGGGACTGGAACTTTATGCAATGGTATCTACACGTTAGATTTATCCGGTGACGTTTTCAATATCGAAGTTAGCAACAAACGTGCTGGAATAGATAATCAAATAGACTCCTATACGTGTATTGTCGTCTTGGCCATGTAAGTAAGAAACGCATGACCAAATTACACCGATGTGGAATTCTGGAATCATTTGAACCCGGTTCATTTGATACATGCGAATCTTGCTTAAAAGGCAAGATGACTAAATTACCCTTCTCCGGAAAAGGTAAACCAGTGGGAGAATTGCTTGGTCTAATACATACTGATGTATGTGGACCAATGTCAACTCTTGCACAAGGAGGCTATAGCTACTTCATTACCTTTATCGATGATCACTCACGATTCGGGTATGTGTTCTTGATGAAATACAAATCTGAAGCTTTTGAGAAATTCAAAGAGTTTAGAAATCTGGAGACATTGGGATGTCCGGAGATAAACATGAATGCTAGTTAAGGGAACTAGTTCATTGGAGTGACTGGCTGTAAAACTTCATATGGTAATCTACATATAGATATGTCAATGAAGTTCTTACTACAGCTTAAGTGCGATGTTCCTTTGACTTGCGGTGTTCAAGTCATCTTGGTTATGGAGACTTATACTTTGACATCTTAAGCAAGCATCTCTAAGGAGGTGTGGACCCAGGATGGTTGGGTATAAGCCGAAGTGCCCGAAGATGTTTGAACAGCCTACAAAGGATTCACCACTCCTTGCGAGGAGATGTATACCCAAGGCCTATCGTCGGATTGTTACTCGAAGGCTCTGGCCAGAGCATCACATGTTCAGAGTATGAATCTCTCAGATACATGAGAGTAACTAGAATCCGTAGGACGAGAAAAACATTACTTGGGCTAGGTGTGACGTAGTCAGCCTAGTGGGGACTGACACACATAGACCGTGTCCTGAACCAAGTGGGTATAAGATGGTGAAGAGAATGGGGCACGACTCATTATAGCTGCTGAAGGGTTTCAGAATTATTTCTGAGGTCAACCGTTGATCTTTCGATTAATTGGGGGTCATGATGTACTACTAGGTGCCACTCATGATCGTTCTATAATTGGTTGATTATAGACGGCCAACATAAATCGAAAGCCTATTTAGTCACACGCACTACGAGTAATCCGAGGGATTTAAAACGAGTTGAAAATTGGATTTTCCGATCAAGAGAGATAAGTCGAATCTGAATTTTTCAGAGACGCATCGGAAGCATAAAATGGTTAAGTCTTTTGAAGACTTATTGGACGAATTAAATGAGTTTAATTCATATGGTCTTGGCTTGGGTTTGGCCGGCCAAAGAGGGTCCCCACCCTCTTTGTTTGGCCGGCCACATCAAAAAGGGGAGAACCAAATTGTTTGGTTCAATTTATAAAATAAACCAAGTGTGGTTTGTTTTATAAAATTATGGATGATATAAATTTTATAATAAACCAAGGTTTGGTTTATTTTTCATGGAAATTAAAATGAACCATGGATTGGTTTATTTTATTTTATAAAATCAATAATGGATTGATTTACCATGATAAAGAAATTTATATAAAGAAATTTATATAAAGAAATTTATTTTTCATGGAAATTAAAATGAACCATGGATTGGTTTATTTTATTTTATAAAATCAATAATGGATTGATTTACCATGATAAAGAAATTTATATAAAGAAATTTATATAAAGAAATTTCTTTCCATAAGAAAAAAAGGGAGACATGGTTGCTTTTATCATAAATTAAAATTATGATAAAAACTTGACATGATGGAATAAATCATAGAAAAATTTATATGATAAATTTCTTATAAAAATTTATTCCATAAAAAGGAGATTTGGCAATTGAGAGGCTACTATATAAAGGAACCAAGGCAAGGCTTGGAAATCAATCTAAGAGATCTAGAAATAAGCCCTCTCTCTCTCTCCTTCTCTCCCTCTCCCTCCTCTAGTGCCGCCGGCCCTAAAAGGAGGACCCCTTTGTTGCCGTGAGCTTCATCCACCAAGTAGCTGCCGAAGAAGAAGAAGAAGCGGGCGCAACTCCTTCCTTCCTCCCGGAATCTTGATTCCGTTCTTCGTTTAGTGGTTAGTCTTCCCATCTCTCTCTTGGTATTCTTGTCGTGCCTTTAGAGAATCTAGTAGTTCTTGTCGGCACGAAACTCGTGGCTTTGCGAAGTCATCCCGAAGAAAACTCGGCGTGGACGCGAATAGAGGCGGAGCTTCCAAGGGACGCTTACGGTTGGATCTCGTCCCTTCCTTCGAGTTACGCGAGGTATTAAGTAAATTAGTTTACTTTCTGTAAAATTTTAATATATGATCATGTCTACACAATATTAGGTTGCATACTTAGATGTGTGGTTAAATAATTTGGGAAATTATTTATGCTAAATCTTCCGCTGCACGTAATAAATTTTAAAATTACGAACCCGCATCCATGTCAACATGCACCCGGTCCCAACATTCTGATCCTTAGGACTATAGAACTGACCATCCTTCGTTCCCCTAGGATAGCCTATGAACAGACGTACCTCCGTGCGAGATTCCAATTTATCAGTATCTCTCTTCAGCACATGTGCTGGACTACCCCAAATCCGAACATGTCATAGACTGGGCTTGCGCCCAGTGCACAGTTCTGTGGTAGTATGTGGGACTGACTTAGATGGAACCAAGTTTAGTATGTACGCTGCCGTTTCCAGAACGTAACCCCAGAACGAATCAGGTAGGTCTGAATAGCTCATCATTGACCTAACCATTCCCATAAGAGTCCTATTCCTTCATTCTACAACTCCATTCTGTTGGGGTGTACCGGGTGCAGTTAGTTGGGACTGAATCCCAGCTTCTGATAGGAAAGTCCTAAACTCTCCGAAGAGGTACTCGTCACCACGATTTGATCGCAGTGTCTTGATACTTTTACCTCGATGTTTCTCCACATCAGCCTTGAATTCTTTAAACTTTTCAAAGCATTAAGACTTGCGGCACATCAGGTAAATGTACCCATACCTTGAATAATCGTCAATGAAGGTGACGAAATATTTAAAGCCACCTCTAGCCTGGATTGACATAAGACCACACAAATCAGAATGAATCAGTTCTAACACATCTTTGGCCCTATACCCCTTAGCCTTGAAAGGCCTCTTGGTCATCTTACCTTCCAAGCAAGACTCACAAGCTGGGAGATCCTGCACCACCAATGAACCCAGGGGCCCATCGTCTATCAACCTTTGAATCCTACTAAGGTTAATATGACCAAGCCTAAGGTGCCAAAGATATGTCTGATCCATCTTAGAAGGCTCTTTTCTCTTATTCAAGTTAGATGATGAGCTATTTGCTTCAGTATGCATCATGGGAGTCATTGGTTCTAGAGTATACAGATTGCCAGCCATTGTACCCGAACAGATAATCTCTCTATTTCTTTTAATAACAACTTTATTATTAAAAGCAACAGAATATCCATCCTTTATCAACTTAGAAATCGAAATCAGATTCTTTCTAAATGAGGGTACAAAAAGACAATCTCTCAGAACTAATACTTTATTCTTCTCAAAAGATAAATAGAAAACTCCCACTGCAACTGCTGCCACCTTTGTAGCATCACCCATGTAGACCACGATTTCTTCATCAGCTAGCCGTCGGGTTTCCTGGAACCCCTGCAGAGTATTGCAGACATGGTCAGTGGCTCCCGTATCTACGCACCAGGTACTAGTAGATAGCACCGCTAAACATGTTTCAATGACTAAGGCTGAAGAAATACCTTTGTTCTGACGACGGGGAAAGTCCGCCTTCTAGTGCCCAGTTTGCTTGCACGTGAAGCACTTGCCTTTCGGCTTTTTCACGCCTGTCCGAGGTCCTTCCGATGTTGCTGTCATCTTGAACCCTCCTTGTTTCTTTTTCTTCTTGCCTTTCAGCATAGAAGAAGAAACCCTTTGAGTTACTAAGACCTGCGAGTTCTGACAAAAGAGGCTCTCTGCCGCCTGGAGTTCTCCTAGCAGTTCACCCAACGGATAATCTCATTTGTTCATATTATAGTTAAGCCTGAACTGCTCAAAACTCCTAGGCAGAGACTAGAGTATAATATCGACCTGGGATTCCCCGTCGATCTGTGCTCCCAGTACCTCAATGTCATTGAGGTGAGACATCATCTTTAGGACATGATCCCTTACGGGTGTCCCTTCGACCATAGTGGTTGTCATCAGACTCTTCATCGCGGTTTGCCTAGCAGCTTGACCTTGGTGCCCGAAGAGATCTTTGAGGTTTAGCATCATGTCATTAGCAGTGGCCATGGCCTGATGGTGATGTTGCAGCACATTCGACATAGATGTCAGAATGTAGCACCGTGTCATCTCATCTGCCTTTTCCCACTTCTTGTAACGCTCCCTCAACTCTTCACCAGAGTCCTCTCTAGGCTTTTCCGGACAATCCTCAAAAAGTACAAATTTGTACTCTTCAGCAGTGAGGACAATGTCAAGGTTTCTCTTCCAGTCTATGAAGTTTGGGCCAGTACGTTTATTGTCCTTAAGAATTGTTGCTAGTGGGGTAAAGGCCATTATGAAAATCCTTAGAATCACAACATACACTACTTCAGGAATAAAAAATAAATTGATTCCTCAAAACAATTAATTTTCAAAATCAACCAACACCCCTATACACCGAGAAATTCGCATGCCACGATGGTGTGGACGTATACGAATCCCTACATTCGTAAGAGGAGGTTTTACCCATCAATCTTACTATCTTGTCAACCTAACTTTTTGACAAGTAAGATCGATAGTTGGTTCACTTCGGCTGTGCAAAATAATAGCAGTGACTCCGATGGGGAGGATGCTATTAGTCGCATCTAAGTGTGCACCATTACACGACACTAAGAAAATTATTTTCGATTATGTGCCTTCCGATGGGTGAAGTACACAAGCTCTTTAATAATTTTCTATAGTCTTTTTCGACCCAGTGATTTGTAGAACAAGTCCATCCGATGGGGAGGAAGGCACTCAGAGCCGACGCGCAGACTTGTTCGCATCACTTGTCGAATTGTAATGGAAGCCGTGGGACCCTTAGGGTCCCTCTCCCACTTAGTAATTTATCTTGAGGAATTTTACTAGCACAACCACACAACCAAGCACATAACCAATAATATGAAAAATAAAGAAAATCCTAGATTTTTCAACTTTCATGGCCCTTGGTCTCTAATGCGCCTCCAGTTGTGTCGTCACATCGTCCGCTCCTCCCTTCCTTCTGCGCATGCTACCTTGAGGGATCTCTGAGCCGAAATGACTAGCTAATTATTTTACATCATCGATCCTATACTCCACCAAGGAGCGTACATGAAAACTAGATCGAACGTAAAATAAAAATCTCAGCTAAACATGTGTCGTATTTAATTATAAAAATTAAATACCTAGCCTCGTCAACCCCGAGGATTAATTAATTACAAAAATTTCACATAACCATCACACACATCAATTATTTTGGCCATAAAGTTGGAATCTCGTGCCTACAACACAAAGTTAGCCTACGTACATCCATGCATCATCCAGCAAAATAAAATGTATGAAAATTGTAAAAAATTAACCAATCCTAAACACACAAAGCCGGAAACCTCAACTCTGATACCAATTGTTGGGTATGGCTTGGCGGGTTTCCTTAGCGAATATTCTGTCGATTCGAGAGACCTCTCCATGTCTACAGATTAAAAATTTAATCCGAATGAAGACCCGTCTCCCATCGACCATCTCGTGTCGTATTGAAAATCCAAATCACAACTCGGCCAATTACAAAAATCGACCTTGTGATTTGCTTGACCGTTCGACCGCGGAAAAGGCAACGAGTTGATCGTCGACTTTTGTGTTTATGGTCGGGGTCCAGTTAGTTAATTAACAACTATGATACGAAATCAAATTAATAAACTAACACACATGAAATGACGAGGTTAGTGAACATAGCATAAAATAGACATAAGGTTAATCAACGGAGCATGGAAAGAATTATACCTTTCCGATCATCTCGCGGTCTTCTACCTTATGTCTCTCCCTTCGCGGATGTCGTGTGAACGATGATCTACCATGAACCAAGATCACCGAGGCTATCCAAACAAACTTTTCTTCTCACCTTGGCCGAAATAGGAAACCCTAGGCTAGGGTTTACCTAGCGCCGGCCCTTCTTCCTCTCTCCTTTGCGCCGCCGACCGTCAGAGCCACCGTGAAGCCTCCGGACAAGCTGCGCTCCTTGAGAGGAAGGAGAAAAAGATGAAGAAGGAGAGAATTCTCCTTCTTCCATACCCAAACCAGCCCGCAAACTCCCTTTCCCTCAGCCTTGGCCGCCGTCGCAAGCAAGGGTTGCGCCGCCTTCTTCCAGCCGCCGGCAGCCTCTCCACGCATGGTGAACACCACAAAAGGTAGAGGACTCCTCTACCTTGTCTCTATGATCCCCAGCCGAAGTATGGTGGAGGAGGGAAGAAGAACCAAGGAGAAGTTCTCCCCTTCTTCTAGTTGGTGCCGGCCGAACCCGATGAGAGAAGGAAGAGAGAGAGGAGAGGAGAGAGGCTTAGGGAGTTAACTCTTGATTCAAGCCTTGGTTTCATGATCTCCTTGGGTATTTATAGGGCTAAGGTAGAGACCAAGAGGAGGAGTTGGATCTTGGCCCACTAATGGATCTAAACCCGATCCATTAATTAAGATCCATTACACTAAAGGATCTTAATTGAACTTCCTCACCAACCCCCATATTTTCATATGGGCTCCACATATTACGAGTCGTCCATCCCCCCGTGTTTAAAATCTCGAATGCCCGTTAATTAATTTAAATTACTGACAATTCAAATTAATTAACTTCTAGATCCTTGATTAGTACCACTCAACCTTATCATCGTGCCGGATCAAATCCACCTGCAGGGCTTAGCACTATGAACCTTTTGAGCTCATCAAGGAGGCATCATCCCGACTAACCAGGACACGGATTCTGCCAATATTCAACAGCACATCATATTATTAATATTATCTCCCAACTTACCGGGCCTATCGATCTAACAGAATAGATCTCACCCATTGGTAAATCAAAGAAACAATAATTAATAATATATTTCTGTTATTATTTCGGGATTAAGGGATCGTACTCCATAATATAAACTGAGGTCCTATCCAATTATCGAGTCAGTACAAATTGGATAACCTTGAGTTTTGGTCCTACTCAATGTACTTAAAGCACACTAGTGTAATTCTATGGTCAAGACCAACCACACCTAATTACACTACAACCATCCCGATGGGTTGTCCAATTCCATCTTGATTATGGGCCTCTATTTATACTAAGTAAGGAACTGATAACATGATCTTCCGTGTGACACTACACACCATATTATCTACAATGCAAAGTAATTGGACTTCATGCATGTACTAATATAAACAAGCACGTAGTATAGTTGTGATTCTCTTTTCATAACTAAGAAGTTCATATAAAGAAATCCATATCTTTCAGTATACACATCTTACAATATGTACTTTCTTTTAGAAAGAATTTAATTTCGGTTTCTATGTTAATAAAGGATGGATATTCTCTTGCTTTTAATAACAGAGTTGTTATGAAAAGAAATAGAGAGATTATCTATTCGGGTACTGTGGTTGGCAATCTGTATATTCTAGAATCAAAGACTCCCACAATGCAAATAGTGGTTAATAGCTTATCATCTAACCTAAATAAGAGAAAGGAGCCTTCTAAAATGAACCAGACATATCTTTGGCACCTTAGGCTTGATCACATTAATCATAGTAGGATTCAAAGGTTGATAGCTGATGGGCCCTTGGGTTCATTGGTGGTAGAAGACTTCCCAACCTGTGAGTCTTGCTTGGAAGGTAAGATGACCAAGAGGTCTTTCAAGGCTAAGGGGTATAGGGCCAAGGATGTGTTAGAACTGGTTCATTCTAATTTGTGTGGTCCTATGTCCATCTAGGCTAGAGGTGGCTTTGAATACTTCGTCACTTTTATTGACGATTATTCAAGGTACGGATACATTTACCTGATGCGCCGCAAGTCTGAATGCTTTGATAAGTTCAAATAATTCAAGGCTGATGTGGAGAAACGTCAAGGTAAAGGAATCAAGACACTACAATGAGATCGTGGTGGCGAGTACCTCTTAGGAGAGTTTAAGACCTACTTATCAGAAGCTAGGATTCAGTCGCAGCTCACTGCACCCGGTTCACCCCAACAAAACGGTGTGGCAGAAAGAAGGAATAGGACTCTTATGGAGATGGTTAGGTCAATGATGAGCTACTCTGACTTACCTGATTCATTCTGGGGATATGCTCTGGATACGGCCGCATATATTCTGAACATGGTACCATCTAACTCAGTCTCTTCTACTCCCATAGAATTGTGGACTGGGCAAAAGTCTAGTCTGGGACATATTCGGATTTGGGGTAGTCCAGTGCATGTGCTAAAGGGAGATACTGATAAGTTGGAATCACGTACAGAAGTACGCTTGTTCGTAGGCTATCCTAAGGAAACGAAGGGTGGATTGTTCTATAGTCCTACGGATTAGAAGGTAATCGTTAGCACGAATGCCAGATTCTTAGAAGAAGACTATGTGATGAACCACAAGCCCAAGAGTAGACTAGTGCTTGAAGAGTTAAGAGGGGACGTTCTGACCTTAGGACCAACTGTACAAGAGGATACACCACAAGTCACTGCACCGCGTGTCACAGAAGATGCACAGGTGGTACCTCATCGCAATGGGAGGATTGTTAGATAGCCTGAAAGGTTCATGTTTTTGGGAGAATCTTTGGACTTGGTCCCTGGTGAACATGAACTGGATCCCTGGACCTATGACGAGGCTCTCCAAAATAAGGATGCATATTCTTGGCAAAGGGCTATGAACTCTGAGATAGAATATATGGATTCTAATCACGTCTGGGAGCTAGTAGAACCGTCCAATGGTGTAAAAGCCATTGGATGCAAGTGGATCTACAAGAGAAAGAAAGGATCAGACGGGAAGGTTGAGACCTTCAAAGCTAGGCTTGTTGCGAAAGGGTATACTCAGAAAGAGGGTATCGATTATGAGAAGACCGTTTCGCCGATAGCAATGCTTAAGTCTATCCGGATTCTCTTATCTATTGCCGCTCATATGGACTATGAGGTATGACAGATCGGCGTCAAGACAGCTTTCCTTAACGGAAGTCTTGAGGAGACCATCTACATGAAGCAACCAGAAGGTTTCATTGCAAAGGGCAAAGAGCATCATGTGTGCAAGCTTAATTGATCCATTTATGGATTGAAGCAAGCTTCGCGATCTTGGAACATCCGCTTTGATGAAGTAATCCAATCATATGGATTTATTTAAAGCCCAGATGACTCGTGTGTATATAAGAGATGTGACGAAAACGTAGTGGTGTTTCTTGTACTCTACATAGATGAAATTTGTTAATTTGCAACAATGTCAAAGTGTTATCAGACGTAAGGGTTTGGTTGTCCAAACAATTCGATATGAAGGGCTTGGGAGAAGTGGGACGCATTCTTGGGATCATGGTTATAAGGGATCGCCAGAAAAGGATGTTGTGCTTACCCCAAGCTTCATACATTGACACTGTCCTGACTCGTTTTAGCATGGAAAACTCCAAGAAGGATTTTCTACCTTTCAGGCATGGAGTTCCTCTATCCAAAGAGATGTGTCTGAAAACATCAAAGGAGATAGAGGAAATGAAGGTGGTTCCTTATGCATCGGCAGTAGGAAGTCTTATGTATGCTTTGTTGTGCACGAGATCAGATATCTATTTTGTTGTGGGCATGGTCAGCAGATATCAAAGTAACCCTGGATAGGGACATTGGACTGCGGTAAAATATATATTGAAATACCTAAGACAACTAGGGATTATATGCTGGTTTACCGGGCAGACCACTTAGTCCCTGTGGGGTATATGGATTCGGATTTCTAGTCAGACAAGGACAAGAGTAAGTCTACCTCAGGTTTTGTGTTTACTTTAGGAGCTGGAGCCATTGTTTGGAGGAGTGTCAAGCAGAAATGCATGGCAGACTCCACCATGGAAGCTGAGTATGTGGCAACCTTAGTGGCAGCTAAGGAAGCTGTATGGCTCAAGAACTCATGATGGACTTGGATGTGATTCCTAGTTTGCCCAGATCTATCACAATCTTTTGTAATAACAGTGGTGCAGTTGCAAACTCGAAGGAACCACGAGCACATAAGGTGAGTAAACACATAGAGGGCAAGTACCACCTAATACGAGAAATCGTAAAGCGAGGAGAAGTAGTTGTCGCCAAGATTGCATCGGAGGACAACTAGGCAGATCCTTTCACTAAAGCTCTTCCAGCATGAGTTTTTGATCGGCATGTGGAGGATATGGGAGTCAGATGTATGACAGTGAGACAACAGCAGAGTCTTTGAGTATAAGTGGGAGATTGTTAGATGTATATACTAAAAGACTGGCTTCTTTTTATATATGAGATCATCTATTTTTGAAAAGAGAATCACAACAACACTAGTTGCTTGTTTATATTAGTACATGCATTAAAGTCCTTTACTTTACATTGTAGATAACATGATGTGTGGTGTCACACGGAAGATTATGTTATTAGTCCCTTGCGTAGTATAAGAAAGAGGCTCACAACTGAGATGGATTTGGACAAACCATCGGGATGGTTGTAGTGTAATTAGGTATGGTTTATCTTGACCATAGAATTATACTAGTGTACTTTGTGTGCATTGAGCAGGACCAAAACTAGAGATCATCCAATTTGTACTAACTTGATAATTGGATTGGATCTCGGATTTATTATGGAGTACAATCCCTAAATCCCGATATGATAACAGGCACATATAATTAATTATTATTTCTTTGATTTATCAATGGTTGAGATTTATTCTGTTTAATCGATAGGCCCGATAAGTTAGGAAATAATATTAATTATATGGTGTGTTGTTGATTATTAACGGAATCCGTGTCCTGGTGAGTCGGGATGATGATGCCCCTTGATGAGCTTAAAAGGTTCATCATGTTAAACCCTGCAAGTGGATTTGATCTGACATGATGATAAGGTTGATTGGTACTAGTCAAGGAGCCAGAAGTCGATTAATTAAATTGTCAGTAATTTAAATTACTGACGGGCGTTTAATATCTTAAACACGGGGGTTGGTGAGGATGTTCAATTAAGATCCTTTAGTGGAATGTATCTTAATTAATGGATTGGTTTTAGATCTATTAGTGGGCCAAGATCCAACTCCTCATCTTGGTCCCTACCTTAGACCTATATAAACCCCATGAGATCATAAAATCATGGCTTAATCCAATTCATTAAACCTTGGTTTTTCTCTTCTCTCCTCTCCCTCACTTTCTCTCCCTAGGGCACCCGGTGGCGAGGGCACAAGAAGGTGGCGCAAGGTGACAAAGGGGAAGAAAACTCATCCTTTCTTCGTCCCTTTTGATCCTTTTCTCTTCTTCTCCCTTCGAGGACTCAGCAGGAGGCTTAGGAAAGGAATGCTAGCGCCACCTTGAAGTAAGGAGGCCGGCGGCGTGCGTGAGCAAGGGAAGAAGGCCGGCGGGTTGATGTTAAAGGAAGAGGGAGTGTTCTTCTTCTTCCTATCCTATCTCTTCATCTTCCTTATGTTTCCTCACCTAGATACCTTGTGGTCTTATCTTCCTAGAGGTTGGAAGTGGTCGGCGGCACTCGGTTGGAGAGGAAGGAGCGCCGGCGGCAACCCTAGTGGCTAGGGTTTGTTGGCGTGGGAAGAAGGAAGAAGGAAGGAAATTTGAAGCCTTGATGATCTCGGTTCTCGGTAGCTCGTCGTCCACATGACGTCCTGGAGGGGAGGGACATAAAGTAGAAGGCTACGAGGTAATGGAAGGTATAACTCTCATCCATGGTTCCTTTAGTTCCTTTGTTTTGCATCGTCATTTTATGTGAATTAATAATTGATTATCATGTTTAATTAGTTATTTAATTAATATTTGATAATTAATTATTGGACCCCGATAATAAACACAAAAACCGGCGATCTATTCGTCGTCTTTTCCACGGTCGTTTGGTTAGAAAAATTACAAGGCTCGATCTTTGTGATTGGCCAAGTTGTAATTCATACAGAACGATACAATGACGAGATGGTCGTTGGGAGATGGGTCTCCATTCGGATTAAATTTTTTAATCCTTAGACATTGAGAGGTCTCTCAAGGACGACCAAGTATTCGCTAGGGAAACCCGCCAAGCCATACCCATCAATTCTGTCGACCAGCGAATTGGACTGGGGAGGGGACGGTATAGGGGAGGACCCCTCGTTGACCTCCTCCGGATGAACAGCAGCCGAGGGAGAGCCACCACCCGAAGGAAGATCTCCTGAGGGTCAACCGACGGGTCGGAAAGCGCTTGGTTCATGACAGGTGGGGATGCAATTGTAGCCTCTACCCTCCCGGGCGAAGCAGACCCGCGGGACGATTCAGCGACCCCTCCGAGGACTCGGCAGGCACAAGGGTGCATCGGGAGCGGCCGGGGGAGGATTCAGCGCCTCCTGGTTGGCCTTCTCCCACCTGATATGTCGACCCATCACCCTAGAGAACATGACTTCCTCTGCAAAAGCTAGACAAGGAAACATCAGTTAGAACTAACGGGCATGGATGAACAAGACGAACATATTGAGGCTGGGGCTGATTCGGGTCACTCTAGGCTAAGGCCTGCCTGGTACATGAGCTCCTCACTCTTCACTAGTCCCGGGCTACTGAATTCTATGCCAGAGAGTACGTTCCTAGCACACTGGTATGCAGGACTCTGGAGAAACTCCCTAGAAAGGGGGGAGTCGGTAGAGCCTCTATCCAACGAAGAGGACTGAAGGGGTTGGCAGTTGGATGAAGAAAAACCTCTCCTTCCACCCTTTGTGTGAGGAAGGGAACTCTCCTAAGAACCTATGGCCCGGACACACCAAAAAGCTAAAGACCCCTCGGGAGCCGATCGGGATGAAGAAATAATGAAATAGACGAGGAGTCAGAGGGAGGTTGAAGAGCTTGAAGATAATATTCGCCCCCCCCCTCCAATTTCAGCAAAGTCATTGGGAGCCATCTGGTGAAGGGGGTTGTCAAAATAGGAGGCTACATTCATGAAGAAAGGGGGAATGGGGGAAACGGAGCCCTAACTCTACCTGCCCCAATAAGAAGGTACAAAAGCATGCGTCTGGTCTACCCTGGGGATAACCACCGCCATCTCAGCCGAGATGCCGTAGGCCTCAATGGCTGCCTGCAGAGCCTCCGGTCTCACGCTCGAAGAGGCAGACTCGTCCCACTCCGCCCGATAACCTTCCATAATTCCTAAGGGAAAAGACAAGGAGGAGGCAAACTACTTACGTTCAAAAGAGTCCTTAGAGAAGAAGAGGGAGACGAGGTGCACCCAGCCATGAAGTCAGAAGTTGGTCAAACGTCCTCGCCTTCCCTTCTGATACCGAGGGAGTCGCTTGTGCAAACGCAATAGGGACGAAATCCATGGAAAGAAAGAAATCGCCATATCGGGGCGATGCAAGAGACAGCCGTCTGACATGATCCAGCTACAGCGGCGCACGTCAGTAAGAGGTCATGAAGAGGGTCATTGAAGCACGTGGCGATGGGGCATTCATGGAAGGACCTTGTCGCCATCAAAGAGCGCCATGCGCCTTTATAACGGAGGGACAGGTATCTTGACGGTACCTCGAAAGCCATAGAAGCCTTTCGTGAAGGACAAAATTGAAAAAGGATTTCCTAGGTGTTGGGGCAATCGACCCAAGTGTGATATAGAGGATCATGAGTTTTGATGTGTGTGTCAATATGGTTAAATTAGGGTTTTATTGTGTTCTAATATGTGTATGTGAGTTTGTAGGTTTGCAGGTACACATAGACTTGGTTGGATGTCTTCAGGTGAAGGGTGGCATGGAGGCAAGCTGTGGGCTTGCGTGCGCACCCGAGGGACCATGGATAGCAGGGACGATGAGCCGAGGGATGCGGACTTCGAGGCGTACGTGAAGGATGGCATGGAGGCAAGCCGTGGGCTTGCGTGCGCATCTGAGGGACGAGGGCCAAAGTCGAAGAGGGCGTGAAGGCAACAGATCAAGGTTGCTGGTGAAGAATTAGCTGAGTCGCGAGGGGTCGAGTGCTGAGGGAACTGTACTTGGGAAATCCTAGGGATCGAGTGCTGAGAGAATTGTACTCGGGAAGGAAAACCTAGGTGGGGTAGTCGACTGGTGATTTGGCAGTCGGCTGATAAACACCACAGAAACATTAGCCGACTGCTATAGGGGCATTCGACTGGTGGTGGCTGGAGATTCAAACGTTGGGCTTGTAACGTTCGAATCTGAGTGGGACCAGTCGAGTCGACTGGTCTTGGACCAGTCAACTGGAAGCGGCCATATAAGACTCGAGCTCTATTTAAGGGTGCTCGTTTAAGGCCTTTCTTTTTTGGCAAAACCTACATGGATAGAGCTGGTTGGTGACCTTTGTTGCTCAAATAGTGTCCAGAAGTTGTGGTGAGGTTTCTCCACCCACAAGGAGCAACGAGATCTAGCCGGAGGTGCTCTGGGGAATCATCCACCGACGAATTAGGGATCTCCCACCTTACGGGCAGCCGTGGAGTAGGAGTTTTTATCTCCGAACCACGTAAATAGGTGTGTTCCTTTTCGTTAGTTTTGTTTTTATTTAGTATTCCGCTTGCGCACTAACAATTGTAGGAAGAAAGTCGAAGAAAAGTTATTTACCCCCCCCCCCTCTAGCTTGACGGTCACAATCTAACAAGTGGTATCAGAGCGAAGGTCCGCTCTTGTTGAAATAACCGCCAAAAGAGCACGTACAAGCTAGAGGAAATGATGATGGAAGACAAAGTGGGTGATGACATAAACACTCCACCTCCTTATGATCATGAAGATTTGGACTATTGGAGGACAAGAATGAAGACTTGGTTTGGAATGGATTGGGAGTGCATGGTGGTGCTAGAAGAACCATTCGAGATTCCAAGAGAAAAGCATGGGAAAAAGCTCCAACCTAGATATTGGACTAAGGAGCAACAAGTCCAATCTAGGGCAAATGAGAAGGTAATTGGTATATTGATTAATATTTTGCCTAATAATGTTTTGAGTGGTGTAGGTGAACATAAAAATGCATATGAGTTATGGAAAAAGATGGGGGAATTTCATGAGAGCATACACAAGCTCAAATAGTAGAAGAGCCCAAAGAAATCAATTCAATGGTCCAAGAGGGGGAAAGAGAAAAAGAGTTGTCAACCTCATCAAGTGAAGAAGCACAATCAAGTGAAAGATCGTCCACTTCATCAAGAAAAGAAGAAGAGGTATCAACTTCAAGGATTGAGGGGGAGAAGAGACTCTCATCGAGACCGGAGCAAGAAAAAGCTCCAACCTCCACCAAAGCAAAATCAAAAGATCATATCATGGATTCAACAAGAAGGAGCACTACAAGGATAAGTGTCCATTAGGTAAGAAGGAGGTAAACTCTAAACCTGGGTCCATTCATTTAAAATCTAATGTGGGTTGTAGGGAAAAGAAAGAAAAGAAGCACATTAGATGCTACACTTGTGGGGAGCTAGGACATTATCACACCCAATGTCCAAGAAGAGGCGAGCTCAAGAAAATAGAGCATTTAAGAAGATGGGAAAAAGAGGAGAAGAAGAGAAGTTCACATCAAGGGGGAGCTACAAGGGTAAGGGAGGTAATCCCTAACTTTACTTGTGCTTCAAATGTCTTTATGAGTGCTAGAAATATTAATGATTGCTTGCCTATGCATAATTTTGGTTTCAAGTATCATAATAAAAATAAAAATAACATTGCATGCCAAAATTCTAAAGAAGGCATGGTTCATGATAAATCTAGGGCTTTTAGACCTAAGGACCAAGGCATTAACCCTAAGAAAGGGAGACACATGCATAGAAAAATGAGTAGATCTAGGAATGATCAAAATGGTCATAGTGATATTAAGGTTAGGAACCTAGAGGAGGAAAATCAAGTTTTGAGGGCAAAGCTTGATAAGTTAGAAAAGAATCTAGATAAACTCATTAGGTGGTCCAAGGGATTAAGTATGATACCAAATGATCAACACCATAGGAATGGTAGGCCGGGACTAGGAAACCAATCAAGGAGGTCAAATGATAGTAAAAAATCATATTCAAAGATGCCCTATGATTATGGTAAAGAAAAGACCAAAAATGGCAAGTAAAAGCCATTTAAAGGGGAAAAGAAGGAGTTGACCAAGAATAAGGTATATAGAGTTAAGAGAGTTGTAGTTGGAGGTTAAGAAGCACCAGAGGAACACCGATGTGGACTTGCATTTGTAAATGAGTAACCTAGGAAGGTAATTAGGGCTAGGTGTATAATGTGTATACTGAAAGACTTTCCTCTTTTATATATGATCATCTTTATTTTGAAAAGAAAATAACAACAATACTAGGTGCTTGTTTATATTAGTACATGCATAAAAGTCCTTTACTTCGCATTGTAGATAACATGGTGTATGGTGTTACACGGAAGATCATGTTATCAGTCCCTTGCCTAGTATAAGTAGAGGCTCACAACCGAGATGGAATTGGACAAACCATCGGGATGGTTGTAGTGTAATTAGGTGTGGTTGGTCTTGACCATAGAATTACACTAGTGTGCTTTGAGTACATTGAGTAGGATCAAAATCAGAGGTTATCCAATTTGCACTAACTTGATAATTGGATAGGATCTCAGATTTTATTATGGAGTACGATCCCTTAATCCCGATATAATAACAGACATGTATTATTAGTTATTATTTCATTGATTTACCAATGGGCGAGATTTATTCTGTTAGATCGATAGGCCCGGTAAGTTGGGAGATAATATTAATAATATGGTGTGCCGTTGATTATTAACGGAATCCGTGTCTTGGTGAGACGGGATGATGATGCCTCCTTGATGAGCTTAAAGGTTCATCATGCTAAACCCTGTAGGTGGATTTGAACCGGCATGATGATAAGGTTGAGTGGTACTAATCAAGGATCCAGAAGTTAATTAATTTGAATTGTCAGTAAATTAAATTAATTAACGGGCATTCGATATCTTAAACACGGGGGATGGACGACTCGTAATATGTGGAGCTCATATGAAAATATGGGGTTGGTGAGGAAGTTCAATTAAGATCCTTTAGTGGAATAGATCTTATTTAATGGATCGGGTTCAGATCCATTGGTGGGCCAAGATCCAACTCCTCCTCTTGGTCCCTACCTCAGCCCTATAAATACCCTATGAGATCATGAAACCAAGGCAGAATCCAAGAGTTGACACCCTAGGCCTCTCCCCTCTCCTCTCTCTCTCCTATTCTCCCTTAGGGTTCGGCCGGCGCCAAGGAGAAGAGGCTTCTCCTCTTCGATCCTTCTTCTTCTCTCCACCAAGCTTCGGTTGAGACTCATAGAGACAAGGAAGGGAAGCTCTCTTCCTTTTGTGGTGGCCAGTAAGGGTGGAGAAGTCGCCGGCAGCCAGTGGGAGGCGGCGCAAGCAAACTTGCGGCAGCGCCGCAAGGTTGAGGGAGGGGCTGAGTTTCGGGTTGTTTGGGTAATCTTCTTCTCCTTCCTCTCGAGGTCAACAGCTGGTCCGGTGGCCCTAGGGCAGCTCTGGCGGTCGGCGGCGCAGTGGAAGAGGAGGTGAAGGCTTGCGGCGAGTAAACCCTAGGAGATAGGGTTTCTTATTCGGCCAAGTCAAGGAGAAGAGCTCGGTTAGAGTTCCTTGGTGATCTCAGCTCTCAGTAGATCGTCGCCCACATGACATCCGGGAAAGGAGGGACATAAGGTAAAAGGTTGCGAGTAATCGGGAAGGTATAATCTCCTCCCAAGCTCCTTATGGTTTATTATGCCATGTTTATTTGCCTCGTCATTTCATGTATGTTTGTTAATTATTTTGATTGTTTGACATAGATAATAATTAACTAACTGGATGTTAGTAGGAGCCCTAGAGCCAATTATGTGATGATTGACTAGGGACATTTTGTATCATATTCTATTATTAATAATGGCATGTTTGGTTATTATACTTACTTTGTATTCGTGCCAAATAACTATGTATAATAATGTCCTAGGGTAGTAGGTTCTTATCTACATTATATCGATTGGTTGAATCGATAGTGAGATGATGTAGAGAACACTACTCTAAACCATTCCTGGTCAAGCATTAATATTCAAGGACAATATTAATGCATGGAGACTAGCATGTAGGTCAACTGATGACTTGAGCTCACAAGTCATGGATATGTGATATCAAGTTGACACATGGGTATATATTGGAGAATGTGTACTGAATGACCCGCCTTGAGAAAGTTTCATAGATTGTCATATGAGTGTCATAAACTTTCTCATATAACTATTGTTATGAATAGTCCTTAGACCTGAAGTCACTACGGTTCCCTACATAAGGAGTTATGTACTTTGGTATCGTCAAACGTCACCCGTAATAGGGTGGACTATAAAGGCGATCACTAGGTATGTAATAAATTATGCAGAGCGATGTGAGTGATGTAGATGGGATCTATCCCTCCCATATGACGGGAGAGATATCTGTTGGCCCCTTGATTGTGTAGGACTACTAAAATGCATGGTCATGCTCAAATGAGTCAATACAAGATTGACTGAGGATGACACGGTCTATGCCTCATTGGTCAATCTAGATATCGATGATAGAAGGACAAGGTCATACATTATCGTAGTCATGGAGGTTAAGTCGGATCTCGACTTTTCTTGTTACTTGGGTAGCAATGATGCATTGCTAGATGCCGCTCATTGCTTATGTGTCTAAAGTGGTTTAGACACATTGCCAACGTTACAAGAACCTATTGGGTCACACACTAAGGACAAGATGCTTCTGAGATTAATTGATCTTGGTTTGACTAAGATTTGATTCGAATTGGATTAATTGAGTTAGACTCAAGTGAATCCAATTTGATTATGGGATTGAGTCTAATTTGAGTTTGACTCATCTTGATTAGACTCAACCACTTAATTATGAATAATATTCATTAAAGGGTTTAATAAAATATTATTTAAGAGGAATGCTAAAAGTCATTCTATTCATTAGATGAATAGAATATTAAGAGTCTCAAGGGATATCAAGAGGCTTGGTATTCGTTGGGTTTTATTAGCATTAAATGAGAGGAGCTGAAGGGACATAGACCCTTGGCATTCATTAGATGAGTATAAATACCCCTCCTTGTCAAAGGCTAGAGGGTGCATCTCTCTTCCTCTTCTTTGTTCCTCCTTGTCCGTAACTCCCTAGTGGAGGTTCTTGTGTTTTGTGAACCATCCCAAGTTGATAGCACAACTAAAGTGGTTCCTCTCCGAGGCGTAGATCGTGTTCGTGTGGATACGCATAGAGACACGGACACTTGAACGTGTAAGAGATCCGGTGAACCAAAGGACTAGCGGGATAAGCGAAGGGCACGCGACAAAGGTATTCCTATAAGATAGGAATTGTAGATCACTTTGTATGAGTTTTTCTTTCACTTGGATCACTCGAGGGATCTTATTTCCGCTGCGATTTTAAATATTTTTACCTATAGATTCCTTCAGTGGTATCAGAGCCACTTGCGAAAGATCGTATCAAAGTTTAGAAAACTTTTATATGTGATATAGAAGTAGGATATAATTTTATTATAGATTGTATAATGTATGAGCATTTGTCGAGATACAAAAGTTTGTGTTAATCAAACTAAAAGTCTATAGCATCATCATATGAAATATGAAAGTGTGCTATGATGCAAATGTACTCGACAAATTTTATAACCTATGGTTTCGGCTCATGAGCATTTTTACAATCATAATAAAAATTGATGTCCTAAATCTATTGTATGTGATTGATGACATGGTGCATGGTTATGACCTTAACCCCAATATGATTGGATGAATATGTGTGTGCGCATGTTGTGTAGCGACCCGCCTTCTTACTGTCTTCAGACGGATCGTTACTTTTCTCTACTTCTCAACTTTTATACATGACTAAAGAAAATTACGGAAATCTTTTTTTTTCCTGTTAAATTCTGCTAACAATTATATTCTAACTTAAGCAATCATGTATAATAATACCATGTCATACTTCCTTCTCAATCTCGTAGTTGAAACTTATTGAAAACAGCCTTACCAACCAAAACAGCCCGTACCAGTCGACTGGTGATGTGGCAGTCGACTGGTACGCCTGTAACCTGTTTTTACAGGTTTCGGCCCTTGCTCTCCAAGTCCACCATTCATTCAATTTCGAGCCATATCAAACTACGACACCATTTCTATACTCTATATCAGTTTCCTAAACAATTTAGCCAATCAAACGAATCCATAAACTTGAATCTAGGACTTTTATGGAAGAAAATAAACTAAACAAATTTATATAAACTTTAACAATGGAGTTTGTACCAATCTTGACTCCTATGCATTCATAACACCAAATACATGTTCTACGACCTTGCTAAAGCATTATGAAATGTGATTGCAACTTTTCTAAACATTTTTAAGCAATAAAAATTTGATTCAAAGGGAAATTGATACTATCTTGGCACGAACACCTTTTTCTCTAACAAAGTATCAATAACTCTAACTACTCACACTTTGACTCATCCAATGCAATCATGGGGATATATATGCTAAATGAAATGACATGGAATCTTTACTCTAAGAAATTTAGCATGTAAAACTATCCAAAACTCAAATACTCAATAATCTCCATAAGCAAGCACTTGAAATTTGAATATTCTTAAACATTGCAATTCAAATAACTAAAATGTCTCGTCTCAAGGATCTCTCCATAATCAGCCACCACACACACTCTACTCAGCACCTCCTCGTCGTCTTCCTTCAGAATTGCTTACCTTTACCTTTATCTGCAATAAGAGGAAATGCATCTATAAGCATAAAGCTTAGTAAGTACTATCTAGCTCACAAAAACTCGAAATATGCAAACATGCTTCTAGATCAAACTGAACATCATATGAGATACTAATATGCTTGAAAGAAAACTACAAACATGTATAACTCAAAACATGCATACTCAAGCAATAAATAATCTCAGTTTACTTTTCTTGGCTCAACTAGAAACTTTAGCTATTCTTTAACTCTTTGAAAACTCTTTAAATTTTCGAAAACTTTGCTAAAGCATATACTTGAAAATAATAATCACTTGGATCCACTGAAGACGTAAGTACCATCTGATGCGCGTTCCCTAAAAGGTTGGGGTAGCGAGCCGCCAATCCTAATAGAGCAGACCTTGGTCTACCAGGGCCAAGACCTTGGAATTGGACACCTGGATTTCTTTAACGACGCCCTTGGACGCCGGGTACTGGCCTTATAAAATAAAATAGCTTTTCTTTCTTTTCTTTCTTATCTGTAAATGCCTTGGCATTTTCTGGAGCACCTTGCGTGCTAAAATCCCTAAGTCTTGACTTTTCGGGATTTCTTAAGGCCTTGGCCTTTTCTTTTCTTATCTTTATCTTCTCTTTTCTTTTCTCATAGCTTTTCTTGGTCCCTAATCTCATATAGGGTGCTTATCAAACATATACAAGCATATAAGGAACTAAGATTACATGCAAAAACTGAAACAAAAAGGAAATATCTATTTTAAAAACTTTTAAAGGAAATTCTCGCGGAAAAACCGCCTCTTACTGCAGGTGAGCAGTACTTACATTGATATCTTGGACTTACAACCAAGATTGACGTCTAGGACTCGGAAGAAACTTGAGATCTCGGAGAATTCTTCGCGCCTACGTGTTTCTCTCGTCGCGGGGATCCCGAATATAGAATTATCTCTTGGAGAAGAGTCTTGGCCGGCCCTCCTTGGCCTTGATGGTGGTCGGCGTCGCCCAAGAGGAGAGGTGGTCGGCGTGAGGGTTTGGAGAGGAGAGAAATAAAATTTCTCTCTTTAACTATCTATTTATACTTAAGGCAGATTAAACTAACAATTCCTTAAATAACCTTCTCTCCGTCCCTTGTTGTGCTTGATACCCCCAGCCCAGCCGGTCGCGCGCTCCCTTGGTCTCGTGGTGGTCGCGGGTTCGAGCGCCCGCTGCCCTTAAGTGATTTTTCCATTTTTGGCTTTTTCCTTTTTTCTTTTTTTCTTTTTCCAAAAATACCAAACGGACTCGGAAAATTCCATAAAAATACTCTAAAAATTCCTAAAAATATCTAGAATATTTCTAAACCATTTCTAAATAATTCTAAGGACTTTAAGAACTAAAAATGGAAATTTTGGGGCGTTACAATCCCCCATACCTTATAAAAAGTTCGTCCTCGAACTTAGAATAATTCTGGATATCTCTCTCTCATGCTGTCCTCACGTTCCCAAGTAGCCTCTTCATGCTTTTGATTCTGCCAGATGACCTTCACTAGTGGCACTTCTTTGTTTCTTAATCTCTTAACTGCTTTGTCCACTATCTGTGTCGGTCTGCTCTCATAACTAAGATCTTCTTGGATCTGTACTGACTGAGGCTGAATCACTTGGCTAGGGTCGTGAATACACTTCTTTAGCATAGAGACATGAAAGGTACTGTGGATAGCTGACATATCCTCTGGCAAGTCCAGCTCATAGGCTACTTTCCCAACTCTCTTTATAATCTTGTAGGGTCCTATGTAGCGAGGACTCAGCTTGCCCTTCTTGCCAAATCTCACCACTCCCTTCATGGGAGCGACCTTGAGAAATACTGAATCTCCAACTTGAAATTCAAGTGGCCTACGGCGTGTGTCAGCATAACTTTTCTGTCTACTCTGGGCAGTCTCAATCCTCTGGCGGATCGTCTGGATAGCCTGAGCGGTCTCATCTATACGCTCAGTCTGGCTGCCTAGTCCTGACTCCATCTCTTTCTTCTCACCAGCTTCTTGCCAACATATGGGTGATCTACATTTCCTGCCATATAATGCCTCATAAGGTGCCATCCTGATGGTGGCCTGATAGCTATTGTTGTAGGCAAACTCAGCTAAGCACAGAAATTTGCACCAACTACCTTTAAAGTCCAATGCACAAGCCCTGAGCATGTCCTCTAAAATCTGATTTACTCTCTCTGTTTGTCCATCTGTCTGGGGATGGAAAGCTGTGCTGACTGAAGTCTGGTGCCTAGGGCGTCCTGAACACACTTCCAAAAATGGGAGGTGAATCGCCCATCTCTGTCAGACACGATCGACTTCGGAACTCCGTGAAGCCTGATTACTTCTTCACGTACAGCTGTGCTAACTGCTCTACCGAATGCGATAACTTGATGGCTAGGAAGTGGGCAGACTTGGTCAACCTGTCCACTATCACCCAAATTGCATCATGTCCATGGGTGGTTCTTGGAAGACCTGTGATAAAGTCCATGGATATTTCTTCCCACTTCCACTCTGGAATGGGAAGTGGCTGTAGAACTCCTCCTGGTCTCTGGTGCTCTGCTTTGACTCTCTGGCAGGTCAAGCAGGTACTGATATATCTGGCCACGTCTCGCTTGAGTCCAGACCACCAGAACCTTTCTTTAAATCTTGGTACAATCTTGGTAA